>JAEQBH010003317.1:0-155676 GCA_016808115.1 Tetrastigma voinierianum
AAATCTATTGATTGTCAAAGGAAGAGACTTAAATAAAACCACTCAGAATCCTTGTGATAATTTTCAAAATGGTACCATGAAATAAAGCCCTTTAAAAGCTGGTGTCATACATACCCCTTATATCTTTAAGGACCATGTGACTAGTAAGAAAACTCATGTGAGAGAAGAAAGAAAAGGAATAAAGGAAGATTGAATTTTTTATTTTCAATGGATGAGCTCTATCTGTTGTTATTATTATTATTTATAATCTTGAGTGTTCAGACCAAATTATGCACACTTAACTAATTCCATAGAGTGCTGAAATTAATGATAGGGTAAAACTCGATGACCACACAGAGAAAATTTAGATGTGACATCTACGCGTCGGATAGAGAAAGTTTACATTATTTATATAAAGTATATCTTCGTCTCGACCCATAATAGACTTGTTTTAAATGGTATCACATACTTTATAAGTATGATGTCCCTTTGGTTCAAAGCGGATAATATCTACATGATTGGATCGGATCGTTACAAATGGTATCGGAGGCAATCCCTGACCCAAGTGTAGGGTTCCGTTCTATACTCTCGGGAGTAATAACAATAGAAAGAGAACGAGCGTTTGGCATAAGGGTGTTTGTCTGTTTGATCCGTTGCTCCCATGGAGCCATGATAAAGGCGTTATTAATGCGTATGGAAGGGTGTTAGTCAGCGTCTGGCATGGATATGAGAGAAAGTTCGTAGTGCTAAATAGTATAAATTCTCTCGACCTAATGACGTATTTTAAAGTTTGTGAGAGCCCCTTAGGTCGACGGACAATGCTCTGTGATTAGGCGATTCGTTACCTTAAATGATTATCGTGAATGACAGAGAAACTTGTGTAGGCTAAGCAAGGTTGAAGGCTCTATTCATTATAGATTCGATAGTTTTATCACAATTTTAATGTTATATAATTAATGGGAATTCTATCATACAGTTAGTGTTAAAAACTTTTTTATTCTCTCCTCGAATAATAAAATCACTCTTGCTAAAAACAGTCATTATTTTATACACACAAAATTGTTGGATGACAAGGACAAAAAACTATAAAGTCCTTATTTGTGTCACACTCTTCATAGAGACTAGACAAAAGTCTCGCTCATAATAAGATTAACTCAATATCAATTCTAACGACCCACTCCCCCATGTAAATAGGTTATCCAATTAGTTCGAGTCCCCTGAGACCACATGAGATTTTACCCGGCTGTTAACTGGGATCTGGGATTAGTCAATCTTGTATGGCCAGTCGAACGTCCTTGGTTGTCAAAAATAAAAAATAAAAAATAATTGTGTCTATAGTTAGTAAAAAAAAATGCCGTTTCAAATTTGCTCCATTGTCTCAAGCATTGTAGATGCTCCATTAAATTTAAGGCCAGAAAAGTACTCATTCAAGATTGTAACAGTACCAGCAGGTATCATCATAAATTTTCATTTCCTGATTCAAGGAAGAGTCTTTCATGTTCCAGGCAGATTCCCAGAAAGGAAAAAAAAAAAGAAAGAATTAAAAATAATAATTAAGACTCATCATATCGTTCATATAATGACTAAAAGGTATTTGTTAGACAATCAGTAAAATTGATCTTCTCTGCCTGCAACAAAATTATGAGACATACATCTACAACAGCAGTTGGCATATAAAGGGAGTTTGCTAATTTTGAGTTTTTGTTTACCTATGCTCTTACTGATCAAATAATTTGCCTTCCTCCTCGTAGAGAGTCTTTCGCGTCTATTAATCTGTTATTAGTTCCACAGATATGTATGAACAAGTTAGAGAATCCTCGAAAAGTTTCATAGTATTGATGCAACTGATGACAAGGAAATAAGGAACCAAAAATCCGGGTTTGTTTGGTTCCTATTTTTGAAAACTATTTTGTTCTCTGAACTTTAGGGCCTACTTGGTTCCCTGTTGCAGAAATATTGCGAAATAGGTTTTGAAAGCCTTGAGGCTTGTCGTTTTGGTGTTACTAAATTTGTGCGACCTGCGAATCTAGTGTTTTTTATGTTTTTCATAAGCGAAAACAAAACTAGGAACAACGTGTTGCCCTGTTTTCCATGTTCTTTATTCTCCTTGACACTATGTTTTTTGAAAATTTGCGGAAACGGAGTTTTTGGCACGAGAGAGCAGCGAATTTTGATTTTCTCTTAAAATTGGTCTTGTTCTCTAAATCTAGTGTGTGTGTTTTTTGTGTTTTCTATGTTTTTTAGAACAAAACAAAACTGTGTTCCTCCCCTTTTTCCATGTTCTCCTTGTTTTTGAGAACAGAAGAAAATAGTTTTAATCAGGAGCAAATTTTTAATATTTTTTTGTGTTCTTGCGTGTTTTTAGGAACAAGAAGAAACGTGTCTATGTGTTTTATAAGTTACCCGTATTTTTCAAAACAAAAAAGTTTTCAAGCGTAACGAATAAGTTATCGATCTCCCCATTTTGACCTCTCGAAGCAACAACAAAGTTGACAAATTAAATAAAAGAAACCATGCATCTCCACTTAGATTTGTTAGACTTGTTGGCAAGCAAACCAGTTACACACCTCGAGGGAAAATTTCTAAATAGAAGCATGTAATCCACAATAGCCAGAACTTCGACAAAGATTAAGGAGTTTGTTCGATTCGCATTTTTTGAAAGTTGACTATAGTGGTTCTTGAAAACACAGAGAACATCATTTCATGGGAAACCAAACATGTTTTACTTTGTTTTTAGAGCAACAATTTTAGCGTAAACAAGCAATACTAAGAGCATTTTGACGATAGAAAATGGTCCATGTTTTTCAATATCCTACAATAAAATGTGGAATAATCTGGTTTCCAGGGAACTTCCAACAACTTCCGTATCATTTGTTTCACTAAATGGAAAACTTAAGAGCCTATTTGGTTATAGTTTTCGAAAAATGTTTTTGTTTTCGAAAATTGTTTTTTGTTCACCATGAGAAACAGAAAAGCATGAGAACACGTTTGGTTACGATTATTTTGTTTTAGAAAAACACAAAGAACACATAAATCGCTAAATCAAAGAGAACAAGAATCATTTTCAAAGAACACCAAAATATGGTGTTCTTTGTGTTTCTCAAAAAAGCGTTACTGATAATAGTTTTAATAAGCAAACGAGGCCCATAAATATCAGAGCATGAATTAGGAAGACAAAATTCTTCATTGTTTAAGACTACAACCATGAAGCATAAATACCTTGGAGTTATACTTCTTCTAAATAAAAGCATAAGAGCAAGGAGGACAGGAAATATCACTGAACATAAGTGCTCCAAAGAGTGCCGTGATAAGGTATCAAACTCGCATAGTAAAATTTTGTTGTCGACAACATATTTAATTTCGCTAGAAAGATAAACACATTCGGATAATTTTCAGATATGCAATTTTATCAAAGAGGAGCAAAAGAAAATAAAGGAAAGTATATACTAATAGCTGTTTGTTTCTTGTTTTTGAAAATTGTTTTTGTTACCAGCAATGAAACGAGAAAGCAGTGAAAACACTTTGATTCAGTTTTTTTTTTTTTTTTTTTTTGTTATGAAAAACACAAAAACCATAGAAAACACTAAGTTTAGTGAACAACAACAGTTTTCAAATAACACAAAAAATTGTGTTTCTGTGCTTTCAAAAACCGTTCTCGAAACGATTTTCAAAAAACAAATCCCGAAAACAAGCACAATGTTTTCTCCCCATACATACTTTTAGGGCATAATAAGTATATGAGGAGTTGGCTGGACATTTCAGGCTAGGGAAAGAAATGCACCAAAACTTTGTCTGCACAGCCAAAATAAAAATTTGAAAATTTAAATTTAACATCAATAGATCCCAAATTTTTATAAGATATATTTTTTGATAGGGGAAAATTTTCTAACCTTCTATCAAAAATACTATCGGATCTAAATTTGCTAAATGGGATCTGCAGACATAATAGTAACTGTCTACAACCTAGTTGTTTTTAAGTAGTTCTATATTTCAAAGGTAAGAAGCGAAAAAGTAAATGCTGTATTTCGTAGTGGTAAAACTGGCTCGGCGTTTGAAAGCGAGAGGCATAAGGGAGGGGTCCGGGGTTCGAGTCCCAGTATGGATAGTTTACTACATTATAACTAAAGTGTTTAGCTATAAAAAACGGTAAGAAAAAAGCCTAGGGTTCTTTAATGAGGCAACAAATAAGGAACACCAGAGGGTAGCACCTGAAAGTGTGAAGGAAACTAGTAATCAACCAATGTTTTAAGCATTTTTAAAACTAATTTCAAACAATGTCCACATTCTTCATATTTTAAAACTAATTTGTTTGGGGGTTTTAAGCATTTTTAAAACCTCAATAATTAGTATCAGTGTATGTTTATGACACAAATATAAACCAAGATAATGTTTTTACCACCTACTTGTAAGTCTCCATCAAAATTCTTGCCATTTGTTGAAGTTAAGAACAAAATTAGCATAAAAATAAAGAAAAATACAACAACTGCTTTCTTGATCAAACACAAATACTGAGTATGCCATACTACATTCTTGGTTTTCACTTTGCTTTTGCGAAAATACAATGAGTTGTCGAGTTTCATAATTAATTTGTTTTATAAGGCAGAACAAAAGCTGAAGAAAAAATTTTAAAACAAAATAAAATAAAATGAAACTGCATACCAATGCTTAAGCCAATATCTTGAATGAGTATACTTCGATTGTGAACATAAACGTCATAGCTGGAATAGCAATGGCCGGGATCAGTGGTTATGTGCACAATCTAAGATCGTTAAAAGCTCTGCAACCAACTAGAAAACCATATTCAGCAGAAAACTAACTCAGACACAATTCAAGCCTAAAAATTTTATTTTAGACCGGTAAAGAAAGAATGAAAAACAAGCAGGAAATAGAAGAAAAATTCAAACGGGAAACTAACCTGTCACAAGCTGCACCAATCAGAGCAACTAAATTGAGTGCAAACAAACAAATCAATCCAATCATCTCCCCCACCCTCTCCATGATAAAAATAGCAAAAAGTGAAGAATAAGCTATCATAATCTGCAATCCACAATGCATAAAGTCATAAGAAATAAGTTACATCGATATTCTGAAGTGTGTGTCAAAAAGAACATGACATGAATATCGTATATAAGTATGTGGGATATGTGCCACATACACATACTGAGTGTCCAAAGAAGATTTCCAGAGCACTTTCTTGTTCTATGACAATGTCACATAGTTATTTCCGAAAAGGAATACTAAGCATCGATGAAAACATGCTACCAAATTCCAACACTTTTCCAGAGCAACAAGGCCATGCCTATCACATATCCAAGTACATTTAACAAAGTGAAATCACAGTAATTCAATGAAATGCTAACCGGCAATGTATCCCAAATAACTCGGTTATCATCGGGCTGAATGATAATAAGAAGACCCAAAGCCACACTTGTCATTCCAGCATAGTACAGTGCCCAAACCCAAACTTCTGCCCGCGAACTACATAACCAGTACAAACAAACCTATCAAAATTAACACAATAAGCGAAAAACAGCCAAAAAATAAAAAAGAAAAAAGAAAGAAAAATCCTTCTCATAAATGAACAATCTAAGCAACAAGCTTAACTTTACCATTCATTTCAAAGTACTCATTTCAAAACTAAAGTTGCCTCATCAAGTTTCAGTACAGATTGTTGTTTCAGCAAGTGCCCATTTCCATGAAAGAAATAAATTTAATAGACAACCCACAACATAATGGAACCTGCATTTATCCCTAAACAATCTGTACTGTAAACTAACTATTTCTGTCGAAATTCAAAATTGCACTAGCCGTATAAAGTTTCAGTACCGATACTTTTTGTCCCTAAATCGTTTGGAAAGGAAGCCAAAGAGATACAAACCTAATAACGAAGAAGTTCCCACTGAGGCAGAGGACAAAACCCAGAACACCAACAACCAATAAAGGGTAGTTCGTGATCACATTCAACGTATTTGGCACTCCTGAAAAAAAAAACCAAAAAACAAAAACAAAAAACCCAGATGAGAAAAGGCAATTAACATGAATACTTAGGAAGAGAAGAGAGTTTCAGGAGACAGGAACCAAGAAAATTGCGCATATCACCGAAGACGTGGTGTTTGGGAGAGTGCGGAATTCGGGGTGTGGCAGACATGAGACAGAGCCAGCAGATAAACGCTGCAACCCACAAACGAGTTTGCTTCACTCTGTGGAGCTGATGATTCATCCACACCATTTTCTCAGAACTCCGCAAAAAATTTTCTCACGCTTTCCCTCGCTTTCTCCGAGTCGCTTTCCTCTTTTCAGTAATTCGAAAATCGTCTAAATCACTCTTTGGTCTGGGAGCTTGTTCATGATACTTGGGCCTCTTAACCCGATTTCTTGGGCCTCACTGCTCACTCACAATTTCGAAATTAAAGAAAATAATTTATTTTTAATTGTAAATGATCGGGTCGATTTATCTGTACTCATTATCCCGAAAAGTTATAAACGGATAAGCGCCGCTGTGGAATCTAACTGATGACCATTAGGTCAAGGCGTTAAATAAACCTAAAGTTATGACCAAGTAAACATTCTAGTGGCGGAATCGAACCGGTGATCATTAGCCCAAGACCTTACATCAATTGACCTATACCTCAAAATTTTATATAAAAATAAAATAAAACTCTAATTTTTTTCTAGAGACTTTTTAACTATTAATAATTGGGTGCCCTTGAGGCCGGACTCCAATGATAAAGGGATGACATAGGTTTACATAAAATTCCAAGCTTAGAATCGTAATATTCAAGTATTAACATTATTAATTATGTAAACATACTTCATGATCGTAAAAGCTCTAATACTTAAACTTAAACTAGGCAATACTTTGTTTTAATATGTTTCAATTGATATGTTCTTGAATTAAAAATATTAAAATAGTATAATAAAATTTTATATTTCCTTATTAGTTACTTTAATCAGGCAAGTTTAATTTTTTTTTTTTAATAACATTTTCTTTTATATCCAATAAATAATTGTTCATGTCCGTGGAGTCCAGCTGTGTATGATTACATTTCAAGGAAGATGCCATGTGAAGTGAAAAGCGAAGTTTCATGCTTCTTCCTTCAAAAGCAACGTCGTTTAAGATTCGTCTAAAAATATTCGTTTTTGTATTTGGATTAAATTTATATATATATATATATATCATCTGTCTTAAATTCCAACCTGTCTAAAATCTCAATAAATTCATTCCACCCTTTATTACTCAGCTAAAGCCATTGAAACATTTCCATTGTGATGATTATGACATTTATTCTTTTAAGTTGTTTCTTGGAAAATTCAAGAAAATTTTGTAAAAATCAAAATAATTAAATATTAACTGAAATACAATTTTTCAACTCATCATAAAAGAATTTAAGGGATTGTTTGGTTTCTATTTTTTTTAAATTGTTCTTGAATAAATTTTTTAAAGCACGAAAAACCTGATTTTGATGTTATCCCAGAAGCTACTTATAGTTCTCTAAATCTGTATTTTCAATGTCCTTATTTTTGTTCCAAATATAAACAAAATAGGAACTAAGCGGGAACCAAACATATCCTCCATTCTTCCTCTTTTTCTTTGCTTTTATCAAAACAAAAAACAAATTTTTAAAAATAGTAAATATACACTCTCATTTTTGTTTTTTTTTTTTTTTTTTTTTACGTAATCACGACCCTTGTTCTTCTCTTCCTCATTAGGAGTATAACTCATATTCAAACCAACTTATGCACACCTCGACGAATCTATAGTAGCAAAGTTAATAGCCATAAAATCATTGAGGGCAAATCGAAATCAAGCGAACCCCAGTTATCATAAAGGCTGTATAATACATTTATTAAAATCATATGTCTAGAAAATATCCTTTTATTTTAATGTGTAAGAAAAAAGTATAACATTAATTGAAATCTTTATAACACTTCTAAAATTTCCCATTTCTACAAAGAGTGAGATAAGTTAGTTACTCCATCCCTATCGAATAGGATTATATGAATAAAATTCATGTTAAAATAAAATAATTACCTTGAAAAACTCACCCTATCATCATACCTAAAATTTAACGTTTGATTTCTAACTAAGTAAAAATTAAATATCCTTACAAGATCATCTGCTGCCATTGCTGTCCCCCTTTATCAATTGTAAAAACCGTCTTCCCTTTCTACTTGAAGCTAAAGGTAAAAACAGGTATCCTTTTAAGCTGATTTGAAGTTCATTGCTCAGACAGAGTTGAGTTACCGCGAAGTCCCTTTTAAGGGTCATTAAAAGTATTATTCGGTTATTAACTTTAGGATCCCGTGAAATCAATCGAAATGCGTAAAAGCTGACCAAAAATCATTGAAAGTATTATAGTTAATGCTTGAATGCTCGTCTAAGATTAATCGAGATCTTGTATGAGGATTAAGTAGATAGTCATTAATTTGGAGTCTCTGAGAGGACACCAGGCGTCACCCGGGTTATTACTTAGGGATCATAATATCTGCGCTAAAGCGTTTAACGTCTCGATTATAAAAATAAAAAATAAAAAATAAAAAGAATTTCATTGCTTAAATAAGAATCAAGGCATCCTTATATAACCCAAAAGATTCTAAAGAAGAGACACAAAATTGTGTTTTAGTTGAAGGGAATGAAGGTGGCGTGATAAGTAGGGTTTCTCATGATAATCAAACACCAACATTATTAGCTTATTTTGGTAGATGGTCCGTCCGTCTGTCTGTCTGTCTAATCTAAGGCTTAGATTAAGCCACGTCATCAATCATCCCCATCACTTTCTTGTTTGGTAGATTAGATGTCTATTCTTCTTCTTCAATATCCTTAGCCTCCTACTAACTACCAAACACCCTTTAAATGTATGGTCCCATTACCATTTGTCAATCCCCACTTTACAACCCATATCCACCGTCTTCATTATTTTATTATTATTATTATTATTTCATAATTTCTTATTAGAATTTTAAATATTTATTTATATTTATAAAATACAGCTGTGTCACAATAATGGATATAAATTATTTTAAATATATCCAAGATATTATAAACAATTTAAAAAAGCAAATAAAACTAGCAAGTGATTAAGAGATCGGAATGGTATAAGAAAGGAAAAGGTCTAACATTCGAGTCTTAACGATGACAACTTTGTAAGTAACATAATGTTATAATATAATACAAAGTGAAGAATTATCAAAAGTTTAAAAAACCAAGACTATTTGATTCATGTTTTTTGAAACAATATTTGTTTCGGGAAACAATATTTAAAAACACAAAGAACACCTTACACCATTTTTGTAGTATCCTCAAGTTTAGTGTTATGTGTTCTTTGTGTTTTGTTTCTAACATGAAGAAACATTTTAATGTTTTTAGCATTCTTTTTGTTTCGAAACAATAACGATTTTAAAAAAATGCAGGTAAAGAAACATCTGTAATCATTTTATTTTCGACTTCTTCAAAAACTAATCTTAATTACCAAACAAAGTTTACTTTTTAGAATGAAAATGAGAATAAAAAAGTATTCCTATGAGATAAAATTTCTTAAAATTTTATTTTCCTTCTTTTATAAATTCAAAAACTCTTTTAATAAAATTAAATAATTATATTTAAAAAAACTTGAATTTATAAAAGTTTATGAAGAGTTGAATAAGGCATATTTGGGCATTGAATTTTAGATATGAGGTCCTCTAGGAATAATAATACATCACAACCCCATATTGAGATGATGAGATCAAAGGATCGTCATCCATGCACACCACTAGATTGGTGTCAATACACCGTACCCAAACAATACCCCAGGCCCAGGCACGTGAAACACCGGCCAAGCCCCTTCACACTGAATTCCCTGAACTACCCCCACCTCTGTGCTCAACTTGAGGCTGACGTGGGCATTTCAGTAATTCATAATTCAAAACTCTGCCTCTGCAACTCTCTTCCTCTCCTCAGTCCTCTCCTTTCCACAAATGGATAAGTTTAACTGGAATTACCAAAATGTCCCGACAAGAGAGGTTTAAGCTTGGGAAAAAAAGTGAACATTTGGACATAAAATTGAATTACTATACGAGGATAATTCTTTGTTTGTCCAAGCCTTATATGCCATTTGAGGCAACGATAGGTGGGTTTTTCAGTAATATACCCTCTCTCTGATATGCTGAGGTATTATTGACCAAACTGCCCCTTACGTAATAGAGGGCATATTTGAACAAAAAGTTGAAGACTGTAGACAGTAATAGAAATAAAAGCAAGTATCTAAACATGCCCCAAAACTATCAAGAATTAAAAAACCACCCCCAAAATGAAAAAATACCTTACTTTCCCACTCCCCTCTTTCCGATCATCTCCTTGTACCTGATGATCGAATCCAGCTTCTGCAACTGCAATTGCTTCTTGAACTTGTTGATGAAATCGGCCGCCTTCGCGTCCACCTCCCCGTCGTCCTCCGCCTCCGTCGCTTTACCTTTCCCTTCCCTCACAGTTGCCGGCCGGCGATTCTCCACAATGTCAGCCTCCTCAAAATGGGCAAACGCCGACTTTGCGCTCGCCGACTTCTTCATCTTCCTCGACAGCCTCGCCGGAGGCTCGCCGGACGCCGGCTCCTGATCCGACTTCGTCCTCCCGAAGTTCCGCCCCTGAATCAGGCCGTAAATCTCATCTAGGCTCTTCGGACTTTCCCCTTCATGACTTTCCATTTCCGGTTCCCGTTCCGATTCCGACTCCGACTCCGACTCCGTCCCCGGCTCTGATTCCGGTTCCTGGGTGTGAAGAAAAGCGAAACGGGTGTCCTGTTCAGGAGCTTTCTGCGACGGAGGGAGTGACAGTGGTGGAGTTCCCGAGACCAGTAGCTGTATAAGTTAATGGACTTCGGTCCTCTGCAACACAGATGGAGATCTGGGAAGCTGAGGCTGTAGTCTTAGTTGCTTTCTTGAGGTTGTTGTTTAGCATAGGGTTTGAGGTTCCCCAGACCGGAGGGTGACAGCAATGGTTCCGATCATCAGGTTGAGGAGGACGAAGAAGAACCGCCGGCGTAAACCAGCTACTCATAGGCCCAGATCGACATGGATTCTTCAAACATGGTTCTGTTCTTTCTTCTCCACAAGCGAAGACAATAAGAGAGAGAGAGAGAGAGAAAGGAGTAGTGGCTTTGCAAAGAAGTGAACAGAGAAAAAGAAAAAGAGAACAAACATACATGAGGTGGGTTGTTTTCATTTATTTATTATGCTGATTTTTTTTTTTTTGACAATTTAATTATTATTAATTTTTTCTTTTTCATTAATTTTTAATTTTCAGAATCTCGAGGATCACATGGTGGAAAGACGAATGATGTGGAGAAATGGACAGAAAGGAAAAAATGTGGTGGGATGGACTTTGGAGTTAATGTGAAACTAGTTGCATTTAATAAGATCTCCATGCACTTATATCCTCTTTATATTTCCATTACCATATAGTAATAATGAGGACATTGTTACATAAATAATTTTCCCCTTTTTTATTCCCATTGTTGTTGTACTAAATTTTATTTTAAGGTAAAAAAATAATTAAAAATATGAGATAGGTTGAAAATTGAATTATGGGTGGGTGGACTGCAGAGGTGGTAATTCGTGTTGTTGCTCGTCTTAATAACATATTTTCTATAAAAGGAACATAACATAAATAATAAATTTATTTGAAATAATAAATTCAAAACGACAATTAATAATTAGGTAATATAATATGACACGTGTTATATATATATAAGAGTAAATTTAGATTAAATATTAATTAATATAATAATTAAAAAATTAAATTCGTATTATATTGATTGATATAAATATAATATATTTATTAAATTGGTTATATAAGTGTACACGAATTTGACTGAAGTACGTGTCAGAGTATTCAATAGGTCATGTCAAATTTTACAAGTAAGATTGGTTTATGGAATATGATATAAAAATGAAAAAATAAAAAATAAAAACTATGGATTATGGTAATCAACTAATCATGACAATTATGCACTTTAATGCAAGCATATGTGGGAAAAGTCAAGGCTAACTACACTATTCCAGCCACCCTAAGATTCCTATATAATGATTGATCTAATAATTTGAATTACACTCCATTGGATTTTCTTTCATTGACTTAACTCCTTTTTCCTCTTTTCAATCATGCACACACCTACCTTCACCATATTGTTGATTTGTTTTTTACTTTTTTTTTTTTTTTTTTGAAAGACTTTGTTTTTTTACTTTTAATAGGCTATATATTTTTGTTCTTAAAAATAAAATGATTTGATTTAATCTAGGTTGTGCTTGTCTTTCAAAACACATGTTGCCTTATCCTTTTTATGGGCAATGTATTATTATTAGTGTAATAGTGGGGGGTCCTGCTTTTGGTACCATCATTTTAGGTATGAGAAGAAGATGAAATTAAAGTAACAAAAATTTAAAAGTAACATATTGATGTTGTGGATTTTAATTTAATGTGAAAAAGCTTTAAATATGTTAGATTTTGTTTGGGATAATATTGCAAACTTTAGGTATAGATGATATATATAGCCAATCTTAGATACAATGAGAAAACAACACTAAAGTAGTAATGTGTAGAACCCAACGAATAATTTAGTTTATAAATTTAAGACATGTTTTTAGTTTTTATTTTTATTTTTATTTTTCATCTAACGAGGGCATACCCGTAATTACAAACAAATATTCAGGCTAAAACTTATCCAGTGGCGGGAGTTGAAGAATTTCTAGCCCAAAATCATAGTTAATGTTTTATTTTATGACTTTGATATAATTATTTTATTTATATAGAAATTTAATTTAAAACATTTGAACAGTCGAACAATTTTTTTGTCATGGAATTTAGCATGAGTTAATAATTTGTAATTAACTCAAATTCTGTTTAATAGTGATTCTACTTGTAGTGTTTTTAGGAAAAATCTCGTATAAAAAATATATATTTTTTAATATAATAAGTGGTTTTCCATGGGTAAAAGTGATTTTCTCTTTTTTTTAAAAGTGTTTGTCAAATTTTATATAATCACTATCAAACACTATATATTTTTATAACAAATTTTTTATATGATATTTTGTTTTTATTTTGGACAAGGGGAACCGTAGAACATGCATGGAAAACAAATAAAACTCTTGAGAACAGAGATAATGTGGGCCTGCCGACACCAACCTTAAGAAATCAACTGGGCCCCAAAGCCCAACTCTTTCCGGATGGCCCATAAGTGAATGGGCCTGTTTGTTTTGGGGCAAACTCGCCCCAGCCCAACCTCGAGGCTTGATTGTAGAAATTAATTTTTTGTCCGTCCTTGGTCCTATAGTCATGGTACGAAACGTCAGATTCACATCAAGTCATTTCTTGTCGTTGGTAAGAACTCTTTGATGTTTTAGAACTTCTTGGAAATCTTAGAACCATACTTTTAAAGACAAGTTAAAAAAAAAAAAAAACATCTATCATATTTCTTAAAACAAAATTCAGTTACCAAATGAGGTATGTATCAATGGTTAAAGGGTTGGACACATCATAGAGGTGGGATAATGGGTCCAGCCCGATGGATCGGCTCATTTTAAGCCATATTTTTTGAGGGCTAGGCTGAGAAAATAGTAATTCGAATAGAACTAGGATTTGTGGGTATCGAATAGAACATAGTATGAGGCTTATGTCAAGCAGGTCCGCTAATAACTATTTTGGCCTGTTTTTATTTTTAAATCCTTTTAATAACTTCATAATATTTTATAATTATTAAAAATATTAGTTTTATATTATGAAAAATAAAATAGTTGTTTATAAAAAATAATAGTTATCAAATAATTGTTTAAATAAAATAAATAATACTAACATAAAATTATATATATATATATATATATATATATATATATATAGGCTATGAAAGCATGGAAATAGCTGGGTTCGAGCTTTGTAAGAGCATATCTTGGCGTTGTAATGTAAAGTGAATGTATATAAAAAAAAACAATTAAATTTGAAACTTTAAAATGTTTTGAGACTTTTTTCTTATTTGAGTCTTTAAATATTTCCTAAAAACAATATATGATAATCTCTTTTTTTTTTTTGAAAGGAGATAATCTCATTTAATATACATGTTGTAATAGATAATAATAAGTTACCTTTTTCACTAATGATGGGAGATTAAATTTTATAATAACATATGGTTAATTCTATGGTTATATAAATAATTATAGCCCACCATTCAAACTCCATTTTTAAAAGACTTTATAATCTCAATAAATTTACTATTTTAATAATTTTGATAAATTATAATAAAAAATGATAATATTATTGAGTATATATTTCACTTCAATAATATTAGCACACGTCTATCTTGCACGGACTATAATTGGAAAAGAATAATTGTAACAACTTGAGTCTATGGGACATCCCAACCCAAAAGCTGGGACAATAGCATCATTTCATATCAAGTCACAAAATTCAATTTTAAATCTTAATCTACAAATCCAAAACAATACTAGATGACAACTGCCCAAAATCATTCAAAAAAAAGTTGTTATAAAATTCTAAACTAAAACTTACTAAAAATTCGAGTAATTTAAAAGTTTTCTTTTACATTTTGTTCACATTATATTTCATCGTTATATTACTTTATTCTTATAAAGAGTTAAAGGACTTTCTGTACACTCACTGCCTTTTTACTATATGAGCAAGACCTCAGAGCAAAAGTATTTTTAGGTATAATAAACACAATAAGAACGATACTATGTATATATATAGAGGGTGAAGCTACTTGAGGACGCATATTGTCAATAACTTATTATGTGTGTATTCATGACTTTAGTAAAAGAGCTTAATAAATATCAAATATGTTGATGAGTTTGAACATAATGGTATGAAAGTGCTCAAAAAATGCATATAAGTGGATTGTGGATGATGCTTTTTTTGAGTTCAGGCATACCGACTAGGTTAAGTTTAAGGAGCTTGTCATTAGTTAAGGAGTTGATTATACAGAAGAGTGTTAGTCTACTCTCTGGAGTGGTTGGGAGTGAAGTCGTTTCTAATGATGAATAAGCGAAATCGGTAATCAGAAATAGAGCTGTAAGGTTGTGATGTGATAAATCACGATCTGCAATAGAAGTATGCATGTAAGATCATCGCATGACCTATGAACAAGTAGATCCTTGACAATATGCCCCTATTAAAATTATTTTGAGAAAAAAAAAAAGAAATCTTTTGTACAGTGTGATTTGAACCTAGTATTGCAATTATATGCCCCCACTCAAAATCTTATTTCAAAATTTAATGTTTACATCAATAAAATATTTAATTTAATTGACAAAATGCAGAAATTTACAGAATATTACATCATTTGATGTCGGTATTTTTAATTCTCAGGTCTATTGCAATAGAAATCTAAAATATACCAAGAAAAATTACTGGTGTGACAAATCAAAATTAAAAGTTCCTTACACTTTTGGTTATAAATCAATCCATTTGTTTTCTTCCCTTCCTTTGTTCTTTTTACTTTTATTTAACACATAGTGGCATATTTCATGCAAAAAAAGACTAGTAATGTATAATATATATATATATATATATATATATATATATATATATATATATATATAATTTAAACACATATTTGAATTTTTATAATAAAATAAATATAAAATAATCATTCACTTAATATTTTTTTTTGCCCGAGCAAGACTAAACATGGAAACCCAAAATATAATTATTTATGAATTTAAAAAACAGTATAAATCGATAAGGCTTGATTCAGTGATTAGAGCTCGAGGTTAGCATAAGGGAGGGAGGGACAAAGGGTTGTGAGTAATGAGGAACAAATTGTAATCGGCATATTCTTATAAGTTTTTTTGTCGGGCTCTGAAGTGTCACAAATCAATTTGAAGGCCAATTGGTTAAGTTATAAAAGGCTAAATAATTTCACCTGCATGTTTGATGATAGATTGCATAATATATTAGTGTACTGATTTTGAGATTGGGTAGTGATAAACGGAGAACAAAGCGAACTTGATAAGGTTTAAATTCCAATCCCCTATAAAAATAGAATAGACATGGTAAGCAAAATGAATAGGTATAAAAGAAAAAAATTAAGTATATTCAAATTTAGAAATAATGTAAAAAATAAATAAAAAACGAAAAATGGGTCATAAAAGTGGCGACCCATCACATAACGAATTTAGGGAAAACTTGTTGGTTGGGTATTAGAAATGGGTGTTTGTTTGAGAATGGAAGGATGGAATATTCTTTGGTGGCTGAAGAAGGGAAATGATAGACGGTAGGAAATTGATTCCTGTCTGTTTGCGGTGGGCAATCATAGACCCTACTACTTCTTCTTGTCACTTCTCATAAATGTTTCTATATGATGTTGTCATTCTATTTTTCTTTTCAAACATGATAACACAATTTCCACAAGTTTGAAAAGCTATATTAGGATCACCAAACCCTAAGAAGGATTTATAATATATATATATTATATTATTTAAAAATTTGTATGTTTTAAACTGTCTCAGACGGAGTTAATAAACGTCTAAAAGCTAATTTTGGCTCACGAATAATTCTTTGAGATTTGAAATTTGGCTTTTGTTTAAAAAGCATCTCGCGATGGCATCTAAGTTAAATATCCCCTGCATCTGTCCGATTTTCTGCTTCTCTTCGCATAATTACATCGTAGTAGCCATTCGTTTATATCAGCTCTGTCTATTTATAAAATTGATTTAAAGGAATAACTAAATATTTAATTAGAAATTTAAAATAAATATAAAGATTCAATTAAAAAATAAAAATGACAATAAATATTTAATTAATTAGTAAAAATAATATAAATATTTTGAATTAATAATTTAAATAGTTGAACTTTTTGGGATTCTGAGAATATTAATAAATTTTAAAATTTTGTAGTTCTTTATAAAAAATAATGAAAAAATATTTGTAAATTTAATAAAATAAATTAATTAAGTATCAGTAAACGTTTTATTTTAAATTTGTATTTTTAAATTATTCGCAAAATATGATTTATGGTTTTTATTTATTAATAATATTTATTTATAATATTATTTTTTGAAAATAATTAAAGTTAATAAAATTATTTGTAAATTTAATAAAATAAATTAATTCGTATAAAGTAAAAAATTTTATTTTAATTCGTATTTTAAAGTATTTATAAAAAATATGATTTAAAAAGTTTGTTATTTTTCATTTCAAAATAACATGGGTTTTTATTTTGATTTCAAAACCAAACGGAAATGAGCTTTGCGGGGGGAAAGAAAGAAGAACCAGGTGGGGTGGGGAAGAGAACCAGGGACGGTGTGGGGGGGGTGCGGGCTGGGAGAGAGAACTTCCAGCGCCGGACCCAGGGGTGGGGAGAAGAGATCGCCAACGGAAGGAGATCGCCGACGGGGAAGGCTGATCGCCGACGCAGGGGGCGGGGAGAAGAGATCGCCGACGGGAAGAGATCGCCGGGAGGGGGCGTGAAAGACGGATGACGGTGAGCAACGATGACGACAGCAGCTCCGACTTGCAGCGAAATGGGTTGGCTTCCCTCACTATTCTTAAAGCCTGCTTAGGCGCCATTTATTGCGATTTCGCCGGATCGTAAATCGTTTTAATTTTGGTGATTTATAGAATTTTTGTTTAAATTTGTTGGGGAGAAGAGCCGGAATGGTTGCGGTTCTGGATTTTGTCAGAGAATAAAATTATTTTTAAATTGCCGAGTTTGATTGTTGTGTAATTTTTCTGGTTTCATTGGTTGGGTGTTTTTGATTTAGGTACCGACGGTTATATTGAGGGTAGAATGGGTTTTAGGCGGTTCAGTGATGAAGCGGTGATCGACCTTATCTTAGTAATTTTGGCTGAAATCGCTATTACTGTAGCCGAATTTTAGGAACTCAGGTTTGGTGGCTCTTTGGGCTTGCAGATTTTGAGTTTTAGCGTCCCAAATGGCTTTAGGCTTGGGTTTTGGTGGCTTCTTTGTGGATCTTTCTTATGTTTTAATAGCATAGAGAAATTTCGATTGTTAAATGTGTGTTTTTCTGGTTTTTCATTTTGAAAACGGGATTATATTAAGATGCTATAAAACATTAAAGAGAATGAAAACATAAACAAAGTCCTTAAATCATTCAAATATATGACATCTCCAACGCCCCTCGTATGTTAATGGAACCATAATATAATGATCACTATATTAATGTAACAAGCTTTATTTAATATAGCAAGGATTTTAATCTAATGTAAGTAACATAAAAGTCCAAAAATATGTTATATTATCTAAAAATTCGTTAAATTAATATAAGAACATGTTATATTACTGTTTAATGGCATGTTTTTATTATTTTATCGAAAATGTCACTTTCTTTAAAGAATTTTATCATTTTATTGATGATGTCACTTGTTTTAATGATTTGGAGAATTTGCTTTTATTTTTATTCTTTTAGTCCTTCATAAATCATAAAACTTTAACACTTTCAATTTTTTCGAAAAAATAAAAAGAACGATTTTCTAAAATATTTTTCTTTGGCAGTTGCAATTGTTTTTTTCTTGCGAAATCAAACGAAAGAGTGGCAGTATATATGCGACGTGAGAAGTTTGAGGATGCAAAAACAAAAAAAAAAAAGGTGAAAAAAAAAAATCTCAAAAAGAAAGAAAAGAATAACAGAAAATTATTCGGCACTATACGCCATCGACATGCAAAAAGGCGGCTTGCTGTTGAATTCGTTTCCCTCTGAGAACTTGCCATTCGACCAAACTATGTCACGACATTCTTCTCTCACCATGAGTCCCTCTGCATCCTTCTTTGTCGAATTCAAGAATCAAGCCACTTCAGCGCCGTCTCTGCTTTTTCTCGGACGGACCCAGGTGATCTGTTCGAAGGTTATACGCAAATTTTGCGTTCATGGAGTTTCCTCGAGTTTATTGAGATTGTTGTTGTTTCTCCTTTTCTTTTATTTTTGGTGTCACCAGAAGGATTAGTTTTTTTATTTGTTTAATTATTTAAGGTTTTCAAGGGTGTTTCGATACTTTACTTCGGACAGGATGAAAGGAAGACTCGGATTTTCTCAGGTAAGAAGAAAATAACTGTTTGGTTGGAAAGTGAAGAAAGAGGAAAAGAGAGCGGAATCTGGATCTGGGTTTTTTGTACGGTGTTACTCTGTTTTCCCAGTTTTTGGGTGCATTTGACTGATACGAAATTGAGGAGAATCCCGACTCTTTTTCAGATATCGCACCAGTATTGGGGGAAAGTGGAAAATTGGGTTAGACATGATTCAGAGTTCAGAATTCTATTCCAATTCCATTGTTTGATCCAGCAACCCTAAAGACCCAAATGAAGATTGCTGTTTCTGTTCATAATCTGCACACAGGAAATCGAACTGTTTATCGGGTTTCTGAAATTTGGGATTTATTTTTCTTTTTCCTGAAAACAGAGTCAAAGTGTTACCAGGCGTTTCTCAATCCATGGCAACAACGAGGAAGTTTGCGCTTGAAAACCGATTTGAAAACTGCCGAGACGGCTCCTGGCTGCTTTTGATCCTCAAGGAATTCGCCCATCGCCGCTATCCTGGTCGCCGGCGTGTCCGGTAAGTCGCCATTCCCTCGTCGGAAAGAAGCGCCGGGTTTCTCGCACCGACAGAAACATCTTCTTCGCCGCCCGAAGCCCGCCGCCCCGCCGGCGTCATCTCTACCGGATTCGTCACATGCTACCCGACGGTTCGTCTATACTCCGATTCTTGCCTCCCGGAAGATATCCCTGGTGGAACCGATTTCTCCGGCATTCTGCCATGGTCGCCGCCTCTTGCCTCGTCGTCTGACTTCGTCGGGACGCGATGATATGAACGGAAACAGGAGCGGGCTGGGCAGTGGGCCCAAGCATCCGGTGTGGAGCCGGACGGAATTGTGCCGTTGATCGAAGCTAAGGATCGAATGTGAAGGTGTTTTGCTTGGAGAAAGAGAAAAGAAGGCGGGAGTGCACATAGTGGGGATTCATGCGCGGCGCTTTTATAGCGGCGCCCAGCCACCCTCATGGGGAGGTCGCCGACGGCCGCGCCGCGACCACGCGGCCACCTCTCTGCGGTTTTGGGTTTGAAGATGATGATGATGATGAGGAGACGGTGGCATTCGACGTCGTCGTTTCACAAGTAAATTTTGTACTTACTTTTCGTTTTGTTTTATTTTGTCTGTTTATGTGAGTTATTGATGTAATTACCTTTTGTTTTCTTTTTCGCTTCATGGCTTTTCCTCATTACTCTCACGTGATGTCAAATTGGGATTCCCATGTGGAATACCCTTTTTGGGATTTTATTTTTGAAAAATGTTTTTTTTTTTTCTTCTTCTGATAACTGCAAAAATGGTTTTCTTTAAAAACTGTTATTTTCTATATTTTTCCAGAAAAATTGGGAACCAAACTTATTATATACTTATATGTGTTTTGTGTTTTTCTTATTCTCATTATTTTTTGGAACAGGTTTAAAAATTGGGCCTTTCATTTTGAAGTTTTTAAAAATTCGGTATCAAGAAAAGAAAATTCTAAGATTTCACTCGATTGAGCTTTATGTAGTACCGTAAGGAATCTTATATATTACCTTAAGTACTACCTTAATCAGATTTAAGGTACTATCATAATAAAATTTCATTTTTTTTAAAAGTTAACAATAATCCAGTATCGATACCATTAGAGGGCATAAAGTTGGTTTCAGGCGGTTGGGCTTTGCCATGTATCACCTTTAAGCAATTTCATATATTACCTTGAGTACTACCTAATCAGTTTTAGGTATTACCACAATAAACAGTGCTAGTACCTGAGCCCTTTTTTGAGGTAGTACCTGAGCTCAACGAATTGAAATCTAATTTTTTTTATGTTGGATTTTTGAAAACTTCACGCCTAGGTGACATTATTTGTAAATCAGCAATTTTAACCATATACTTTTCTAAAAAAGAGTACAAAACTGCCAGTGCGGGGGCTGTTTTTCGACATTTGGTTTCTAAACACATTGAAACATCATGTTGATTAACTTCCCGAAAATCACAGGCTTATTTTCTCTAAATATAGTTTTATTTTTATTTTTTAGTGTTTTTAACTGTGTTATTTAAGAAACAAAATGAGCAAGCATGCTGGTTTTTCTTGTCTCTACATTTTTATAACGAGAAAATATTGAGTCTGTTTGGTTCATATTTTTTGAAAACGTTTGGCTTGTAAAACATCGTTTGGTGTTTTAGCGAAAGCTGTTCTTGTTATTATTGAATTTAATGTTTTTACATGAAATTAGCCGTGTTTTTAGAGCGATAAAAAAAAACTAGAATAAAACATGTTTTTCCTGTTTGTCTTACTTTCTTGTTTTTGGCCAAAAGCGATTTTAAAAAATAGATAAGTGTGCCAGAGAAGAACATCAGTGTATGATTCGTATTTTTAGAACCGATTTTGAAAGCATCAAAAATAATGTTTGCGTGTTATCCACCAAAACCATTCTTACATTATTTGAATTCAGTCTTTATTTTTTCACATAACAGTGCAAAACTAGAACTAGAACCAAACATGTTCTTTTTTTTTTTTTTTCCTGTTTTCCTTGCTGTACTCTTTGTTTTGCAAATCGAAAACAGTTTAAAAAAAAAAAAAAAAAAAAGAACTGGAGACTCTTGATTTCTGATGGTAGGTTGATTGAATATTTGCAGGTACTGGAACTAGGAATCATATCTCATTCAGTGATAATAGGGCTATCACTAGAGTCTCCCAGAGCGCACGATAAGACCATGTGCTTTGGCCTTATCCACCTTCCATCAGTTCTTCAGAGGTTCGCCCTCCAGGAGGCTGCATTTCAGGCTTTGAGTTCAAGACCCTCTCCGCTTCCCTCATGGCCTGTGCGCCATCACCACCCCGGCCGGGGATGCCATCGGAACCGCCATCTCCTCCTTCTACAGCCGGACATTTGGGCCACTTGTCATCAGGAAAAGTCGCCGACTGCGTCTCCGCCGGAATCTCATATACATGGCGCTGGTCAGCCTCATGTGCGGACTTCCTCAGCAGAGGATGAGGTGTAAATGCAGAAACTTCAAGTCCTCTCTCATATTTTATGCTGTTTTTCTCTTGGAGCTGGTTCCCAGTCAATATCAGCTACTCTTGCTATTTGGGCTTAGATTTATTTTTTTTGTTTTTGTTTCAGGCCCTCTAATTCTTCTTTTTGGGGTCTAGTGATTTATTTAGTAATGCAAGCAAGAATGATTTTTTTTTTTTTTTTTTGGAAAAGAGAAATAATTTTATTCAGGTTGGCCCAGCGATATATTGACTGAAGGATAATGTAGCGCGAGGGTTAATATCAAAGAATCGATTAAAACATATATGCGAGTAATCTTATTATGATTAAAATATTTATGATTTCAGTTATATAAGCGTAATGCAATCGTGGTTGATGTTTTACATTACGTCGTTTTATTTGTTGAATTGCCATCAAAAACTCAAATAACAATAATGATAAATTAAAAACGATGAGATCTAAATGAAATCACTGAATAGCAAACAAGAATGATTTGTTTGATCACTTTTCGGTATTGAGGAGAAAGAAGAAGAATGATTTAAAGGAAAGCATATTTTAAATTTAATTCATTTATATTTTGAGAAAGGAATTCCAGAAGTGTTTCTACATAGATCGAAATATTTGCATACGTTGGGTGTATCTATCTCTCTTTTTTTAAAGAGTGTATCTATCTCCTTTGTTGTCTTAAAAAGGTGCAAAAATCCTTTCATTTAATATTTATATTAATTTTAAAAAAAAGCAGCTAATTTTCATGAAATATTATTAATGTTTATGTTGTTTATCAAAGCATGTAGCTGGATTTTGTTAACATGACACTGAATTACATCTGTCTGTTCGCCAAAAACATCGATTATATTAATCTCACATCCCGTCTCATTAAATGCGGGAACCCGAAAAAAAACCTATCCCATTGTGATCCATACAAACAATATACAACAAAACTTTATCTATTTTGCCAAACTCAAGAAATCATGGACATTATTGATTATTGTCCAAAAGAAAAAGAAATTAGGACATCAATAACCGAACATATGAAAAGAAAAATATATCAAAACCAAATTTCAAAAGTAAATCAATAAATAAGGAGGAAGGAAGGATATGCCTCTCATTCTAGTGTCATACTCTTTTCATTTTTTTTTTTTTTTTTTTTTGATGAAAGAAGTTTATCGGCGAACAAAAACTTACAAAGATGATTGGAAAAAAAAAAAACTCACAATAATCATGAAAGCCTGCAATAGTGATCTTATTTTCGATCGGAACTGTTTGGAGCGTGTAGAGTGTTAGTTAGGCGGACCGGATAGTTTCGTAAATTTCAGGATGCGGCGTCTAGTTATGCAGGCGAAGCGGGATCGCGTATTTCTATTGTCTGTTTCTGAATGTGTATTTCTCTGTGAACAAAGAAGAAGGGTGGTCGGCGGGGTATCTTCCGTGTGCATTCCGTCATCTAAGTTAGTTTCTTTCGAGGAGAAAGAGGGCAGAGGGCGAATGCATTTGCATATGAGTATGCGTGTGTGTAAGAATGTTAGGCGTCTACGCTTTCAGATGGGATGGCCTCGTATTTATAGTTAGACTCAGCCCAGGTTGGATGGTAATTAGATTATTTCCTATTGGATGGAATATTTCTTATTTTTGGTCCATATCGGATCTGGTACTGGATATAGAAAAAAGCGGTTAACTTGAGATAGTCTTTTTTCTTCCTGGGAAAGATATTAGAAGCGCGATGATTTATCATTATCCTTTCTTTCCCTTATGGTGGGATATGGGAATAAATAAAATATATCTTTTCTATTTTACGTTGAGATGAGATGCGGGCTTATTGGACCGGTTATGGATTTTCCGAAAGCCATCTCGGTCGACTTTGGGCTCGGTGAAGCCAGGACCTACGCTTGAGGTTGGCCTTAAGAGACTGAGTTTGATGTGGAACTGCCATTTCCCACGGGCTGGGAGGCTGGATATTGGGCTATTTTAAGCCCATATCGGTTGCCCCCGGCCCTTGTATCACGGGCCGGCGTGTGCGAGGGCTGTAATCTTCCTTGTTGGAGTGCACTTCTGACCCACGGCGATAGATTCGAAGAGTACGCCTGAGATGATTAATGGTGACTGTAACCCGGTTTCATTGTTTGTTTCGTGTCTCATGACTATAGTCTCTTTAAGTGAGCCCACTGTATCTGAGTTTTGATCTTGTTCCTTTAAAGCTTCATTCCTAGATGCAGCGTCTGCTTCTTTTTGTGTAGGGTCCTTTTCCGGTTGATAGGTCGAGGCTAGGGTTTATTTGTTACGGCTCTCATCTTTGCTTGTTGCTTACGTCCTTGGGTCCCGAATCGCTCTTCTTCTTTGCGTATCGGCGATGACTCTTACGGTGATCTTGGTCTCGAGCCCCCCGGTAGGGGGTATTCCGCTTGTTTGTGATCGTTTGCTTCGACACAGCTCACGAGGGCGCCTCCTGAATCAGTTAGATAAGGGGTAAAGAAATTGAACTGATCAAAATCTGCAGGGGTCGGATTTCCTCAATGCGCCCCTTCGGCATGTTGTGAAGCGTGGGACGCTGCGAGTTGGCCCTTTATGGGACCGGCCTGGCTGTGATCGCTATCGACCTCCTCCGGTGTCCGAATATGGGTCCAGATGTTCGACTCTTTGCTCCCCGACCTCGTGCACAGGATGAGTGCCTTCTTTAGTCGCCTTTGACCCAGTGACGCCGTTTTCCACTTTACCCCTTCGTAAGAAAGAGGGTTACGCAACATTTCAACATTTGTCGCTGTGGCTCCCGATGGCTGGGAGTATTTTGAGAGTAGGCAACGGTCTTTAGGGATAGAGGGTTCGGGCGTCCACAGCATAGCTCTGCTCCTTCTTTTCATTCCAATAGCTACTTAGGGGGCTTCATTTTCTTCCTCCCGAACGCTGCGGAGCTCCTGCGGTAATCTCAGACCTACCTTCTTCACATAGGTCATGGAGAGGGACGGTATTTCTTCGTGGCGGTGGGTTCTGGGAGTACAATCTGCGGCAGGGCGATATCCTAGGTGTCCACACGACACAGCATACCCGATAATCTTGAAACGGTATTTGCTCTACTGTTTTTAAGCGTGGCTTGTGCGAAGATGGTTGAGCGTTTCCCGGTTTTACTTTCCTGCTCGTGTTTCGGGTGCTCGTTTGACCTTAGCGAGGAAGACAGCGTCATAGCTGGCGTTGGCCAGATATGCGGCTCGCCCTTATGCGAGTTGATAAAGTGCGGCATTCTACAGTCGTCTAGGTCGATGTCCCGTGCGATCCTGCGCTCACGGTATACGCCTCGCCCGCATGGGGTTTTTCCCTTTGGACCTACTGGCTTCTTGCTCCACTCGGAAATTTTGGATTCATTTGAGGCGGCGTGAGCCCGCCGTGAAAGGAAAATCACAAATCTCTGGAAGGGATAGGCGGGTTTGTGAGGATTCGAGAAGTGGGGAAGCCTCGGAGCTTCCCCACATCAGCTGGAAGCGGCGTTATCACCATTAGTGATGCTTTGCGGTTTATGCCCTCGCCCTCTTCGAAGCACATTTCGGAGCGAAGAATCCTCTGGAGTGAGCCCAGTCGACGTATTGTGGCGATATGCACATATGGCAGATATTGATCCGCCTTGAAGTCGTTGGGTTGCCTCCTCGAGAGGTGTCGGAACCAAAAAGAAAGAAGTCGAAAATAAGGGCTAATAATGCCCAGGATTCTTTGCTCTCGATACGAGCTGCGGCGGCGACTGTTTGTATTGTCGAAAGTTAGACCTTGGGAGGTCGAGGGCCAGTTGATGAAGCTTTTGGCTTTTATCCTTCGAGGAATTGCCATTAAGTCTCTAATCACGTTTATCCACCAATGCATTTTAGCGTCGATGTGAATTTGTGTTTGATATGCGAGGTTGCTACTCATTTGAAGAATTAGGCCGAAAGGCGGAGTGGAAATGAAGCACGCGTAAAGATCGCTCGCATTTATAAGGCGAAGGCTGCCACGCTCACTGCCGAGCGGGCAAAGCTGCAGGAGCGCGTGCAGCGTTTGACTGAAGATGCGGAGCGACTTAAGTCTGACTTGAAGCACACTTCGTCGGCTCGTGCTCGGGCTGAGAGTAGAGAAGATGAGGTTACGTAATAGCTTGACGGCGGTGGCCCGTGGGCGACCTTGAAGGTTGAGAGACCGATAAGTGCGCGGAAGTAACGGTTGAGGCTCGGGGAGGCGGCATTTGCCGGTCTGAGCTTCAGGCGGTTGGGGACAGGCTCGTCACCTCGGGCGACGAGATCGCCAGAAATGGAGCCCACGTGACGATGCTTGCTTGGTGATGAAACCTGACTTGAAGTGGCGGAAGTGGCGAAGCTTCCGATGGTAGGGTGCTGTTAGAGATTGCTCGTCGCTAGTCTTTCGAGGCTGCGAATTCATCGGAACGGCTAAATGAGGAATGCCGCGGATTGCGTGCCGATCTTCATCGACGAGGACAGCAATATGGTTACCTGGAGGATGAGGTTATTAGGCAGGCTGCGAGATCGGTAGGTGCTCGTGGAGAAACTTACGGGTGACTCGGCACAGGGAGAGCGGTTCTCGGCGTATCGACCTAGATCTCAACTTTGATCTTCTAGTAATGAGCGAGGAATCCTCGCAAATTATTCGAGGCTCGCTCTGAGAAATTCATTCCCATTCCTCGTCATCCACTTCCTCTTTGACTCTCGTGACTTTAAGGACGATCTCGACCCTTTATCTCCCTTAACTCTTTTTCTCCTTTTTTTTTTTTTTTGTATATATTTACTCATTTTGCCAGGCCTGGGGCCTGGGATTCATGTAGCTCTCTTTTCGATAAATACATATTTTGTTATAATTCGCATTCTTGTTGGGATACATATGTATTTTTTCCTAAGCCAGATGGTCGGTTAAGGGATTTGAGCAATTAGACTCACTTCCCTCTTAGGGTTTCGTATGCTGCATTCCTTTCGAATAAAGCGAGGAAGCTTCGTCAGATATTAACGGGAACTTCGTTCATGAATTTGGCGGAGGGATAGCTGTCGATATAGTGAGGCTGGTGCTTGCGAGTGAAATGAATGGCCGGGAGCTTGTCGATATAAGTGGTTGAACGGGGCTTCTCCATGTGAATTAGCGGGCGGTACGATAAGCATAGTTGAATAGGCGCTGGAATCCGTTGGCGATGAGAAGAGTTACGTCGGAATGAATAGTAGATTAGGCTCGTCCGTCGCGGCTGATAGGAAGAGCTCGTCAATGTAAGTGTAGGGCACGTCCGTGCTGGTGATAGGTTGAGCTCGTCAGAATGAATAGTAGATTAGAGCTCGCCAATGTAAATTGTGAAGTAGGAGCTCGTCCATGCTGACTGATAGGGAGAGCTCGTCGAGGAATGAATAGTGGGTGCGAGCTTCGTCCATCTTGGCTGATGAAGAAGGCTTCGTCAATATAGATGTGAAGTAAAGACTCGTCATTGTGATAGGGAGAAGCTCGTCGGTGTAAGTGTGAAGTAGGAGCTCGTCCATGCTGATGATAGGGAGAGCTCGTCAGAATGAATAGTAGATTAGAGCTCGTCCATGCTGGCTGATAGGAAGAGCTCGTCAATGTAGATTGTGAAGTAGGAGCTCGTCCATGCTGACTGATAGGGAGAGCTCGTCAGAATGAATAGTAGATTAGAGCTCGTCCGTCTTGGCCCGATAGGAAGAGCTCGTCGGTGTAAATATGAAGTAGAACTCGTCCATGTTGGTGATAGGGAGAGCTCGTCGGTGTGGGTGTGAAGTAGGAGCTCGTCGGTGACTGATAGGGAAGAGCTAGTCGATGTAAGTGTGAGTAGGGCTCGATCCAGCCTGCCTTTGAGATGGAGAAGAGCTCGTCAATGTAAATTGTGAAGTAGAAGCTCGTCCATGCTAACTGATAGGAGGAGCTCGTCAGAATGAATAGTAGATTAGAGCTCGTCCATCTTGTGATAGGGGAAGAGCCGTCGATGTAAGGAGTGTGAGGCGGGCTCGTCCGTGTGGCGATAGGAGAGCTCGTCGGAGATGAATAATTAGATTAGAGCTCGTCCATCTTGTGATAGGAAGGCGTCGATATGAATTGTAGTAGGGCACGTCATCTTGTGGCGAGTAGGAAGGAGCTCGTCGGAGTTGCTGAATAGTAGATTAGAGCTCGTGCATCTGGCGGTGATAGGAAGAGCTCGTCCCGATGTGAGCTGGCGGGCTCGGCGGCTGGGGCCTTGGTGGCGTTCAAGCCGGAAATGGGTTGGTCGACTCATTTGGCGGCGTGGCTGTGTTGAGTAGGCGACCTGCGTCGAGTGAGCAGCGGGGCTCATGGCGCGTTAACGCCCAGTGGCGTTCCAGCGAAATGCGTGCGGGTTGGTGACTCATTTTGCGAAGGCGGCATGGCACGTGTTGAGTAAGGCGACCTCGTCGGTGAACGCGGGGCTCGTGGCGCGGTGCCTTGGTGGCGTTCGGTGAAATGAGTTGTCGGCGCTCGTTTAGGCGGCGTGGCTTTGTGTTGAGTAAATCTGCCTCGTCAGTGAGCAGCGGGGCTCATGGCGTGGCCTTGGTAGGCGTTCAGCCGGAAATGGGTTGATCGACTCGTTTAGGCGGCGTGGCTGCGTGTTGAGTGGAGCGACCTCGTTAAGTGAACGCGGGGCTCATGGGCGTAGTGAACAGTGGCGTTCCGGCCCGAAATGGGTTGGTCGACTCATTTAGGCGGCGTGGCTGTGTTGAGTGAAGCGACACCGTCAGTGAACAGCGGGGCTCGTGGCGCGATGGCTTGTAGTGGCGTTCGGCCGAAATGGAGTTGATCGACTCGTTTAGGCGGCGTGTCTGTGTTGAGTAAATCACCTGTCGGGCGAACCGCGGGGCTCATGGCGCGGTGGCCTTGGTGGCGTTCGGTGAGAATGGGTTGATCGACTCGTTTGGCGGCGTGACTGTGTTGAAGGTAGATCCCGCCGTCGGAGTGAGCCGCGGGGCTCGTGGCGCGGTGGCACTTGGTAGGCGTTCGGCCGAAATGGGCGATCGACTCATTTAGGCAGCGTGGCCTTTGTTGAGTAGATCACCTCGTCGGGTAAACCGCGGGGCTCATAAGCGCGGTGGCGCGGTAGGCGTTCCGGCCCGAAATGGGTTGATCGACTCGTTTAGGCGGCGTGGCACGTGTTGAGTAAATCACCTCGTCGGGGCTGACAGCGGGGCTCGCTGGCGGCGGTGGCCTTGGTGGCGTTCGGCCCGAAATGGGTTGTCGACTCGTTTAAGCGGCTGGCACGTGTTGGTGAACCGAGCATAAAATTAGGTGAACAGCGCGGGGGCTCATGGCGCGATGGCGCTGGTGGCGTTCAACGAAATGGGTTGGTCGACTCATTTGGGCGGCGTGGCTGTGTTGGTAAGGCGGCCTCATCGGAGTGAAGCGACGGGATTTCGTGGCGCGATGGCCTTAGTGGCGTTCCACGGCCCGAAAATGGGTTGATCCCCGACTTCGTTTGAGCGGCGTGGCACGTGTTGAGGTAAATCACCTCGTCAGTGAGCAAGCGGGGGCTCGTAAGGCGCGGTGGCCTTGGTGAAGATTCCGGCCGGAAATGGGTTGATCTAGCTTCGTTTGGCGGCGTGGCTTTGTGTTGATGAATCGCATCTCGTCGGTGAGCCACGGGGCTCATGGGCGCCCGGTGGCGCTGGTGGCGTTCGTGAAATGGGTTGATCTGACTCGTTTAGGCAGCGTGGCCTGTGTTGAGTAGATCACCTCGTCAGAGTGAGCCGCGAGGAGCTCATGGCGCGGTAGCCTTGAAGTGGCGTTCCGGCCCGAAATGGGTTGATCGATCGTTTAGGTAAGCGTGGCTTGAGCCAGTTTCGTGTGATGGCGCCACATGTGGAGAAGGCGCTTCGTGTGACTTTCTTTGTTCGAAACTTCTGGCGGAAGCGCCGTGAAGGCGCCGTGTGAATTTCGAGTTTTTGAAAGGTGCGGCGCCATTATCTGAGGAGAATTTGGAGCGGTTGCGTGAGCTTCGGGCGCTTATTTCCTGGCGTATAAATGGATTCGGGTTGTCCACATGTGCCACCCTTTTGGAATTCTTCTTTTATAATATGTGGATGGGTTCGCATAGGATGGATGTTAGTTTGGCTGTCTTCTTTGAAGTTCCTCTGGCCTTCTTCGATCGACTTTTCTGAATCTTCGTTTGTGGGAGTTGTGTTTTCCTAGTCTCCCTTTATGGGAGTCATGTTCTAGCTTGGCTAAAAGTGCGCGAAGGCGGCACAACTTTGTATTTGCTCTTTCCGTTTTTCTGCTTATCTTCTTCCTCCTCCTTTCTACCTCTCCTCTTTTCTTTTCTTTTTTCTTTTTCCACAGCTTTCTCATCTGCTTCTTTCTTTTTTCTTTTTGTCTTTCTCCTTTGTTCCCCTCTCTTTTTCCTCTTTTCTTTCTCCTTCTTCTTCATCTTCTGCCTCCACATTTCCTTCTTCTGCCCCGCTTTTTTTTTTTTTTTTTTTTTAGGCTGTTGCTACGTCTTGTATGCTATTCGAATGTAGGGGATGATACGTAGTTGTAATCGATTGTACTCAGATTGTAATATAATTGTATCCCGATTATAATTTGTGGCGTAATAAAGAGAGCCTTTTTCTTTATGAATTTTTCTATCATGCTCCTTTACGATTTCCATATATTTGAAGCTGTATGAAATGTTCGACATCGTGATTAACAAATGTTCAACTTGCTATGCCTTAATTAACATGACCCGCTTATTGGTAAAACGTTTGAGATATTAGCATTCCACGTATGCTTGAAGATTTTCCCTTTTACGTTTGGAGTTCGTAATTGCCTAGTCACGACGGCTCGAGGTTATGATGTAAGGACGCCGGGTTAAGGCGAACTTTTCGTCTTATTGGATTTTTATTCTTGGCGGGAGTTTCTTTAAAGACTAAATCGCACAGTGTAACCGGGGCACGACCCTTTGATTATAATACCTTCTTTACATTTTTCCTTTGATATTCCTACGGCGTCTTTGAACGCTCCGCGTTTCTAAATGCAGGAGTTCTAAGTTAGAGCCAGAAGGGGACGCCTCGTCGTTGTGCTCCTACGTGCTAACTCGATCACACAGGGGGATTTTATTGAACTTCTATAGGGACGGCGCCTCGGTGCAGCTAAAGCGAGGGGGTTTCCACCATTGGAGATGTCTTTTGTGTTGATACGTAGGCACAGCTAGTACCTGGGAAGGTATTCCTGCCCAATTCCCTTCCTGGTCTTCCAACTTGTCTTCAAAGCGGCTTTAAAGGGTCTGATGGTGACCTCGGCTGTCCGTTAAATTTGCTTAGTGTCTTTGGGGATGAGTAATAATTTTAATTCAAACTCGTATGAAGTCTCTCTAAATTTGTCGTTGTCGACTGTTTTCCATTATCGATCTGGAGGCTCTCGGGATCTGGCCTGCGAATGATAGCTCGCCTGAAATTACGTATCTTTTGCTCTTTGTGAGTGTAGTGAGGCTCGACTACCCATTTGGTGAAGTAATCTGCTACTTGATGGTATGAATTTACAGCTTTGTCCAGCACTAGATGGGCGGGGTCCCAATGTCGAACCCATTGTTGGAATGGCGAGGCTTGTAGATCGGCGTCGGTGGTTACGATGGGAGCGTGAGATGCGAAAGTGCTCTTAGCAGATCTTGCATTTTGACTAGTGATTGCGTCCTTGGTATAGTTGGCGGTAGTATCCCACGTCTCGAGACCTTCCCGATCAACCACAGAGCTCTATGTGATTCCCGCACATGCCCTCGTGTACTTCTCTTATGCTTGCGTACCAGTGTCTTCTCCTAACGTGCATTTCGGGAAGATGTGAGAAGAATCTCGCATGTAAAGGACTCCTTTGTGGTTAGTAAATCACGGAAGATCTCACTCTTATCTTGTCGCTTCTTCGGTCATCGTGAATTCGATCGATAATATAATCCCAAATTGGGTCCGTCGGTCGGCTTGCGGATCCTATTGGGCGTCATCATGCTATAAAGGGTCGATGCGAAGGTTACGCTAAGTATTTGACAGTGTTGACATCTTTGAGGTCTTCACGAGAAGCGTGGCTAGCTTTGCCCGGCGTCGGCTCGGAATTCTGCCACGGGGACATGTGTTACATGGACCGAGAGCGGATATTTCTTTGATAAGTCACGAACCTCACGGAGATACGGGATCATTCTCTCGCTTTTGACCTCACTTATGTGTCTTCTATGCGTAACCACCGGTTGAGAGTCGCGCCAGACCTCTAGCCCGATCAACCTCTATGAATGAGCAAGGTTGAGGCACCCTTTGCGTGGCCTCATCTTCGGCTTCATTGTTGGATATTTACCGAAGAATCAAACTTTAGTGCATATTCAATGTCTATTCCTTCTGGAGAGGTTAGGATGAGACCTACTCCACTCAGGCGTTTGAGGCTCGATACAAAGAGCTTCCAAGTGGAAAGGTCGGTACGCTTGAGTACCGCGTGGATTCTGATGATGCAAATTCCATGATAGGGAAATACGCAAGACCTGTCCCTTTATGGCGGTTTTTCGGCTATGTCGATGTCAAACTTCGCTTAGTTCTATAGCCCACTTCATTAAATACGCACGAGGTCTGCGGTTTTGTGCCGTGCGCTTCATTGGGTATTGGTTGGGACTATGGTATGAGCTTGGAAATACGGCGAAGACTTAGGCCGGCGGTTACGGGCTAAAATTAATTTTCCATTTTTCGGGTATCTTTCCTGCGCTGCTCGGGGCTCGGCTGCGATAATAAGCCGAATCTTGAAGATAGTTCTTTATCTCGCGAGAGACGGCCTTTGGTTGAAGTTACGACACGGCTAAGTACGGGTGAGGAGTTCCCCTCGAAGCGAGGCTTACTAGGGCGGGAGGAGCTGAAATATGTCTTCGATCTTGAGCGGCTTCCTCGCGCCGTATCGTTGAAAGGCTTTCTTCAAAACACCGGAAGAAGTGGCATCTAGCTCACTTGCTCACGGACACGAAGCGACTTGAAGCTATTTATCCTCCCTGTCAGTCGTTGTACTTCTTTTACTCCTGACGGCGGCGGCATGTCGAGTAATGCCTTTATTTTGTCCGGATTTGCTTTGATTCCTGTGATTGACTATGAAGCCCAGAAATTTTCCGGTGACCGCGGCCGGCGCGCTGCCATTTAGGCTGAGTTGGCTTCGCCATTTATGGTTTCTTAATCTGGAGCATGCCCGAGAGATGAGCGATGTGGGTATCGGCAATTGTGGACTTAACCAGCATGTCGTCTATGTATGCTTCCATAGTGGTGCCTATGCGCTTTTGGAACATCCGTTTACTAGTCTCACGGTAGGTAAATCCCGCATTCTTGAGCCCAAGCGGCATCACTCGATAACAATGGGTCCCGCTGTCTTTGTGTGACGAGGTCTTTTCTTGGTCTTGGGGTCGTGCTGATGTTGGTTGTAGGAGAAAGGCATCCATGAGAACTAAAGTTCATGATGCAAGCAGCATCCGCGATGGTCGATTCTCGGTAAGAAGCGTCCTTTAGACTGAGCTTTGTTTATGTCGGTGAAGTGTCTGAGTCGACCATTCTTAGTTTTGCTTTTAACGCAGTCTGACGTTTGCGACCGCTCGGGGTATTCCACTTCCCTGATCGCTCCTGCTTGGAGGAGTTTGCCAACCTCTTCATTGATGGCTTTTTGCCTTTCTGGTGCAAAGCTCCTGCGCTTATGCTTGATTGGTTTGAAGGATGGGTTGGTGTTCAATTTAATGTCAGCCGATCAGCTGCCCGGTCGATTCCTCCCATATCATTTGCTTCCATGAGAAAACATCCTTGTGCACTTTAGAAACTGCGCGAGAGGCAGCGTTTGGGATTTTTCTGTTAATTTGGGCCGTGTAGGCGAGATGTTCGGTCGTCATCCGGGGCAGGTTCAAGTTCCTCGAGAAGGTTCGGATCGGGTTGGCACCTCGTCGCGCGTATCGAGCTCATCCATGTGCGTTAATGGAAGGCTAAACTCTCTGTTTGACGGAGGCTGTATAGCACTCCCTGGCCACCCGCTGATCTCCTCGAACCATCCCTATTCGTGAATGGTTGGGAATTTGATAACCAGATGATGCGCGGAGGATGGCTTTGTAGTTAAGAGAATGGCCTCCTAATAACATGTTATAAGGCGTGCGACATCTCTGATGAGAAATCTACGTATCGTCAAATGCTGGCGGCATGGAGGTTCTCCCGAAGTGAGTACCGAGTTGAATTGGGCGGGGCGACACCTTTTCCGGAAAATCCTCGCGGTGCGTGTTGCGAGGCTCGAGCACCCTCCCACGCCCGTTTTGTCAAGGTGAGAGCCAAAAATGATGTCGGTCGAACCCCAGTTGTCGATTAAAACGATGACATTGTGTTGGCTACGATCGCATGAACCACGATGAATTAGATCATGGGTCTTGATATCCTTCGGATACGGTCGAGCGTGATGGTTGTGTCTGTCGAGGTAGTTTAGATCTTTGTTTATCTTCCCATCTCGGCGACGATCGCTGCCTTAGTGAGCTTTCGGTAGAACTAGATTCTCCTCCTCCTGAAGATCCCTCACGGGGGTCGTGGTTTCCCGAGGGTTCTTGGTCTTGAGTCGTGGTTGTCGGCGGTGGTACATTGGTCCACTGATACGGGCTTGATTACGGGCACGATTTTGGGAGCGATTACGGGCGATTTTGGGCTTGATTTCCTGGAGATATGAAGCGCCGGAAGTATCCTCGTTGTATTAGGTACTCTATTGCTTTCCTTAGTTGTATACGGTTAGCCGTATGATGCGTAGTCCACGTAGGCTTCACTTGTTGATACTTAGGGTTGTCTCTAGCCGACGGGATCAGATTTCATGAGTTGGCCACCTCGAGCGCTCGTTCATTACTTCATGTAAGATTTGCGACCTTGGGGCTGGCCAGTGGAGTGAAGCGGTGCGGTGGCGAGTAGCATTGTGTCGTCTTTCTGATTGGTGGAGCGGTCGGTCTACGAGATTTCCGCCTTTTTGGAGATGGATTCTGATCTTTCTGGAGACTTCTCTGGTCGTCACGCCTCTTAGGGCTCGTCCTCGCCCGTTTATGCATTGTACTTTTTTCCTTTATGGGTGGGCGAGTTCTCCTCTTGAATATGAGGGCTTCCTCACCGGTTATGTATACCTAAAACTTGAGCGTACTTTGGCCATACTTACTTTGGCGGATTTTTGAGATGGAAAATATTAGGTCTTTCGTGCACTCGGCCGCGATGAGCGCAGTGATGACGAATTTTTCATCGGGCAGATCTATCTTGAGTTCGGCGCGTGTGAGCACTTTGCCGTATGACTTGGGCTTTCTGCGGCGAGCCTTGTTTGGCCGATTACGACAGATGATGGTAGCTCGGCTTTTACGGCATGTTAGCTCGGAGTAAGTGGGAGGCAGCGATGGATAGCTCTCGGAACGAAGAGATTGATGAAGGAGGGATTCTATTAAACGAGGGCTAAATTTGGGCCACGCTGCGTGGTAGCGAAAGCCTGCGGCGCCGCGGGGGTCTTGATACCCATGCGACTCCATCCCGGTTCTTGTAAGTGTTAAGATGGTCGGTGGGGTCTTTAGCTCGTCGAGACTTCCCTTGCCCGACGTCCCGAATTTTCTTTGGGAGGCCGGGTAGCGTAATATTTACCATTGTGAAGGGTGATTCGGTTTGTTGTCTCGAAGTATCCGCAGTATGCGGGAGTGCGATCCTTTTAACCTACCTCTTTCATACGGTGATTTCTGGCGAGAAGATTCTAAACCTCTGTAACTCGTGATTGCTCTTCGGTTGTGGGTGGGGATGAGGAGGTTCTACTGCTCCCGGCTGTCTTCCCGAGGATGGCTTCCTGCGAGGGCTAAGCGCTGGCTCGTGCCCCGGCTTGATTGGATGCATACAGCCGACATCCGAGTTGCCGTGGCTGTGTCGGTCTTCGTGGGGGAATATCGCGGCCTTCACGGGCTTGTCGAGGCTCCGCTTGGATGCGCGTCTGTGGTCGATTGTTCGATTCCTGCACCGGGCGTTGATTGGCGGGCGGAGGCTTCCGCCGCGTTCCATGTTGGCACGCGTTGCCTCCGTCGAGGGCCTATTGTCGCATTCCACGGTGGATCCACTGCGTCCTTGGTGGATTGGCGTTACTCACAGCGACTAATTCCGATCGATACCATCGATGGCCCGAGAAATCGATTATATTTGTACGAGCGCCGTTCCCGCGGTGCGACGCCCAGTGATGCCTTTTCCAGCGGGCGGAATTTGGAGCGTGTGGGTCGTTGGGGCGGTTTGAGATAGTTGTGAAGCTGGGATGCGGGGCGTCTGGATTGTCTGAGGCGAGCGGGATCGCGGCCTTTGTGTCTACGGAGGCTACGGGCCGCGTAGCACTCCTGCTGCGAGAACAAAGAAGAAGAAGGGTGGTCGGCGAGGGTATGATTGTTGTGTTGTGGCATTTAGATCTTTAGTCGGGGTTCTTTTCACGAGGAAGGGAGGCTAGCAGAATGGGATACATTCTGCATATGGTATGCGTGTGTGTAGATGTTGGCGTACCTTTTCGATGGGATGGCCTCGTATTTACTGGATTGAGGAAGCTGACCCGAGTTGGATGGTAATTAGGAGTCTTCTATTGGATGGAATATTCTTTATTTTAGTCAATATCGGATCTGATGCGGATATAAAAAAGCGGTTAACTTGAGATAGTCTTCTTGCTATAGGAAGATGTCCAAGCCCAGCGATGATTTATCATTATCCTTTCTTCCGCCCTTATGGTGGGATACGAGAATAAATAAAATATATACTTTTATTTTACATTCGGATGAGATGTATGGGCTTGTGGACGGTTATGGATTTTGGCCGTCTGATTCGGCTTTGGGCTCGATGTGGTAGGACCTACGCGAGGAGTTGACATAAGGGGGCTGGGTTTGATGTGGAGCACATAACCATTTCCCCTGAGCCTAGGGATTTGGATATTGCAGGCGCATTTACGTATCATTGTATTTATAAAAACATTAAAATCTAAATTATTGAGCCATTTTTTTGCAAGACAGTTAGCAGTTATGTTACTTTTTTTTATAAACATGACGATAAACATAAATATTTACCTTCTCTTGCTCTTTTAACCCCCTGTTTTAGGTTTTTTGCCTATGGTAAATTCAAGTTTGAGGACTAAAAACACTACTATGATAAAAATAGTTTAAGACTTATAATCTATGTAGTATTCTCGATTTCTCATAGCAAGTCAATCCACTACACTATTCTCGTACAGGTACCTATGATCCTAACTTTATAACTAAATATCCATAACCAGTAAGCATGAGCAACATTTTAGACTTTAAATTAGTCTTAATTCATCATTGTTCTATTCATAATGAAACAATTAAGGACAATTTAACTTTAAGTTTGCTACCATGATGGATCATAAATGGAATCAACAATTCATGGAATGAATTATATATTGAATCAAAGTTATAAAATTATAAAGATGGGCTCTTCATTGATGAATGTTAATGACAATAATTACACTGAATTATCACTAACAATTAGGCTCTTAAAATATCTAAGGAAGCTTTCCTCTTTTTTCCTCTTCAAATTCTCAAGTGGTTTGTGGAATATTATAATTATTTCAGTGGATCCATTAACGCATATTGTTAAAGCGAAGTGTCGTGAAGTTGTTATTAATAATGACTTGTACTACAATAAAATAAGTTTATATAAATTTTGAAGTAATTGAAAATCTTGTATCAGTGCTAAGTATGACACTAATAGAAGGGGGCTGGTTAACCCATAGGGCCGAATAATGACCATTTTTATTCGGGCTATTTTATCAACAACTCTATGTGGACTGCAAGTCAAAATAAGCTAAACATAAAAATAATAATAATAATAATTTTATAAAATTTATATATTGTAAAATAAATTTTCTTGAAAAATACTTATAGTTTTATTTTGATATTTTTAAGATTATATAAAATAAATTATTTTACTTATATATTTTATTTTATTTTAAATTATTTAATACCAAGTATTATTTTATTTTATTAAAAAAATATTTAATAACAATTCTTTTTCTATAAACAAATATTTTATATTTTTTCATAAGAAAAGCTAATATTTTTAATAATTAAAAAATATTATATAGTGATTAAAAAAATTTAAAATAAAAAATGGGCCAATATGTCCTAATTCTAGTAGAGCCACCGTTTTTCCAGCCCAACCCTAAAAAAAAGTGAGTCAAAGTGGGCCAGACCCACATTCCCACCTCCAGAAATAAACCACAGTTGATCCAAAAAAAACAAAACTACAAAAACTAGCATTAACAAATGATTCTATAGTGGTCACAAATGTAAGTAATCAATCCCACAACTATCTCTAATGCATTAAAATCAGAAACCAAAACGTAGTGAATGATTCATTGTTGTTTTCTTCATGCTTATTCTTCTTCTTCTTCTTCTTATTATTATTATTAGTGTTTTTTTGTGTTTTTTTGGAAGAAAAAAAAATTGGAAACCATATATGTTTTTCGGTTTTTCTTTATTTTTTTTATTTTTGAGAACAAAAAACTATTTTAAAAAATAGTAGACAAACCGGCCGTAAGGTTATTTCTTATTTTATTGATAGGATTTTGTTTTCCTATTCTCTTGTTTTCAATTATGGTAGGTTAGGTAAAATTCAATTAGTTTCCTAATTTATGAAAACAAAATTAGTCTCCTTTTCAACTACAAAAAAGGATATATATATATATATATATATATATATATATATATCGTCTATTAAGACCACTTGGAGAAATTACAGAAGGCGTATTATTATTTTCTTTCTTCAAATACTCTCTTCAGAAATTATGAAGAACACTGAACTAATATGTCTTCTCTCCACGAAGGAAGAGAACAACTTCTCGGCGGCGGCGGCGATGGTCGGATGTTCCTGAAGATATACTAAGACTAATAGTGGAACGGTTAGACGTAGTTGGTCGAATGCGGTGCCGTAGTTGCAAGATATATGGTCTAAAGTCGTATGATTGCCATGTTCGTGCAACTATTCCTCTTCTTGTCGTGGGGTTTTGCATAAGAGAATGTCGGGAGCTATCATTGGAGTTGTGCAACTTTTCCAAACAATTGTGCTCAAAAGTATTATCAACAAATCAATTACAAGCGAGTTCCCAGAGAATGATATCCTCATCCGTCACACTATGTAAACTAGAGAATATTTCCTCCATCGTTCTTTGACATTATGATGCATCTACCTGTGCATCTAGCAAATGAGGCAAAGATTCTTTGGACACTTTGTACAATATCGTTGGATGTACCTATTAGCAGGCAGTGATTATGATCCCATACTCTCCTCATTTACATAATTTCATAATATGTTCAATGTATTAACATGTTTATTGATATACATTTGGTTGATAATAGGTACCTACGCACTTTAAAAATTAGGTATGTGCGTAATAAGACTTATCGAGAAGGTTCTATTACGAAAAATTTTACCTTGCAGAGGAATGTACAACATTTTGTTCTAGATATTTTGAATAATGTGGAAACAAAAATATAAATCATTACTAATAGAAACTTTGTTGATTTGACCGACATAAAAGATGAAGGGTTGATAATCTTCAAGTGCATCGGACGATCATTGGGAATGCATACATGTCGTGAACTTAGTTCGGAAAGGTGAGCCACGAAGCACATTTATATGTGCTAACAAATTGTGATGATGTCATTCCATTCATTAAGTAAGAATTTATTTAAATTTTAATAGAAACTCTAGTTAAAATCCTTAGCCGTGTTTCTTTTGATTCACGAGGAGCATAAGCAAATCATAAGGTCTAGACCTCGTATATCTACTCGAGATGTGAATTTGATTCATAAGGAATTTATGAAGTGGTTTGAAAAGACGTGTAAGTATATTTCTTAGTAAGTCAATTATTTTATACTATGAGTATATTGGGTCCAATCATATTATTGCATTGTAAATTGCCTGATTGCATCATGAGGTCGTATATCAGAACACCTTATGGCATTATCACGTGGTCCAAATACATGTGTTACATGCTTCAAAGATTTATTATTATAATGGATTTAGATTCCACACTAAGGGCTAGTGATAACAAAGAAAGGCTATGAAATAAGTGGGGTTGTTGTAGTTACGACGTCGAGCTTTGCAAGCGCTGAGATATGAATCCAATTACAGGCGATGTCCCTACTATGGTGTCCTTACTGAGTTGTCGGTCACGCTCACTTGGTGGAAATAGAATTCGTTTATTCAAGTGTGATTGGTGGGATATTTATAAAAATGTTGGAAGAGAGAGGAATAAAAGGGATGAGTATGGCTACATCTCTGTTAATTTTACACGAATGTTATACACTGATGAACCTTTTGTGCTTGCATCTCAAGCCAACCAAGTGTTCTATGTGAAGGACTCAAATGAATCTGATTGGTATCTTTGTCGTGAGACACAACCCACGAATTTGTATCAAATGGCGGAAATATCTAATGATTGGAGACAATTTCAACAGGTGAATCATATGATGATCACTTACCTATCTCAGTTTGGTTGATGAAGATATGATTGTGTGGAATGAAATGATGTCTTAGGAGACATCATCCTAAAAAATAATGTAATTCCTCAAAATGAAAAAGAAGAGGAAGGAAGAATAGATGATTAATTTTTCTCTTATTAGATGGAAGAAAATTTATAATTCTCTATTTTCTTTACTAATAGGTTTTCTTATTGATACCTGATTCTTTGTTTCCTTACTTCTTTGTTGATAGTAGTTTTGAGTTAACTTTTTCCTTCAATTGTCCATATTGTACTTTGTTATTTGACAATCTTATGGTAATAGACCGTATCTCATCGTCATTAGCAAGCTTAAACAAGTGATTGCACTGATATTTTCAACCATGGGGCTCTGACACATACTCGTGATTAAATCGTATTTCTAACTCATTTACCCGACGGTAGCTCAGGTCAAGTTTTACGGGTATGATGCGACTTTAAAATCATAACTTTATCTACATGCTCATATAATTTATTTACTAATATTTTTGTAATTGTTATATTTGAATAGGGTTATCTTTGCGCCAAACGAGGAAACGGGGTCCCACACATAATATTGGTTTACTAGCATTGAGGCCTGGAGAGAGGATACCAGTTTCATTCAATGAGTATGGTCAGAGTGAACAGAATGAAATAAAGGACGTCGCTAAAGAAGTTACTTAGGGACCCTTATCGTAATCAACACAATGTGCCTCTGAGTTAATGGTTGGAAATCTATTATAGTTGATGACAAAGAAAAGATATGGGCAACCCTTGTTTTGGTATGTTTTTGTTCATATCAGTTTGAAGTGAAATATTTTTTGTTGTCTTATCTAATGACAATTATTTGAATTTTTTATTTTCAGGAAAAGTTTGATGTTTAGGAGGATCGAAAAGATAATATACTCTCCTTAGCCGGAGATAAATATAGAAGCTAAGGAGAAAAATGAAAGCAACTTACTATGAACCTTGAAATTTCACAATGATGAGCGGTTAAGGCGCATAAGCCACCCTTGTTTCGATCTTGATTGGAATTGAAGCTGTCGATTTTGGAGTTCGGAAGAACACAAGTAAGATTTAACATAACATTTTTTTTTAATGATCATACATTTACTTTTATTTACTTTACATTTGTATTTGTGTCTAATACAGGTCATCTCTTAAAGAAATAAGGAAAATAGAGCTAAACAGAAGATTAATCACACATCGAGTGCAAAAAGCTTTGCCTGACTTCGGTTATGAACAAGTTAGTGCATCATTTTTAATAATAATGTTATTTTAATGAATTTATTATTTATTATTTGTTATTTTACACTTTATTTATATATAGAAGTGCGATTGGGGAGGGATGGTACCACAGCAATAGGTTTATCATTCAGAAACTCACTCATACAGCGAAGGATGGAACTCTGTTGATGATGCATCTAGTGATATTATGGTGAATATTTAATTATTTTCATAACGATTATCGCAAAATATAATGACATGCCATGTTAATCTAAGAGTGATTTTCCCTTAATTATCCCTTTAGGCCCAAGTTTGATGATATTTGGCAGCTCAAACACAATCTAAATGGGAAGTCTTCATCATCTACTTCATTATCGGTGGATAACATGGCACATAAGTGATGGGCCCGAGAAAGACATGTGGTGATCATCACGAGGTTTGGATTTGGTCGCGACTCCTTCGGTGGTATTTGGGCCGCGTCGAAAAAGAGGCCAGCTGACCACTTTGCATTAAGGTAGAAGGAAACATAAGGGAGATCACCCATTTTTAAATAGCGTGAAGAACAAATCTGACAACAAATTCGACTTGACAAGGCGACTACAAACGCAACAAGGACGAATTGCAGCATCAACAAGGGCGGTTACATCAACGCGAGAACAAATGGAGATGATGCAACAACACATGCGGCGAATCTGGGACAATGATGAATCGGATGTTCCGGTTCGGCGGAAAGGGCTGACTAGGCCCTTCGTTTGATTGATTGATCTCCACTTTGGACATATGGATGTTATTTTACGTATAAAAAGTGGATTTTGGATTTTTAGAATTTTTATTTTGATTTGATGTCACTCCCCAAGACGTTCATGGTTTAGTTTTTACGAGATTACGTATAAATACATGTTAGTTAATGGACAAGAAACCGACACCTTTGTGGAAATGGAAGGTGATGGGTTAAATTATTCAAGATTGTGCATGGAATCAACAAATTGGTGATTATAGAGCCCCAGCCGGTATTTCTCTTTGTATTTTGAATTGCGAATGACTGCTTCTAGTGAATTGAAGTCCCAGATGGATGAACATGGAATGATAGTTACTACCACTGAGGTGCCTTCTCTTCATTATTTCTTTTCTTTGTTGTCTTTTGTTTTTAGTTGTTACCATCTCTTACTAAAATAATAATAATATGTAATTACTCTTGTTATTTCATATGCATTCTGAGACACTACAGGAATGTATGTGGTCAATCTTTGGAATATTCGAGCCTACGGAATGAAAATGCGAAGGTACTTGTGTTTCTATATTGTTCTTCGGTTCCTATATTTTGAGGGTTGTTATTCTTATTTTTATTTTACAATCCTTTAATTTATTGTTTGAATTAAATGCGACATTATAATGTATATTATTGTTAAATTTTGTGGGTAGTTAGGCTTTACGTAGGGTGCGTTGATTGGGGGAATCTTTTGTATTTGTTCCTTCTTGTTCTTTGGTTTTAATCACATAAAAATATTAATTACTGTAATTGCATACTTGATGAACACTATTTTAATAAATTTGCGCATTAGGATACTTATAACTTTTGAGTACGTATTCACATACCTTCCCAGCTTTAGTCTTTGGATCGCAACTTCTGAGGCGAGACAAGGCTTATTGAAAATGATTATCGAAGCATTAAACATATGATCGGAGGTCTTTGTTTCAACTTTCTACATAATAGAAAGTTTTAGGAGATATGTCCATTATCATGGATGGTTTATTGCATATCTTGTGAATTCGATTAACTTGGATGGTTTGAAACTCGTTTACGTACAATTGCTTAGTTCTCATTTGGGACCTTCTTACATGAAAAGTCTTATTTCCTCATCTCCTTCCAAATATGTTTATAGAGATACTTCACGGGGGGCATGTCATAAATTAGAAGCAGTTGGGTTCCATTGTAACTTAAGTGACCGATATCGGTATGCACCAGATTTGAAATTTGGTGGAGTGAATGGCTTGACTTAAGAAAGAACTAATTCTAACGTGCCTTGAAGCAATCAGTTGCTTTCTTCTACATATTAGTATTATTTTTCCAACAATGGCAAATGGGAAGCGCCGTAAGCGCACATTTGGCTTGACACCAGAATGTGTTTGCGAGGATAAAAGATCATTAAGCTATCTTAGAGCTGGTTACATGTTGGTTGCTAAAGGAACTAAAGCAGGTAGACTAAAGCTTTGGAAGGTATGTGAATCTAGAGACTAAAGTTATATATCTAATGTGCAAAATTTATTAAAAATAGTGTTCATCAAGTATACAATTATTACATTGATAAAAACATCAAATATTTTACAATCCTTTTGATTTTTTCTATCGTGCTCATCAAGTATACAATTCGTAGTGAAGTATGTGTCATGCACTATATAGATGGTGTTTGTCATAATGCTCAAAGTCATCTTGGGTGATCCTCACATGTCTACAACACTAGAAGGATGGGCATATCTTACTATAACGATTCATCTTGTTTCACTTAAAAGCTTTTTATTTAAGCGCATATTTTTGGATTCTTTTTTCCAGGTTTATCCTTATCACTATGCACCATTTGCTTTTGATCTCGATGATCTTTCGAGTTGGATATTTGCTTTAGGCGGGTTCTCCCTTCCAAACCATTTAACCCGGTATTAGAATTTCCTACTACTTGAGTAGCATTTGCTATAATTTTCATGTAGAATTTAGCATCCCAACGGGGCACTAACATACGAAACATTTATTTGCTCCATGCTCTTCACGAGGAATAAGAGGTGGTGATCAAACTCACCTATTAGTGATTTTATCGAGGTATTCCTTTTACTAGCTAAAGGGCCCATACATTTTCCTCCTTAAGTATTTAGGGCTTTATATAAGACCTTTTCCCTAACCTGAACCTTTGTTAAGTGTCAGTTTTGAGGTGGACATGAGATAGGAAAGCGTTTTTGCCCAGCAAGTTGGTTTCTCTGTTCTATATTGCAACTTCATTTTGCTTTCACAGAGCCTTAATCCTTGAGGGATGTGTCTGGCTTGATTTTTATTTGACCTTTGGGGAGGAAGAGGTGTCCCGAAGAACTCATGAATGAAAGTACGAAAGATGCACCCCATGTCAGAATGAACCTCCCAGGAATTCAATGAAGAGAAGTAATGCCCTTGTCGGTAAAAGAACTTGTCTGCTTTGGAAGCTTAGTAGAGGGCATCTCTGTGTAATTTGGGGCATAAAATAAAGACCAATGTTTCATTTGACAGTGTATTGGGGCATTCCACTCCATGATCTGTTTTATTTCATACCTTTTGGGTCTCTGATAAGATCAAACACAAAGAATGTGTTGCAGCTACCAAAGAGGAAGATTGGGTTCAGCATACTCTATGATTTGGGTTTTTGTTTGATTCAGTTTTGTTACTAGTTTAATTTGCTGATGCGCATTACACTTTCTGCATTAATTTCTGCATTAGTTTAATTTAGAGAAATTGATGAAGAGGCTATTTGGTTGTTGGAAACTTTTGATTTGCCACTGAATATAGATTTGTCTATGATTTGTCAGCGATTTTCTAATGCATTATCCTTTTAGAATTTCCCAATGTTTTCCTTTTACGTAGGTGAATGGATCCCCAATGTTTTAAAATATTATGCTCATTAATCCCTATGGCAGTGGAAATAGTGCTTTGCTGACACCAGCCACATAATGCGTAGGAAGCAACGTATAACACCTTAGAACATGCATGGCGCGGTGAGGAACGAACCGGTATATAGAACCACCTATGGTCGCGGCCGAACAAAACCAGACTATAACACATAGACACCCCCAATTAGATTTTCCGCGGCTAAAACATTTGTCCACGGTACCTGTAAGCCCTTGCAGCGGGGTACTTTTGTTTCTAGCGACTATATGCTATGGCTGCATTATTTACTACCTTTAGCTGGGGTCAATGACCGTGGCCATAGACCCCGCTTCTTGTAGTGAGAATTGGCTAGCCTCGATCGACACCCATTGATGACGTTGATAAATTACCATTGCTAATGCGTTATTGCTTTTCACCTAATCATAATTGTCTGCTCTTTCTTTGAACCCTTTGGCAGCAGCAAGAGGAACTGAAGAGAAGCCTACGTTCACGGAAGGAAGGAGTTGGGACGACCGAATGGGGCGGATAACAGCAGGGAGCATTCTGTCCCCTGCAATCGCCTGCGATTCAAGATGTGGTTGGATTCTTCTCTCCGAAAATTAAGGTTAGAGTAGTTGTTAATTCTTCTACTTTGCTTCATCTGTATCACTATTATGTCTACAATCCTTCAACCACGGATATCATATCACTGCCTAGCTTGGAGATGCCCTGTGGATGATCTTGGATGCTTTGCCACCTTCACCTCTCATCCAACTTCTTCTGTCTGTGTATTCATTGCGCCAATAATTGTATTGTATCTGATGATCCCGGTCATGAATATCGGGTCATTAGCACATATTCATCCATTAATGGGAAATCATAAATCTAAATCTAAATCTAAATTTATATTATCATGGAAGACTCACAATTCTCCTCCTGTTCATGCCTTGTCCTACATGCATGGAAGTGTTTCCTGGTATAATGTGTGGCTAGGCTTGTCAATCTTTCATATCTCATATCGCAACCCAAGAGTACTGTAGGTTTCTATTTAATGAAACTCATCCTATGGATGATGATAGGTGCTATTGGAGGGACCAAACCACAGTTTTAACCATTGGACAAATTACTTTGTTGCATGTGATGGCCATCACCATCTAGTATCTCTGAAGGAGGATGTATATGTGACCGACGACAACGTGCCTCCCTCCCTCGATGCGTTATTCTCAAGTATGACTGGTTAGATAGTGCTTGGAAAACATTGTTGAACCTTAAGTTTCTTTTATGCTATTTTAATAATTTTCTTTTCTTTTCTTTCAACATATATCTTGTTGGGAAATAAGCGAGATCGAATAATTTTACATTGATTTAACACATTTAGGAGTCGATAAAATGGTAAGAAAATAATATCTTAAGGAGATGTCATGAAAACAGAGAGAATTTTAGCAGTGGAAAACACCACGAAAGTGAAGAAAAAAGCCGGGACGTGTTGGAGTCGCCAAATATCCAGCCCCATAATAGTTTAGGTCTGAAAATCCCAATTAAATTAGGTTGTACCTAGTTTTCCAACACAATTAGAAGATGCCTTGAATCCCAAGCAATCATCCCAAATATAGTGAATAAAATAATGGCCCGGATCTAGCCTCAAATCCAAGGCAGTTGATGAAGATCTCACCGCTTGTCACTGAATCGATCTGAATAAGAAAACACTTTACAGCCAAATATACCACAAAAGGTTCTTTTTTCCTGCCTTACTTGCACAAATCGGTCTGCGCCCACAAATCGACGCCTCTCCTTTAGCTACTTTGTATAGCGCGGATCACGACCTCAATCACTCAAATTGATTGCCAAAAAAAATGAAATTGCAAAAAAAGTTCTGTTTCCTTAAAAGCGACGCAATTTTTTTACGCACACAAGAACCACACACCCATAGCCTCCTCGGGCCTCCTCGGGTTTATCTTAAAACCTATAGCCTAATAGGCTTAAGAGAGAAAATGGGCTGACTAAATTTGGGTTGGACCCACATTACAATCTCCCCCTTCAGCCCAACATAAGGGGAGATTACACTCTAACATCGATTAGAGTCCATCGGTGACCAGGCACAAAGGCGACCTGCAGTAACGACTTTTTGTCGTCATGTCGGAAGGTTAAAATCATTGTGAATCTTCTTAAGCTTCATAAGCTCTCTTCGATGACATCTAAATGACAATGATATCTCACATCAATGTGGCACATGCGGGAATGGTGCGAAATATTCTTACTTTCGAGTGTGCGGCTACATTATGTAAAACCTGACTATCTTTCATCTTGCATCAAACCCGACTCTGAATGAATCTCTTCATCCATAACATCTCTTTTCTTTGCTTCGATTTGCTGCTATATATTAACCTCGATGGTAAACCAAGCGACAACACGTAACTTAAACTACCATGAAAACGACTCCCGGCAAAAGTGAATAAAAACCAGTGAGCTTTCTACCATCAGGAGCTGCCGTATCGGCATACGTAAAACCTTAACTCTTGGTTTTGAACCCCCAGAAACTCAAACACAATTTTGAGTACCCCTCGAATATTTGAAAGACCCATTTCTTTGCTGATATAGTTCACGGATTTGAGAGAAATCTACTCACTATACTAAACGGCGTATGTACGGCTTTCTCCGGGCCTTGTCTGAGCCATACAATATAAGACTCCCAACTGCGAGGGAGTAGGAGATAGAGGCCATCATTTCCTTTTCATACATTTGTAGTAGGGCATAAGCTTTGCTAAGCTTAAAGTGATTGGCTAGAGGTGTGCTAAGCGACTTAGCATCTTTCATATTGAACCTTTTGACACACGTTCAACATACTTTTCTGTGGCTTGACCACTGACTTCTTGCCTTTCTATCTCGAGTGGTCGCATACCCGACATTTGTTTTGCGGGTCCTAAGTCCTTCATGTCAAAGGACTTGAACAACCTCTCTTTGACTTACTTAATCGATTTGAATCATTCCCTTTATTAACATATCATCAACATAAAGTAAAGAATAATGAAGTTACCATGTAAAACTTCCTGAAATAAACCTGATGCATTTGTCTCCCAATAAGTGGCTCGCCATGAGAATCAAACTTCTTGTCTCATGCCTTGGAGCTTGCTTTATTGTAAAAACTTTTCTTTAATTTGCAAACCATGTTCTCCTTACCTTTTACTTCAAACCCTCGAGGTTGTGACATAAATTCTTGTTGAATCGCGTGAAGAAAAGCGGTCTTCACATCTAAGCGTTCAAGCTCGAAGTCTGGCCCCAGAAATCAAATGAAAACAACTCGGGTAGGAACATTTTCTGGCTGGAAGATATCTCATCAAAGTCAATACGCTTTTACGAAACCTTTTCTTCTCAAAGCGAGAGCTTTATACTTCAGCAATTTTCCATGGCTATCTTTCTTGACTTGAACACCGTTTGTTCCTTAATGCCTTCTGGCTGCTGGAAGTTCCGCCCCAACTCATAAAGTGTCATTCTTTAACAAGGAATGCATTTCTTCTGCATAGCTTTCATCGACTTACCTTATACGCATGAGTCTGTATGAGAATTCTACGGCTCACCTCATCGAGTAATCAGCACATACTACGAAGGAGGATGCTTGGATGATGGGCGACTCTCCCTGTTAGTCCTTAATTTGAGATTTGAAATGACTTGTTGAGGTACTCCCACCTTGACAACTTGATCACTCTCACATCCATCATCAACCCTTGTCTCTAGTGCTTCATCACTAGTCATCTACCTTCCACGAAGTATAGATGCGCTGCAAGGAAAATGAATATTGTAGGATCAATAACACCATCGATGGCTTTAACTTTTCAGTCTTCTCATGATACGAAATAGTCGATCTTCCTCAAATATCCACATCTACACTTGAAAATCTTCTTTTCCTTTGGATCATGTCGTACCCAGGCTCTTCATTCCATAGCCCGACAAGGATGCATGGAAAAAGCTTTGTCGTCAGCTTTGACCTACGCTCTTTAGGTATATGTGCAAAGCCTTGCACCAAAAAACCTTAAGATGATTGTAAAAACGACATCTTTTCTGTCCATACCTTCTTTGGGCGTCAAACTCCCGAAGGAGCGGGGAGACTGTTATCAAGTAACAAGCTTGATGCGAATAGGCTTACGCTGAAAGCAACTTTGGGTGGCTTCCTTGCCATTTCAGCATGCATCTGACCTTCTGTAACAATAGTGCAGTTCATCCTGACACCATTGTCTTGAGGTACCGAGGAAGCGTCTTCTCATGTCTAATACCATGTCATGACGATGATTTCAACTCCTTTGATGTATACTCACCTCCATGTCGGTCTGAAGACACTTCAAAACTCTTTTGTCTCTTTGACTAAGGCATGAAATTTCTAGAAAAACGATACATGATCTTTGGCGCTGGCCGTAAACCGCGCTTTTCGCGTCGTCATCGATGAATGTGACCAAAATATCTATTTCCACCCGAGGACTCCACCTCAAAGGGACCACAAACATCAGAATAAACCATTTCAAAATATTAGATTTCCTTTTGAAGATTTAGAAAAAGAAGCTTTCTATGATGTTTCCCGAATAAACAATCACAAGGGTTAAGGCCCATTTACCTTTAGTAAGGAATGAGAGCCTTTTTGGCTAGAATATGTAACCCTTTCTCACTCGTATGTGACCCGATCTTTTTGTGCCATAAATTTGGGGAGGAACCATCTTAGTTGATGATTCATCTCCACATATTTTCCACCCATTGTCTGTAAGTGTGCTTCAACCTTGCTTAGCAGCTACTAAAGAACCTTTGGTAGGCAGTTTGCAGATTCTTAGAAGTAATTCATATCCTTCCGATCGAAATGACTCGAGTAAGATTAAGGCGTAAGTGGGGAACATGCCGCATCTCATAGTCGATGAACAGCAGTGCGATACGTATGCAAGCGTCAGTAATCTTTGCGATCTTGGGTAGGCGGTGTTACCCGTCTTCCACTGGTACGAAGTCTCTGGCACAATACGATGTGAAGAACTCCTTATTAGGAGTAACATGATAAGAAGAATTGTATCGATAATCCACTCCAACCTCATTATCTGTAGCAGAAGCGAACATTCTTCATCTCCCGAAAATAGAACTCCATCTTCGTCCGGATAAAGCGATTTGTAGTATTTTATTTTCATCTTTCCTCCCAATTTTGCCTTTTTGTTCTGTTTCCAAAGCGTAACAATTTCTTTTCATGTCCTTCACTACCTGATGATAACACTTTCCTCTTTCCATGGGCTTTCCTGCAGTTGCGACACGCTGGATTTACGGCCTTTAGGTCATACATTTTCACCTCTTGTTCTCTGTACGAGCCTCGGTCTGAAGGTATTCACTGTTCCTTCCTTGGCTTCTTCATTAAACAAGCATCTTTTACCATATCGTGGTTAACTTCTGCATTAAATTTGAGTTCTTAAGTGAGATAAGCTAGAGTATCCGACTATCAGGCAAAGAACTTCAAAAGTAACAATGCTTTACAACTCGTCTTGATCTTCATCTTAGCATTTAAATGGTTCCTGACCTTAAGTGTAGTGTCTTCTACCACGTTGTGCCATTTTATACGCCAGTTTACTAGCCTTCTAATCAAAGTGGCTTTATTATGTGTGATGCTGGTTCATACATGGATTCTAATTTTTCCAAAGCTCGGTAGCATCAGGTCTCTGTGACCGCGCGTGATGAAACCTGTCCCGGTCTACCAACATGATTAAATTTCGCGTTTTTTATCATGATCTTCCATTTATGCTTCCCGACATATGCTTTTGGGTTACTTTATCCCCATCAATAGGCGCATACTCATCAGCTATGATAAAGAATATCTTCCATTCTTGGCTTCGGATAGAATAATTAGGCAAGTTTAGTAATCATTGGCTTTCGATTCCTGCATTTTAAACAGCGCAGCCAGCAATCACGAGGCGATAGAGCGCCATTTACATTTTCGCTTGTTGGAAATAAGCATAAGGCCGGATAATTTTACATTGGGAATTGATAAAATGCGACGAAAATAATATGCGAGGAGATAATCCTGAACGGAGGGTACAGTGAACCACGAAGTGAAGAGAAAAAACCCACAGGGCGCTGTGGTCAGTGAAATATATTATAATAATTTAGGTAGCGCAATTAGTAGGTTCGACCACCAGTTTTGTGTAATCGAAGATGCGGCAGATCAGCGATGAAATCATCCCAAATATAGTGAGATAAAAATAATGAAGCGGATATAGCGCCGAATCAAGACGATTGATGAAGATTTCGCAAACTGTCATACGAATCGATCTGAATAAGAAAACTTTTTTTTCACCTTGTCATTCATAAATCGGTCACGCATCTAATCGGCAGCTCTCTTGCTTCACTATACTAGCACGGATCACGTATCAATCACTCAAAGCGATTGCCAAAACAAATAGACTTCTGAAAAAAAGTTCTGGCACAACTAAAAAAACTGCATTGCAATTTTTTTTACTGAAATACCTACGCTATCTCATAGAAACTCTCAGGTTTATAAAACATGTGGCTAATCAGAACTAGAAAGTGGGCCGCCTATAATTTGGGCTGGACCCACATTACATATACGTTGATTTTATTTTTCTGTAATTTTTCTTTTTCTTTTCTTTTGCTGAATGCAGAGCCATGATCCAGGAAGGCAATTTTTCTGGGTGCCGTCATTGCCTCAGATGAATGAAAGCTTTGCCTTATTTCAAAAAAGAAACGTTTTAATTTTCTGTAATAAAAATTATTTTTAAAACATATTTATAGAAATGCAAAAACTACATGCAGTTTTTTTTTTTTTAATAGAAAATACATTCAGTTAAGAAATTTCAAATATATTTTTATTCTTTTAAACATCAAATTGTTTCAAAAATATATTTTAAAAAAACTTTTTGTAATAAAGAATGAAGAAAGGAGGCCCATAATTATTAACCCGTAAATATATGATTATTCACATTTCTCAATAAATTATTTATAACACTTTTGTTTATTATCATTCAAATGTTGTTTGTTTATTTCTTTTTAAACTTATATATTTAATATCATAAAAATTAGAACTAAAATTCAAATAAGGGTTTATTTTAATTGGATTAAACATTTGGTCATATTTTTTAAAATTTTCAATTAAATTAAATTTTCATGTTTTATAATTGGATAAGATAAAACTGAAATAATAATAAAATAAGTTTATAATACAATTGTTAAAAGAAATTAATAACAAAATTTAATATTAGTAATAATATTATTAAAATGTAATTTTTATATGCACAAGGACATAAGACTACGTGGATAATAAAAGATGTGAATCTACCTGTCCAATATATTTCTTGAGTGTTCGAAATTATTTATAGCATGAAACAACTCATAGTATGGGTCTAAGCTTATTGAGACGTTCTAGAAAACTCCACTTTAAATACACTTTATTTCGATTATTAGAAAGAGAGCAACAATTGTCCTACTTTTAGATTATTTTTTTGGAAAATACTTGGCCACACTATTTTAAAAAATAAAAAGTTTTTAATAAAAAAATGTAAAGAAGTTAAATAGCGTAAATCTTTTACTGAAAATTTTAGAGTACAAGTTTTTAGCATGCTAAAATGAAATTCATTTAACTGATTTTCAGCACCGTAATCAAAATTTCAGCACATTGAAATCCATTTAACTAATTTTGGGCACATAATGCAGGTTATGACCACACTAAAATGAATTTCATTTAACTGATTTTGGGCATAGAGTGCAAGTTTTCAGGACGCTAAAAAGAAATTCATAACCCTTATAAAATTATGGTGACTTTCTTTTTACACCAATGGTGTCACGTAGAAACACCCTATTTTTTTTTTCTTGTATACTATTGGTCTATTATAACACCCAAAATAAAAAATCCTGGTTGCAAGGCACCCTCTTGGCCAACGTGGCAGAAAATCAGCTCACAATCCTCCTTTGTTGATGTCTTGAGGGGACCAAAGAATCCAGGTTTAATTTTCATGTATCTCAAGTTAGTAGAGATTTAGATCTTATGTATATAACAAATCAATTTTGTTAAGTTCATCGGATTACTGGCCATTTTTGCTCCTTAATTATGCTCAATTGTTAACTTAGGTGGTGTTTGCCTTTTTTACTTAATGCTGAACATAAAAAAATAATAGTTAATAACATTAAGCATTAAATTGTTTACTTTTTAATATTGGGTTGTAAGTAGGGATATGGGACCCAGGTTATTTCGGGTTTCTTGCCCGGCCTGCTCGCTACTTAATGGGACGGGTTTGGTTTTAAGCTATGTCGGGTTTTAACGGTTTTGGTTTATTTTTACGAACCGCATGGCTGGTTCAGTATTATTCATACTTTGTGTCACGACGGAATTATATTTTAAAGAAATATATTTATTGTATTCTATTTTATACTTTAATATAAATAATAATAATAATAATAATGTTTTTAATAATAATTTATAATTTTTTTATGAAATATATTATTTCAATATAATAAAAAAACAAATTTTAAATTTTAAAAATAAAAAATCAAAATCAAAATCAAATGTAAACGAGGCGGGGATGAGAATTGGGATGGAGCCCCGTTTAATTTTTTAAATTGGATAGGCTTGTAAATTTAAAATAAAGCGGTGAAATTCAGATGGAGCGTATAGATCTGTGCTCCTCAGCACCCACCAAAGCCCGCCACCGAGCTTAGCATTGGATAATTGTTTTGGTGGAAGACAAATATTTTCTTTTATTCGTAACTTTTTTTAGAAATTTATGCGATAAGTGCGTGAAAAATTTAAAAAATGAATAAGCTAATCTTTAAATACTATTTGGCTTTCGAGAAAAAAAGTCAAAAATACTTAGTCCACTTGGTCTGCTCGACTAATTTTTTGTCATTTTTAGTTTTATAGTATTTAAAACCAATAAATTTCCCCCTCTTGGAATATAAAAAAATAAAAACATATTTAAACTCAATATTTTATTACTACACACCTCTTTTAAATAATTTTATTTATTTATCTATATAAGTAATAAATAATTTAAAAACATATAATTTATTGAATAAAATTTTATTTTCTTATGTTTTTTCTTTGTGAAACTAAATAATAGAAAACATTTTTCTTAAAATTTTAATTTTTTTAAAAGGTGAATAATTTTATTAGTTAATGTAACTGCGATTCAATGAAATAGAATTAAATTCCTAAGAACTTTGAGTGGATGAGAGCTGATATCTGAGTTAATAGTATAAATAATGTTTGAACTACGTATTTGATAATCTTATAATAATTATATCTGTGATTCCAATTAATAACATGCTCGAAGACCATTATTTGATGTGTATGTCCAATTAAATATATTTTGTTGTTTGAATCATTTAGTATGCGTATTAAAAGAGCAGCCTGATATATGCCAACAGTGCGAAATAATATATGTCATGATATATCGAAAACAAAATCACAAAAAAATGTAAAAACTTAGATCTATGTGAAAAAAACACTTTATTAAAGAAAATGATAAAAACAAATGTAAAAGGTGATTTCGAACTGAAAAATATATAAAAAATCATACATTTTACTTAAAGAAAAAAATGACTCAAGCATAGAAAAGATGATAGAGTAAGAGGCAATGGCAGCTAGAGGCTTTTAAAATTTAAAATTTTTTTTTCAAATATAGTAAATAAACATAAATATCACTACAAGAAAAATGAGATATGGAGACACAATTTTAGTTGGGGCCAGAAAAATCCACAACCACAGATGGTATATAGCAGCAAGTCTATTTGTGTCGCAGGTAAAAGGTGGTTCATGCAAATCTTATGGGTGCAGAAATTGATTAACGCAACTGTAGGAACACCTGTACCTGCAACTAATAACGGACCGCTACTATAGACACGATTTTATGAACGCATGCTCTTTAGTCCCGCTACCAAATACTTACTGAAGCCACGTGGACTTCACTTCTGTCTTTGATAAATCATACAAGCAGTTGTTCACGTTCTCCCGCTAACTCTCACGCTCAAGGACTAATTTTCTTCCATCCCTGCAAATCCTCAATCCATTATTCTTCTATACATTGATTCAATTTTTTTCTTTTAATTCTCTTCTTTCCCAATCTCCACAGAGGCTTAGTTTCATCTTCTCGCCAAAGAGGGGGAAATGAGAGAAAATTTCAGGCCTAACGCTAATTATACCATCCTCAGATCAGCTCCTACTCCAGCTCCTAGTCCCATATACTCGATCTGCCGAATCGCCATCTGCAGATTTTTTTTTAATCCTATTGGTGATTTGATCCCTTTTGCATTAATTTGACGTTTAAGAGTTTTCATGTCTGTAGATTCGGTTTCTGATTTCTGGTTCATTGATGCGGAAATTAAAATTCTGAGCTTTCTACGGATTCGATAAGTTATTCTTGTGCTTTTTCATATATAAATCGTGGTTCTTCGAGTGAAATTGCGGACCTGAAATGGATCTTTTACCTGCATTTCCAAGGTGCAATTCTGGCGAAGTTCAATTCAGTGGATCCAGGTCTGCAAACCCTAGCTCTGAAATGCCTGGAGAAAGCTCCTGCTTTGCACTGGATGTTCTCCCATACAATTCGAGAACGGACGTACACGTTCTTGCTAGACGAGCCCCATTTGTTTCTGTATTTCGGCATTTTCGATGAGAAGATGGAAAGATCGAAACTCTATGGTTCCTCAATCGAGTAAAAGAGAGTTCAAGTGCATAATTCAAAAATGATCCGGTAAGGATTTCCGATGATCTTAGCTCTCATTGCTTTCAAGGAGAATTCTATCCCGTTTTTATCATTCTCATATGTTTTATGTTTTTAGGGCATTTTTTTTAGCCCACCATCGAACAAGTTCTGAATTGATCTCTGCCATCTTCACATTTTAGGGTAACCAATGCAGTTTCCCCGTGATGGTTCCTTGAGAAATAGACTCATTGAGAATTTGGGAGTGACTGCTGATGCTTTTAGACTCTCAAGCCTATGTTCATTAATAGATGGATTTGGGGAATATGACTCTCTTGCTTTTTCTTTACTCGAGGTTAGTATGCTGCTAAAATAATTTATTTTTTTCCCTAGTTCTTGCTTTATCATGAAAATTACCAGAAGGATCATAGGAAATTGTTCATAAATTTTAGGAAGCTGCTTCATTCGGCATTGTGTCACGTGTATCCTTCAAGGGAAGGCCTGTCATTGCTAATACAAGGAGATTACAGATCCTGATTGCTGAGGTGAGCCTGTCTGTCATGGCAATTTCATATGATAGTGTTTAATTTCTGATACAATCTGTTCATGTGTAATAGATAGATGTTCTGTTTCTGTTGTTACTTCAAGTTCTTTGCTTCTGTAATGAACATTTGAACTGCTTACTTGGGTTGTGGATTTAATTGGAAGTTTGAGTTGTAATCAATTTCTATAACCTCTTAAAAGCTTCTGGAGATGCCACATATTGACATTTTCAACAACAAATATTTCTTAGAGATACAGTCTTGCTTCGTATTGTCATTGTCCTCATCTTTGACACATCCAACAATAAAAACCCACTCTGAGATATGTTCCCAGTTATTTATTTATATTTCCTCATCATTATTATCAACAATATTGATAATTTGTACTATAATAAAAAGTGACTTGCAATCTTATGGGTTATTCATAAATTTATAACACCAGTTTCTTACTCAAAACTTTTCCAGGTATACCTCTGCTGGTTTTGAAGAGGTCTCAGAAAACATCGACTTGCTGCAGGTAATAACATTTCCATTGATCTTTATTTTTTTTTTCAGTAAGATATACTCCTAGGATCGCTTCTCTGTGACTTGAATGGCTGAAGCTAACTCTTTAATGCAGAAAAATGTGTAATTGAATATATTTGTGAACTGTTGGAAGAACAAACAGTAAATTATGGTGAAAGTTTGTTTGTTTGTTTGTTTTGATTCCTTTAAAGAAAGTATTTGTTCTATCCAGTTATCACCCTTGGATTCTCAAAATTAAAAGAAAAAATAAAGAGGAATTTTTCATCCATAATAATTGAGTTATTATAACTATAGCCATCATGTTTTCTAGTAAACTCTGGTTGATATATTATTCTTATAGAATAAATAATAAAGTATTGTATAGAAGCAAAATTTACTTGCATTGAACCTTCAATGCTTGTATCTAGTAGTGGTGACTGCAAGGTAGTTTAAACTTGAAATCTATGGGAATCAGAACACTGTGTCTTGACTATATGCTGCAGATTGACTATATTCCTTTTATTGTTCACATATGTGGGGGAGTCAAGGAAGAATAGGACCATCTCTGAAGCCTTTTCTTGCCATGTTTCAGCACCTAGAAGGAATCATACAAATAGAAAAGGATTAAAAACCCTATGAAGACCTAGGTAGGGAGATTGTTCATATACCTCACACATTTTGGTTAATCTTACCTATTGAGAAATAGAAATTGTTCCTTAATAAGCTGTTTACATTTTTAAAGGGTAAAACCAAGTAAAGTTATTCCAAAAGTGAACCCAAATTGACACTGTTGGAAGCAGTGTCCTTGTTTGCTTGAACACTAGCAAAGTCCCTCATGGTTAAGGTTATCCTACTAAAGTAGAAACTCTTTTAGGACATGACTATGTGCATAAAGATTATTGTCATGTATTGACCTGAACATATATATGTAGTGCTTATTTATTGTTAGAGGTTGAGTTTTCTTTAATATTCTTTGAGGTATGAATTCTGGCTGTTCCAATGATTTTGTCTACATGGCTAAAGTGATTCAACCTGTTTATACTTCACAGCCAAAGTGCATTATTGAGGGAGTCTATTTTACTATGTCCTGAGTCAGAAATTGAACAACCTTTGAAGCTGCTAGGCTAATTGAAAAGGAAGTTGATGTGGAGGAGCTAGGAAAGTACCAGGAGGCTGAGTTGGATAAGTAACAGCTACTGCAAGACTAACACTAGCACCCTAGACCATTGACCAGCAACAACCCCCACCGCTTGATATGTTGCTGTTGCTGTTGAGGCTATCTGTCCTGGCTGATCTATGGTTAACTATAGGAGAATCAGTTTCATGTGTTTCAATCACTCCTTTATCAAAATGCTGAAAAGGAAAACATTATAAATGGGAGTAGAAATTATCCCAAGTTTGAAACCATTTGTTATTCTATGAGACAACTACAAATCATTGGTCCAAATTAAATTAAAAATAGGCAAGCCAATTCAGTTTAACTTTGTACCAAACTATCATTCTATACTCTTTCCTTTCTAGATTTAGTAAGTTCTTATGCAGTAGGTATATATATATATATATATATATATATATATATCTATATATATATATATATATATATATATATATATATATATGGAAAATAGTTTTAAATTCATTTTTTATATTATTAAATTGAGATTATAAAACCTTTTTTTAATAGCAGCCAAACAAAGACCCTCTCCTATATCTCCTTCTTTAGTTGCATTTTCAGGCCCTCTCTATATCTCTCATCTTTAGTTGCAGTCAAACAAAGACCCTCTCTATATCTCCCATTTTTTAGTTGCGGTCACACAAAGACCCTCCCTCTTTGGTGCACCCAAACAAGACCCTCTCCATATCTCTACTCTTTGGTTGTGACTGACAAAAGACCCTCTTTTATATCTCCCATCTTTAGTTGCGACCAAACAAAAACCTCATATCTCTTTTGTAGTTACGGTTGATCTAAGATGACCATGATCATTAATATAATTGATCGCCAGGGCATAACTTGTCGTATTTCACATTCTTATAGTTGCGACTCAAATATGACCCTATCCATAGTCATCCCCTTTAGTTGCGACCACAAATGACCTCAACCATAGGCCCTCCTTTACTTTGTACCTTCTTTAGTTGCGACCAAAACTTCAATTGCAACTATAACTTTTTAGTCATGCCCTTTATAGTCACACCTAGTCGCGGTCCGTTTGTTGCTGTTATATGATATAGTTCGTTTGTCTTTCCTTTTGATTGGGGTCAGTGGGCGAATTAAAAACTCGTTTCAACATGGTGTATCTTGATTGTAGTTCAGTTGTCATCAAAATATACCAACTTTATCAAACTATTATATTTTTATATGAAAAAAATGATAATTATTAATTTTTAAATACTACAAAAGTAAAAATAATAAAACAAATAGTTATGGACTAAGTTGACAATTGACTCATAATTAAAGGCATAAATGACAAAAGTGCAATAATTGAGGCAAAAATGCCCTTTAACTTAAATTTAATTGTAATGTGGAATTTTATTTTTCTAATTTTGTCATAATCCCTTTTTTTGAAACAAAGTGGAGGGGGCTAGCCTCACTGGTTTATCCTTCTGATCGTAGTATATGAATATCCCAAGATGTGTCATTCTGAATCATCAAATTAGTCCCGAATCTTCGGGACTCCTTGCTGGAAATTCAAAGCTCTTTTTAATGCTATCAATTTTAAATTCGCCTCACTGAAGTGATATAAATGATTAAGTAATTGGTTTAAGGAACATAATTGTCGCCCAGATAATGTGCGGATACATTATGTGAAATTTGGAAGATGGGTATGGTCACATGTAAGCTAAGGGTCAAAATATTAAGGGTTATTTAGTTCATATTTTTGAAAATTGTTCTTGAAAAAAAAAAACAAAGATAAAAAAGGTGTTATCCGTTTTTTAAATTTAGTGTTTTTTTTAATACGTTTTTTTAATTTTTTTTTAGACAAAAAAAAATCTAAAAATCAAACATGTTTTCCCTATTTTTCTTGTTTTATTTGTTTTTTAGAACATAAAATAATTTTCAAAAACATGTCCTTAGATTTACAAAACACATGTTTTTGTTTTCTAAAAAATATTAGAATAAAACTTAAAAGTTGTTCCCAAAATTAAATTTTAAAAATTGTTTCCAAAAATATTTATCTAATAAAATATTAGCTAATAGGTATTTTCAAATAAAAATAAAATTTTAATCATTTTAGATGTTTTGGTGTTTGTATAGAATAATCAACAAGTATATAGAATAATTAAAAATATTACATGTAACAATTATTTTAAAATAAATAAAAAAAATATTTTCGATTTAAAAACAACTTTATAGGACACATCATGTTCTTTCAGAAATAATTTAAAACACATTTCTCAAATAAAGTCTTAATTTTTTACCCTACCATAATCTCCAACAAGAGTATGAAACATCTAAAAATACATGATTGTGATCGTGGCCTAAGGACAGATTTATAGGCGAGCATGCAACTTTATAGATCGGGTCAGACCTAAAATAATTGGCCCTTCGAAAAACAGGCTTGGATCATGTCTTAGCTTGTCAGGCTGGGCCGGGCTCGAAGTGGACAAGAACTTCCCGTTAAGGCCGAATCCAAGAGAGATGAACTTATTGCTCCATAAATACTTTTGAACATTGGACAACATCAACTTTTTGTACAAATTAACCATAAGAAAGAAAAAAAGAAAAAGAATATTTTCGAAGTAAAAATCTTCCTTAAGCTCAGAAAGAAAACATTTCTGAGAACTCTTAATCTATTAACCCTTCACAAAAATCCGAGAAGCTACTTTCCAATATAAAATATACGCATGCATCAAAACCTTTACTCTCACTTATTTTCCCCAATTTTCTCAGCAACCAAACGTACAAACCCATCTCCCCCGTGATTTAAATTTAAATTTATATTCAAATTCATTTCCCCAAAATGGAAGACGCTTATTATCCCTGAACGACATTCTATAAAGTTGTAAACTATAAACCCAGCCAACCTAGTTAGCAAACAAGGACATTCTATAAAGTATAAACCCACCCAACCTAACCCAAAGTAATCTTTTTTGACATTTGGAAGTTGAAGGTACTTTGCTTCTTTCATGTTTCAAGTTAGAATTCTTATAGTTTATTTGTTTTTCCCTTTTGAATCAAATAAAAATTTGTTTTAATGATGATGTTGTGTGTATTTCTGACCGTGATAGATGTTTGTTTGAGAAGTGTTTGGTTTTTTGTTTTAATGATTCAACTTACCTTGAAATTTTAGCATCTTAATGATGCGTTCAACTTGTGTGAAACAAAACCTAAGAAAAACCAAAAAATTATTTGAAGAAACTTAACTTCGAGAATTGAAGTGTTACATTTCTTCCAAAAAGTTTCTCACTTTACCTGCAAATGCAAAGATGCAAACATACAAGAACTAAGAAAATGTAGCTTGGCTTTAGTTTGTCTCCAGCAAGCACAAGATTCTGAATAGAAAAATTGATGTACATGTATTGAATTATATACAATGGTAACAAGGAATATATAATTGTTTGCAACAGGATTGAATCCCTCCTCCAAAAAAATCTACTTACAAGTTACAATTCCCACATAAATGAATAAAAAAAAAAATTGAAGTGAAAAAGACACCACACTATCATCTTCCTTCTATAATGCCTATGATTTTCACACATTCTCCTTATCATTTTTCAAGTCCTATAACCAACTACCTTGTAAATCTGTTGCATCTTTTTTCCATACTCAAATCTTTATGAACTTCTTTGTGACTATAGACAAGACCTAACACAATTTTTGAATCACTGGAGAAAAAAGAAATCAATGCTTCATCACTCTATCAAACCTGAAAATTAGCAATAGAAACTTAGGATGAATCATATTTTAGGGTGGTGATCAAATTGCAGGCTAAGTCAAATGCATTAGTTGGTGGTTCTTCAGTTTCTTGATAAAATGATGTCAAACAATATGTTAATTATAAAGTTTATGATTTTTTTGGCACTTTATTATGATTTTTGAATTATTTATCTTGTTGTATTATCGTATCTCCCTTTTTCTTCTATGAGTCTAGATGTCAAGTACTTGATATCGAGAATTATATATGCATCTTAGCTCCTTACTTGGTTACATTGTGACTTAGAGGTGGTCTGTTGTTTGCTGGATATGTGTAAAGTACAAAGTTTTCTTCATTGCAAATTTTTTTTTTATTATAAAAGCTTGGTTGATGAAGTTTGCACATTTTGTCATGTGTGTACCTGATATATGGAAAATATTTCTTCTAACTTAAGAGTGCTTCCTATCAAGCAAATCTTAGCATGGACAAATATACCACAAAATTTTCTTGTGAATGCATACTTAAGATCTCATTCTTTTTAAGAATCTAAGCATCTAAGTCTTATATTTCTCTTTCCAGATTAAAGTTTTAATGGGAATAAATGAAGAAACACTACATTAAACTACCTGTTAAAGAAGAATGACAAATATAGAAGAATTGAGTAAAAAGGTACTTAGTGTACGTATTAGTTAAGATTTTAATATGTTAATGATAACCATAGATAACATATTGAAATTACAAACAAACTAGTTGTTATATTAAATGTGTTCTATTATTAACATTTTTGCTTAACATTAAAAATCCGTGTGACTTTGCAGGCTACAAGTAGTTCACAAATTTGGATTCAAAGTATGCATAATGAAGATCATTTTCATTCTAAAGTGGCATATTTATCACATTGAGTGCAATTGAGAAGATCAAAGAAAACTTAAATGAAACTTAACTAAAGATATTTAAAACATCTTGTTTTGGACATTATTAAGTATGGCTGATTTGAAATTTTCTGCAAAAGTAAGTATGTATTTTTTCTAGGTTTGACTATATTTATATAACTACATTATACTAACTTTATTAACATAAAATTTGTTATTTATGCAGTAGTGGTGAATGTGGCATGTTTTTGATAAAATATACAAAAAACCTTATGCACAATCATCCAAGGGACACGTTATAAGACAAACGAATGTGATGATTTAGAGAAAAAATGCTAGTGGAGTTTTACTTCCATCAAGATCTTCCAATACTTGTGATTGGATATTGATGAACATGGTTGTGTTTTGTTGCTACAATATAACTTTTTGTAAAGTGTTTATGTATGTAATGACTATGTATCTATTGAGAAAATTATTCTATCCGTTGATAAATGTGACTATATGATTATCTTGTTCGTAAAAAAATCTTAAAAATAGTGTAGTTCAGGTGAACTTAGCAATGACATAGACATGTACAAAAACGCTTCACAATTACATTTCAAATCAACTTATTTAATTGAAAACTAAACCTTCATTAAGTTCAATGTAAAAGAAACTTAATTATAGTTATATTCAAGTCAACTTGTTTAATTGAAAATATAACCATTATTAAGTACAATGTAAATAAGCTTAACTACAATTAAATTCAGTTAAACAAGACTACAATTACATTCAAATCAACTTGTTTAATTGAAAACTAAACCACTGTTAAGTTCAATGTAAAAGAAACTTAATTATAGTTATATTCAAGTCAACTTGTTTAATTGAAAATATAACCATTATTAAGTACAATGTAAATAAGCTTAACTACAATTAAATTCAGGTAAACTTGTTTAACTGAAAAGTCACGTTCAATTAATTTCAATGTCAAAAAATACTTAACTTCTGATTCTGCTTTCGAGATTGATTTGTTTAGTGAAAACTTAGCCACTATTACATTCAATATAAAAGAAAATTAACTGTAGTTACGTTTATGTCAACTTGTTTAATTGAAAACCTAACCACTGTTAAGTTCAATGTAAGAGAAACTTAATTATAGTAAGGTTCATGTCAATTTGTTTTTAACTAGTGTTAAGTTCAACGTAAACAAAACTTAACTACAGTTACGTTCAAGTAAACTTGTTTAACTGAAAACTTAACTATTGTTATGTTATTAAAGAAACTGCTTGTAGATATTCAAGTCAAATTATTTTCTTGATAGCAAACCCTTTGTTAGTTGAATGTAAATGAAAGTCAATAAAAAAAAAAGTTGCATATAGTAAAATATTAATAAGTATTAACCCACAAAAAAAAAGCTTTAACTGTTCATTACAAAAGAGTTGATATTAAGGGATGAACTTAAACTTAATTTTTAAGTTTTAAGGTCATCAGTCAATCACAAGCTAATAATAAAATATGATAACATGTTTGTTTCTCTTTTCACAATGTACAAAAAAAATAACAACAATAACAAAAAAAAATGAGCCATGAAAGTAGACTCAATGACAATTTCACTAATGCTCCAATAGGATTGATTATTTGCAAGACTTCATTTGTAGTTGCCCAAATATAATGTTGAATTATGCTAAATGGTATGTATAAGCAGTATCATTAAATAATTTATGGACTTCCATACACTTAAACCTTGTTTCGAGGTTTTGCTTCAATGATAATATTATGCATACTCATGGCTTGCTTCAAGTGATATGTGTTTCCATTTCGCACCAAATCTCTTTCATATAAAAGCATTATTCTCACTTCATCAATCATTGTAACAAAATAAAATTAAAAGTAAATTCACATAATAATCAATTATTGATATTAAAATGAATTTTAAAGTAATAGTTGTCTAGGTATAAATTTTAGTTTTAGTTCCATTTAGGTTAAGTTATTTTACTACAAACTTAACTATAGTTACGTTTAGGTAAAGTTGTTCTACTACAAACTTAACAACTGTTAAGTTTTTTTGTAAAAGAAACATAACTATAGTTACGTTCAGGTAAAATTATCTTACAAAAACTTAATAATTGTTAAGTTCTTTATAAAAGAAACTTAACATTAATTATATAGATATACATGTTACGATGCGAATGTCACTCTTTTGATAGGAAACCTCTTTACAAACATTTTCTTTCATCTTTATTGTAAAAATTTTGTTTTCCACCATAAACAAATAATGGCAAAAGAACAAATCACCATTATCTTTTTCCTAAATATATTTACGTCGCTGCGGTGTAGCTCCACTTTCTGTTGTGGCGAGGCTTCGTCGGCTACGACGTGGCACCAGCTACGCTGCGGTGAACCCCGAACTGCCATTTTCTCCTCGGCCCGACCTCGGCGTGGACTGCCTGCGCCATGGCATGGACCTTGACTACTGACAGGGGTCCCTGCGCCGCGGCGTAGGACCCAAACGATGCGGATTTTGCTCATTTGGTTCATTTTCGAGTCGAGCCAAAAACAAGGGAAAACTCATATATTATCTGAGAAAAACATCTCTAAGTATGTTCTAACTCCACCAAAGCGAGATAGAGATTAATTAGAGTTTTCTAAATACCCAATTCATATACTTGTATGTTAGGTTAACTTCTAACACCCAAACCAGTATCCATACATCTTTGAGAATCCATACCCAAGGAAAGGGTTCTAACTCATCGTACAAAATAGGGTATTGACCCTGACTTTCAGCAAGTCTAGGAGTTGGGGAGTGGATTCCTAACTAAACCCTAGAAATGGAATCACTAATATCCATACAAACACTTCCATACTCAAAGTCTTGAATCCATACAAAAACATGGTTTCCATACAAAATCCTAGTTCCAAACCTTTCCTCTTCTTCTTTTCTTCTTCTCTTGCATATCTCTTAACTGCGTTTTTGCTCCCAAAATGCCCAAATGAGAGACCAATATTGGTCTTATTTGGTATAATTCCCATAATGCCTTGTTTGGCCATCAAAAATGCATTATTTTGACTTAAGTTTCCTTTTATTACACTTTGGTCCTTCAACTCTTTTATATTTGCTCCACAAGTTATGTTATTTCTATAATAGCCTCACATCTTTTTATCTTATGACTCTTGTGTTCCAATTTGACAAATTACAAATTTACCATTGCTTATTTCCGGGTTTCTTAGATTTCACGTTTTGCATTTAAATTACGAAAATTTCAAATTATACTTGCAAAATACCCTAAACATGATGAAAACAACTAGGGTATATTTCAGGGTGTTACAATTCTCCCCCCCTTAAAAATAAATTTCGTCCTCGCAATTACCTGAATTGAAGAGCTAAGGGTACTGTACCCTCATTGTCGACTCTGGTTCCCATGTCGCTTCTTTCATACCATGATGTTGCCATAGCACCTTTACCAGAGGGACTTGCTTGTTTCGTAACTGTCTTATTTCACGATCTAGAATAGCTTTCGGCTCTTCATCGAAAGGGAAATCTTCTTGTACTTGTATATCTTGAACTGGTAATATGTGCGATGTGTCAGAATGATATCTCCGAAGCATAGACACATGGAATACATCATGTAATTTGGCTTTCATATAATATTTTCGTTCTCAAATCCATATCATTCGGTAACATAATCTGCTCTTGTATAACAAACCTTCACTTTCATCTATGACATAATCAGTCTCGTCTTTTGTACTGACTAACTGAACTATCTCTTGTAACTTGACATCATCTTTATGAGCATTTACTATCATGTGCTTCACATCCGATATAACTCTCAATTGAGCCAACAAGGCTCCTTCAGAATCAAATCTCCAATCATAATCTTTCAAAGACAAAGCATAAATCATTTTCCTACTTAAGACATCTGCCACTACATTTGCTTTTCCCGGGTGGTAGTCGATTATACAATCATAGTCTTTAAATAATTATAACCAAAACGTTCCTCGAGTTCAAATCTTTTGAGTTAGTAAATATTTCAAACTCTTATGATCGGTAAATTTTATATTTTCTCCATATAAATAAGCGTCGCCAAATTTTCATGAACTTCTGTTTATAACTCCCGAATCATGTGTGGGATAGTTTTGCTCATCGCAGTTTCAAGCGTGTGGAAGGCATAAAGCCTGCCCATCTGCATCGATAAGCATCTGACCTATCCTTGAGCATCCTTTGTACATAGTATATTCCCTACCCGAAGTAGGTTGAATCAATATTGGTGCTTCAACCAGTATTTCTTTTAACCTTTCAAAGCTGGATTGACACTTATCATCCCACTCAAACTTCACCCCTTTCCAGAGTAAACTTGTAAGTGAGGATGCTATAACTGAAAATCCTTATACAAATCTCCGATAATAACCAGCCAAACCTAAGAAACTTCTCACCTCGGTTACATTTCGAGGAGGTCTCCAATTCATGAGCGCCCCGATTTTCATTAGATTGTCCTAATACCTTGTGGTCTGATATGACTAGGAATGGCACTTCCTTGGCTTGAAAATCACATTGCCTTTGCAAATACTTATTCTTTCTGAGAAGTTTGCGATACTATCTGAATAGTGTTCATGTTCTGTGCATCTTTAGAATACACCCAGGGATGTCATCAATAAATACCCGCAATAATTGATCCAAATAGGGTGGAAAACCCTATTCATCAAGTCCTTAAATCACGTAGGAGCATTGGATTGCTTGATGGCATTACTAAAAACTCATAGTGGCCATAACGGGTTCTGAAAGCTGTTTTCGGGACATCAACCTCTTTTATTTGGAGTTGATAATATCCCGATCGCAAATCTATCTTCGAAAAGACACTTTCTCATTTCAATTAATCAAATAAATCCTCTATTATTGGCAAAGAATACTTATTCTTAGCGTTGCTGTTTATTTGCGGTGATCGTGCATATCGAAAGTGCCATCTTTCTTCTTAGCAAAATAAAGCCGCGCTTGGTGAGACACTAGGTCACGATGAAACCCTTATCCTATGCTCCTGTAGTTGGTCTTCAACTCTTTGATTCGATTGGGGCCATACGGTGAGGTGCCCTGAAATAGGAGTCGTTCCATGTCGCTACGTCGATGAGGGTCCACTTCTCTTTTTAGGTGGTATTCAGTAACTCTTCGGGAATCATCGGGAACTCTAATCAGGAATCTTTTGGAAATTCACTTACTCTCTTTGGAGTCGAGAATCGAGCGAGGCTTCCTGACGTTTTCTCAGAAAACATCGGGCTTCCATAGTTGAAATAACTTTCGGTATTGGTTCAGATCGGATACCATGTACAGTTACTTATGACAGGTCAGAACATTCAAGCAGGACTATTTTCTTATCACAATCAACTACGGCCCGATGTTTGGATAGCAATCCATTCCAAAATCAAATCAAACTCATGAAAAGGCAAGTAATTAGGTCGGCCCAGAAAATTCCTATCATGTACCATTAGGGGACAATTCTTATATACGAGTGACTCTAACACTATGCCTGGGGACTTATAACGAAGCAGGTCATAATTAGAGCTCCTCTTTTGAAGCGATTTGTCACTCATTTGTTCCATGCATATATATGAATGTTAGAGCCAGTCCCGATTAAGCTGGTTAAATATCGAAGAGGTGAAAATTACCCGACTGATAACCTGACATGGGATCTTCCTGACTCTCATATATAAGCTCGAGTGGGGGTGGGGCGTAGTAGTAGAGACCGATTCACGTCTTTAAAGCACTACCTCTTCTTGAACCCTTAGATCCTCTACCTATGCAGTGCGTGAGTACATTTATTACTTCTTTACCACTTCCTTGAGGATTTCTAGAACTTCAGATCCTCGCGGACCAGGTTGGCTATTACGGTCGGTGCTCCCACATCGGGCTCTTGATTACACGTCTGCCGTGAGATGATATTTATGCGGTGCGGGCATGCATGTCTTTCCTTTTATCCGGTTGGGCGCCTCGTAGGACCTTGTGTCATGGTGGGTCCTTGTTTTCCTACCACTTATAGCGAACCATGCTTGAATCAACATGACTCTTTAGGTCTTTTTCGAGAGGAACCCTGTAAGACTTTCTCTTTCTTTCTTTCTTGACTCTTCATTTCGGACTTCTCAGATTTTATGGCACGCTTATACTAGGCGATAAAAATTGACAACTTGTAGTAAAGTAACAGCCGTGAGGTACCTTTTTATGGATTCGTGTAAGCCCTCCTCAAACTGTCTACAATTGAATTTTTCAGTAAGAACGAATTCTTGTGCATATTACTAAGACGGCTAAATTCTTTCTCATATTATTAATCGATTTCCCTTGTCTTAGAGTCGAATTGCTTCCATTTGACTCCTTGTAATCGTAGTGACATACTCCGTATTAAACTGCGTGGCGAAGTAATCATGGCCCCGGATCTGGAAGCCAGTGGATTTCTCAAGGCGGCTTCCCTTGTCATAAAGCACAATGAGCGTACATGTGACCTTTTGGTGCGGACTATCTCGCTCATTTAGAGCCCACTTTGCTTTCTAGTTTTTCAAGCGAGAGAAAACTCAGCTTTATCGGACTCGTCCATACTTGGCCTGTGGTCCTTAGCTCCATCTTTCTTGCGAGATCGCTCGGGCTCGAGGGCGGGTGAGTCGATCTAAGACCCTTGCCCGTATCACGAGAGATTTTTACGATGCTTCGATTCGAAGCATATTCATTTGTCGTTGAATTGGACGGACCAGAAACAAATTGATCCAAAGGATTGACGCTTTCAGCTATTTCATCTACAGCTTCTTAAGGTGGATCCATTCTAAACAATACACAAAACAAGGACATCCGCATTAGGCGACGCATTCTTATGTAGGTGCATGTGTCTAAGATTATCAACGCCTAAACCTAGGCTCTAATATCAACTTGTGTTGGTATCAGATCCCATCAAGTCCTAGGTTATCGTATACCTATGTGGTGCCAGCAGCCGGGCCAGGTCCCAGCTGGGAACAGAGAGTGCGGAAGCATCTTGGGACTATTACTTTCTTTTTCAAACATTGGTGGACCTAAGTCTTATAACGGAATCACAATAACATACAAATAAAACTACCGTGAGTGGTGTTTAAAGTATCAGCCGCACAATCACGAGTTCCATTTACATATAAATATCTAGCCCCATTACATTTACATTTTACATAATTAGAGTGCGAAACCCTCTCTAGGTGAGATGTGCACTCTACTAGTGTTGGCCAGCGGTGTGCGAAGATCGCGGACCGTCCTCCTTTTGTACCTACACCAGTTAAAAACCGGTGCTAAGTTTATGCAGCTTAGTGGGAACATATAACTTATATATATACACATGCATTCATACTCTTTTAATTAAACATATAACGTAACATATATCGAGTTCATCATGAATTCATATAACAAACTTATCGTATACTTATAAGCGGTTTATACTTATTTAGATCTCACGTGAGGGTTATGAGGCTTGTAGCATATTGATTATGCTGAAGATTAACTACGGAGAGCTTGCTCTTGCTGTTGATGTCTTGTAGATGCTATGGAGGCTTATGCTTATATTGATGTGTAGGTACTATAGAGCTTATGCTTGTGCGAGGAAATTGCAGTAGGTACTACAATCATAACTGATATACATTACTTTACTTTTATTCGTCATTCAGTTCTTATCCTTATAACTATTTGTGCTAGACTAGTAATAAGAAATGAATAGGACACATCCACGATAAATTGCAATTAGTACAATACGAGGTACTAAGGTGCGAAGTAGCACCTGACGAGTCTTGGGAGCTTGCGATAAAGAGACGTCTGGCTGCGTGTAACGAGTGTCACTGTAGTAGGAGTGCCAAACACTGATTAAACGTGCACTTTTCACGTAACGCAAGAAATTATTAGAAGTAACTTAACTTGTGAGATCTTTGAAGCACTAATTAGAACGTGCACGCCACGTAACAGTGTCATTATCATTAAAGTCTTGAGCATTCCTACAATTGTGTTGGAACTTATTATCTTGTATCATAAAGGGAATTAAGTTTCCCACCTCCAGGCTTTGCTTAAGATGGCGAGTGAGATATATTGCTGCTTGCCTACGAACATGAATGAACACTTTCATACACTTATAGGGTCTACATTTGTCCAAATAAACGAGTCTTTGGAATAGCGAATGGGCAAGCAAAACATAACAATTTCATCTTTGTGAACAATAGCTTCCTTGCGGCGTAGCCTTGGTATCTCTGGTGAGAATCCATCGGTATGACCAGGCAGGGGCTGAGCCATTTTCTCTCCTCTCGACCACGCGGAGTGCGTGGGCAATCTGCGTCGTGGTGTGGACCTTCAACTGCGGCGAGGGTCCTGGCCGTGAGCGTAGGACCTGACAATGCAATTTTGCTCATTTGGTCCATTTTCCATAAATCAACCAAAACAAAGGAAAACTCATATATTATACGAGAAAAACATCTCCCGAGTATGTTTCTCCCACCCAGCAAGATAGAGATTAATTAGAGTTTTCCAAACACTAATTCTTATACTTGTATGTTAGGTTAGCCTAACACCCAAACCGATATCCATACATCTTACACGAGAATCCATACCCGTGGGAGGATTCCCTAACTCATCTTATACAAAATAGGGTATTACTAACTTGACTTTCAGCAAGTCTAGGGTTAAAGTAGTTCCTAACTAAACCCTAGAAATGGAATCGCTAATATCGTACAAACTTCCGCATCAAAGTCTTGAATCCATGCAAAAACATGGTTTCCATACAAAATCCCCAGTTCCATACTTTTCCTCTCCCTTCTTCTTCTTCTTCTTCTTCTCTTCTTCTTCTCTTCTCTCTATTCTTCCGTTTTGCTCCCAAAATGCCCAAATGAGAGACAATTGGTGTTATTTGAATTAATTCCCATAAGGCCTTGTTTGGCCACCAAAAATGCATTCTTTTGACTTAAGTTTCCTTTTATTGCACTTTGATCCTTCAACTCTTTTATATTTGCTCCACAAGTTATGTTATTTCCATAATAGCCTCACATCTTTTTTTCTTATGACTTTTGTGTCCTAATTTGACAAATTACAAATTTACCCTTGCTTATTTCCGGGTTTCTCAGATTTCACGTTTTGTATTTAAATTACGAAATTTTCAAATTATACTAGCAAAATACCCTAAACATGTTGAAAACGACTAGGGTATATTTTGAGTGTTACAGTAAGAATGATCGATATATTTAAAGTTTTAAATTAAAAATTTGAATCTCTCACATTTTCAAAACACCTCTTCTCGACCATTTGCACCTCTTGGGAGACTAGTGATGGCCTAAGTCTCCATAAAGAAGAGCCTTGCACATTTTGGTCTAGGCACACTCGGATATACGAGAAGAATTCTCCGTCAAAGTTATTTTTGAGAAGGGTTTAGAAAAGAACCAAAAGTGAACCATTTTAGTGCTTAGTTTCAACATTTCCAGGTTTTCAAGTTTCAGTTTTCTTACGTTTCTATCAATAGTTGCAGGTATGTTCTAACATCTTGCTTACGCATATGATCTTATTGTATTCGATTTTATTTGATATGATCATGGCCAACTAATTATTGATTTTTACAATAATATGCCTCTTCCCCTGGCATAGTCTGAATAGAAGGTGTGTAGGGGAAAATGTGGTCTTATGGAGTTAGACATTAGGTCAAACTCACTCACCCTCCTGAGGGATACTATTCGACTCATCGTCCACTTATTTGTTTTAATTCGAATCTTATGGTCATAAGAATCAGCAAAGAATACGATGTAATCTTCAGGGAGGATGTGGTTTTGTGATTGAAACTATGCCCATCTCCAAGAGAGTCAATGTTCTCCATTTGGTGTGGTGGTGATATCGATCTCCCAAGATAAATCCATGTCGTGGTAGGCTTGGAAGCTCTTCATGTCAATTAAGCCTCTCTCCCAAACATGATCGGATGAGACATAGTCCCATGGGTTGGTGTAACACCCAGGAATTTATATAGGTATAAGTTAGGGAAAATTGTGAAACCCCAGAAAATCCAAGATTTTGGATAAAGGGTAAAATAGAAATTTCGGTTGAAAATCCGGAATTTTTCTAGATCTCGGATGACGAAACGGACTTCTCCGTTGAAATCCTCGTGAAGCCCAGCTACGCGCGTCGAATTTCGTTAAATTCAGGAGTGGTCGGGATTGCGTTTCGGGCGTGGGGTGTCGGATGACTATGTAAGCGAGGTATTGAGATGCCACGTAGCCTCCAAAGGAGTGACACCCAGCGTGAAAGAGTGGCGCGATGAGGCGCGTGTGTGGGAAAAAGGGATCCAGCGTGGCTCACGTTGGTAGTGTGGTGATGATGTCATAATGAAGGGGATTTATGAAATAAAAGAAAATTATGGAAAATTGATGGCCACATGTGATACTTGAAATGGGAGGCAATTTCCTGCGTGTGGGATGATGATTTCTCAGGTGAGAAAGAAAATATGTGCGATAAGGAGAAGAGAGAAAATGAGGAGAAATGAAGGGAAATGAGATGAGAAAAGAAAAATGAAAAGAAAATGAGGAAAGAAAAGAAAGGAAGGAAATAAAAAGAAGGAAAGAGAATCGAGTGAGAGAAAGGAAGAAAAGGAGAAGGAGGAAGAAAGGGAAAAGGAAGATTTTCCCGGGTTTCGGGCTGTCGACGTTCGAAAGTTCGGGGTAAAGTTGGTGCGCGGCGTAGTGGGATGCGTGTGGACACCCGAGTTGGGTTCGATGAGCTCAAAGGTAGGATATTTTCCTACTTGGTTTACTTTAGCCTAAAGGCTTTATAACGGTAGGGGTTGCTTATGGGAGGCCATGGTAGTATAAATTAGTTCGACTTTGGAATTAAAGGGTATGGATTTCATGACAGGTTTGCGATCCGCCGTATGGGAGTTAGGGTTTGGACTAGACCAAGCGTTTAGGTGTGGTGGTTTGTTGTTGTGAAAATGATCTTTGGGCAGGATTGGTTCATGTTTGCGAAAGGGGCGAGTGAAGTGCCTGTTGAATCAGTCGCAGTCCTAATTTTGAGACCTTGTTGTGTGTTATGGCTTGCTTGAATAACACATGCTAAGTGTGGAAATGTGATATTGATGCATGCTTTTGATGTATTAATATGTTTTGCATGGAGGGTATATTATATGTATAAATTATAATTGTCCATGGTGTGATAAATGTTTCATGTAGTACTTATTCATGCATGTAACATGAGGAAAATGCATGGGCATCATGCATTTCATATGCACGGTCACATCGTGTCAGGTCGGGTGTGGGTGCAGGGTAAGGTTTATTCATCAGTGTTGGTGAATGGGTCGTGAATTCGGGAAAAATGGGACAAAGTCCAAGGTAGATATTCACGAGTGTGTAAAATGATCAAAATGATAAATTACATATTTTCGCGAGCAAGTCAAGATCTCCTGTGGTGAAAGTCCCACAGTTACCTACTAAGCAAACACGAATCCCGACGACGCAAAGTCAGCGTAACGCTGTGTGTGCTGCGTATACTGGCCCCACTGTAACCCTGAAATCCGCTACCACAAAATACGAAAAGACTTCGATAAATAAATCGATGTCAGTCTAAATCTGCTACACAGATAAGATACGTATGACTGTTTTACCACACTTGGCGCCCAAGTGTGAGGGAGTCTGGCTGGGACTCGTGGTGAGCATGCAGGGTCGTATCTCATGCATGACATGCACATTCATATAATAAGCGACAACTGTATAATGTGATTGCTATTTATATATGCCATCAGATACGCATTTTTTTGTGCTGAGTAAATTTCAGAAGACTTTCTAATAAGCCATTTTCACCCTGGCTACTTAATTTCCTTCGTGCAATAAAGACCATCCAGTGAGCACGGTGACGCAGCAGGTAGTGTTATTATCGAAGAAAGCCGAAATGTGGCTTTAAGTAAATATTTGTAAATACAGATAGTCTTTGTAACAAACACGAAAACTCACAGAATATAAATAGACATTCGTTTTACGAAAGATTGGACAGACGCTACCTAATGCTACTATTTTACTACGCTGCCTCGTAATACGACATATAGATTTCGCAGTCGACGCAGCATCAATCCGACCGAAACAAGGCCACAAAAATAATAACGATTATGAATTCAGATATGATAAATTATGAAAAATAATACTGTGAATTCAGAGCAGATAAAGCCATTTAAAAATAATAATGACAGAATTTTTATAGGCATAATGCTATGAAAATAATAATGATAATTCAATTAGTAATTAATTAATTAATTTAATGAAAGAGGGGTAAAAAGGTAATTTTTTTCTAATGTATACCCTGTATAAATTATAAGAAAGAAAATTCTTTCTATTCTTCTTCAATTTCTTTCCGTCTGGGTAGACTCTAGAGGACGTACTGCCGTAGATCTAGTGGCTCAAGAACAAATTTCTATGTAAAGATTCCTTATTTTATTTTTCTAGATTTTTTTTTGATGTAGACTTTAATTTTCTTTCGCTGATCAACCCCGAAGAAGTCGATGATTTCACTGCTCTTAGAAATAAAATAAAATAAAGATTTACATATTACATCGAATTACTTTAAGATGAATCGAAAAGTATTTAAAGATAATTTTGAAAGAAAATAATAATAAACAACAAGAGCAAATTGAAAAGATCGAATTTTGTATAAATATTTGTATTTGATAAGTATTTAAAGATATAATGTATTTTGCTAAAGAACATTTTATTAAGGATTGAGAATTCATAAGGAATATGATTAGAATAATTATTTAGCAATTATAGGAAAAAAGATCCGTTAATAATACTTGTCATCAAGTATGATAATTGTTAGGTAAAAAGGCTAGATGAATATTATGTAATAATATAATTTGTAAAATATTATTAATATTATTTCTTTTAGTAAAAGATTTAGTTCTGATTAAGAGTATGTAAAATAAAAAATTATTAAAATAAGATTCGAAGGAATATGAGTTTTATAAATTTGTAAAACTACCTAATTCAAATAGTTATCATTTGAACAAATATTTGGATATGTTTGAAGTGAACAAAAAAAATCATATTGATAGAATAAACTTTATAAATCACAAATTTTATAAAATATTTAGAAACCCATTAACATTTATTATTATGGATTAAAATTAAAATAATATCATTGTTAAGATTATCAAATTAGGAAAGTTTAAGAATAAATAAGAATGCATTTAATAGTTTCTCCTTTTATTATTTTAGAGAAATATTTTCATCGGGTGAAAGTAAATTTCTGGACAATTTCCTTCAAGCTTTGAGTACTCCTTTCGAGGTGTTATTCTACAAATTTTCAAAAATTATTATTATTTATATATATGTATGTGTAAGGGATATTAATGCAGATCTTTAAAAAGAAAATTGTTTGTTTTTACTTCATTTGAGGATGAAAATTGTTTTAACTGAATTATATATAATCTTGGTTTATGAAAAGTTTTACTTTTTTATTTATTCGACATTCATGGATCAAAAAGTAGTTTTGTAAGGATTATACTGGTGATTTGTTTCTTATGACGGTTAAAAATGTGGAAATATGATGTTTTGTAATTCGAACTTTGAATGAAATATTTGACTCTAAGCATTTCCTACTGGTCAATCTGAATAATAGTTGACACTATTCGGCCCTTGTCAACTAGGAATAATAGTCGATTAATTATCCTGCCACAACTTAATACGAGCTGTCGACCTTTACATCTCGCGGCGAATGTGACCGATTCAACCCAAATCTCAGTGTTTGCTGTATGCTACTAAGACTAAGAAGGTTTGATTTTCAGCCCACCTTAAAGGAACAATTAAGGCACACCCATTTGAAAGTCCCATACCGGGCACCATTCGACATTCACTTAATCGCATAAAAATATATTCAAATGATTCGATTGATTCGATATGAAAGTGTTTGAATCGAATTGATATGAAATGTTTTGATCAGATTTGATATGAAATTGATTTGAAATGGATGTGAGAATGTGTTGGAGTATATTTGTTAATGTTCCAACTTATTTTTGAATCAAAAGTTTTGATGAAAACACTTATTTGTTATAAGGATTGAAAACTTTTCGATCCATGAAAATGTGTATTAGTATTTTATCGTAGCTTTAAGCTCACTCCCATTCGTTGACATATTTTCGTGCACTATTAGTTTCCGCTAAGAGTGATGGTAGGCTAGGTCAGAGGATCTGGCCATTATTGGGGATTTGATTAGAACTCTATGTCGAACGCGTTGAACTAATAAGTTCTTGCTTATGTGAAATGTTAGGTTTCAAAGATAATCGAGAGAAAGTCACTGATAACAGCATTCTTTTTATATTAGTAATACGCTGATTGAGATTTCAAATATCGTTATATTCGAACAATTTTATATGACATTCATAATCGAGGATTTGGATATTTAAGTAATTTTGCCTAAGATGAAATTTTTCAATTCGAGAATTGATGAATTTAGAAAGTTGCAGATTTACCAACAGTGTTCGCAACTCTGACAAAACCAGCTATGCGGCTTACTAATAAGCCACACTCCCAATTCCCAGTCAAGGCCTGAGGGTGTGAATTGACAATCATGCCCCTATAGTCGGTTTCGAGGCGTGACAGTTGGCCCTGCACCCATAAGGACTTGGAGGGAAGGATGAGGATGCAAGATGGTTGACAATGACTTAGTCGCGACCCCACTTGACAGAGCGGCAACATGCAAAGGGGGGCAGTGCAGCAATGTGCACAAAGTGTGTAAAGGTAGTGGTACTGAGCAGTTGAGCATAGGCAGAGTGTAGTGCGTGGCAAACAAGGTGATAGTAGTGCAACAGGCACAAGCAAGATACAATGTGCACAAGAAGATGCAGTCACGCGACAAAGTACCCCATAGTGCACTGAGCCTTGAGCGCCTAAGTGGGAAAACCAAGCCAAGTGTGGGTAACGCAGATGGCAGATAGGGGGCGCAGACCTCGCAAGGTACTGATGGTCGGCCCTGGGGCCGAGCCAGGCGCAGCCTTGGGATTACGGTAGCATGGTTGCAGATCAAATACTGGTCGATCAATCAAAGATGGGGCCAAGGGGCCAAGACACCGGTGGGTCGAGATGTAATGAGACACACGGGGGTCCAAACCCTTAGGCCAGCACCAACAATCATGATCGCTGGAAAGGGACGAATCAATTGGGCCGATTAGTGGCTATTTTTGAAAGAGCTTGAGGGAAAGGATATGGCCCAAACTCCTACCATACGACCCTTGGAGAGAGAGTCAGGTGATTGTTCATGAATGGTGCTTAGGCCTTGCTCCTTAAAGGGGCGGTTAGTTCAATCGGTGTGTCCATCTTATAAGGATTCCTTAAGGGAATCGATAACATAAGGCCGAGCACAATCTAGCTTTTGTAAGGAAGCTTGTTAATAAACAGCAAGTCGGGTCGAGACCCGCGTAGTAAACATCTTGGCTGCTTGTTCTCCGCTTGTTTATATCGGGCACAGCCGAGAAGGTTGTCTAAGAAGAGTCTTAGAACCGTGCACTGTGACCGAAATCAATAAGTGGATTTCTTGGGTGTGACAAGTAAGATCGTGAGCCTTCACAATGGCCGGTGAGAACTCAAGGAGAGGACGATGCTTGAACAATTGTCGTAGAACGCCCGCGAACAAATGACTCGGGGGAGAGGAGTTCAACACCATTTGATTGAACAAAATGACGAATTTGTTGGGGAGAAGATGAGGAACATGAAGGCTGATGTTTAGAATTCTCGGGGGAGGACTCGAGTCCAAACCGCAAATCTGTCTCAAGACATCAAGTAGCCCTCAAGAAGGCGATTATGCAAGGAGCCTCTCTTGCGACGGATGCCCCTCCTAAAGTCAAAGTTCAGAAACCGAAGGCATTCAGTGGGAATCAGAATGCAAAGGAGTTAGAAAACTTCCTTTCGGGGATTACGGGAGCGCTTTTTCCAGGGCCGGCCATGTCCTCGATGGTGAAAAAGCAAATAACCAATATGTACCGATGCTATTATGGTGTATGCACTCTGCAGAGGATGACGCGACCGGGCAGGCCCAAATTACAACTTAGGAGACTCTTAAGAAGGAGATCAAGGATCATTTCCTTCCCAAGATCGTCACGGATAGCACCCGAGTCATTGAAGGCCTCAAAAAGCGGGAACCGTGGAGGGATTACGCTGGTTGATTTCACTTTCGATGCTTCGACATCAACGCATCATGGATGACAAGCTATTCAATTTCATGTCTGGCTTGTAAGGATAGGCATAAACTAAGATACGGAGGCAGGGAGTCCAGGATCTCCCAACTGCCATGGCAATGGTTGACTGTTTGGTACTACAAGATGGGTGGTACCATTTCTACATAGAAAGTCAGGTGAGAGGGAAACAAGAAAGCAAGGTTTGAGGGGAAGAATCACAAGAAGTAAGGTTGGAAGAATCAGAAAGGAAAGGCCACTAGAGAACATGCTGCAGTCATTAAACCAACAGAGAAGGGTGGTAAGACAGGGCAGCCTCCTAATAAGCCTATCGGGTTGCTTCTCATTCAGATACCATGTGGCCTCGTGGATCGCCCCTAAACGGAAAAGCTTTCAGCCTTGGTCACCGGTGATGACAAGGCCAATCCTGATTCAGATGAACTACCTTAAGAGTTAACTGCGAATCCTTTAATGTGATATCGTGGTCGTACTCCACCGCCTAAAGTCCCCGGGCGTTCGAGAAACTTCGTGAATGGTGTTCGGTTAAAGTTATGGTGATAATGCACAAGAACTCCACAACTTTATGACCACTAGAGAATCAGAGAGACTAGGTCTCAACCTGGAGGAAGACATCGTTAGATAAAAGCCTTGAATAATAAGGCTCAAAAGATCCAAGGAGTTGCCAAGAATGTCTCATTGCAAGTCGCCAATTGGAAGGGTAAATGTAATTTGATATGTGTCCCTTTGGACGATTTTGATTTGATTCTCGTGTAGACTTCTCAAAGCTAAGGTGGCCTTATCATCTCACCTTGGGGAGGGACTAATGTTCTGAAGAAAGCATGCCATGCTTTCAGGCAGCTGTGACAGAAGGCAATGGTAGGGAGTACAAGAACCTGAATTTGTTGTCTCGCTATTCAAATTAAGAAAAGGGTCAAACAAGGGCTGGAAACATATGTTGCTACGTTGGTGGAAATAAAAGAGGGACAGACCATGGAGGTCCCAAACTCGGTAGTTGGAATGCTGCATGAATTCACTGATGTGATGCCCGTTGAAGATCACTTAGGAGTTTTCCTCACGCCCCATTGACTACCGATTAAGTTGATTCAGTGGTCCAAGCCCCCACACTACCCCTTAATGATGTCCCCGCCGAGTTGTCGAATTGAGGAAGCAAATCAAGGAGTCATTGGATGCGTTCCACTCCAAATTCTCTCGAAATTTCGTATGGCACCGGTGCTATTTAGGAAGAAACGGGATGGTTCCTTGAGGATGTGCGTTGATTACAGGGCGCTGAACAAAGCAACTATAAAGAATAAGTACCCAATCCCATTAGCAGCGGAGTTGTTTAGCAAATTGTCCAAGGCCACTTATTTCACGAAGTTGGACCTTAGATCAGGATATTGGCAAGTGTGGATTACAGAAGGTGATGAAGGGAAAACTACTTTGTAACTCGATATGGTGCATACGAGTTTCTGGTAATGCCGTTTGGGCTCACTAATGCCCCGACAACCTTTTGTAATCTTATGAATGATGTTGTTTTTTAATATATTGATGCTTTTGTTGTGGTGTATCTCGATGACATTGTTATTTACATTCAGTCCCTTCGAGATCATGAAAAGCATCTCAGTTTAGTGTTTCAGAGATTGCAGGAAAATAAACTCTTTATAAAGAAGGAAAATTGTGAGTTTGCTTAGAGGAAAATCACATTCTTGGGGCACAAGATCAATGAGGGCCTGATCAAGATGGATGAGAACAAGGTTCAGTAATCGTGTGAATGGTCGAAACATCGAACCCAATCACGTCGTTTCGGGGCTGGCTAACCATCGGCATTGATTCATGGCAACAAGACAATATTTTACCCACTGTCAGGTCGATTCCAATATAACTCCGAGATCTGCCGTCGTTACCTTCGATGAGTCGAAACAACAAACCTCAAAGTCGCCCTTCTCAGTTTGTTCCAATCAGCCGGTCACCAGCACGGCGTTTCCATATATTCGGTGAGTCCCGGCCGCGGGCCCCGCTTCTTTCGGCAGGTGCCAATGGCGCCGCCGGCAGCTGTGAGGAAGTACATGGTATGAAATGGGATCCCGCCATTATTCGGGCGACGATATAAATAAGATTATCATTGAAAACAGCATTATTTTATCGCCCACAGACATCGCAACACCTTCACTCGGTTTGAGCGCCAGTCACGGGCGATTCCAGAAAACGATTCAATCTCAGATTGCCACAGATCGGCAGCGCACGCATCGCATACGACCGCAGAGTCTCCATAACGCCGCATCGTTATTGATCAACAAACCATCAAAACCGAATGAAGGTCGATTCGGTGACAGCTACGTTGATGCACGCGAGGTCGCGATGCCAGCCGCAGTCAAACAGCGATAGACGGCAGGCCTCCCCGCCGCCGCGCGTAGCCAAAGCCAACGCGAAAGGTTGAGCCGTTTGAAGGAGATCCATCACTACCAGTTGCGGTTACCTTCAAGCAGACTTTAACCATTGGCCAACCGTTATCGTCAAGATGGCGTAATCAATGATACAGGCAAAGCAATCTGTTCAAACATAACTGGTACAGATGCGGCGATGACAAAGAAGAATGATTCATGGTCCGTTTGCAAACGTCCCATATTCAGGTAGGCTTCGGGGAAAGACTCACGGATTTCATTATTGCTTCGTACGTGACGCGATCCTGAAATCATCTCGAAGCTTCGCCGATGGTTCAAAGACAATCAAGGCTTAATCAAATGAACCGTATCGGTAGTCAATCGACGAGCTAAATAACATTGCAGATATTCATATTATCGTCATATTATCCGTCACACGACGCGAGACGTGATTCAGCAGCTTTGGGTGAATCATTATTCAAGCTCCCGGTCTCCGATTGAAACTGATTAAAACACATCGTCCATGGACAGATGGTCAACAGGTACAAGAACGCAACAACGGAAGAGCATTTGAACGCACTCATCATGGTGATCGTAAAATCGTTTATTCATCGATAATCATCTTTCAGCCATAACCATATAGAACACCATTTGACTGGTCCTTTTTAGCAAGTCATGAATATCAAAATAGGTTCTCAATAAAGGTCGCTAACGTGGCGGGCCAGTTAATCCTTGATAACATACCCGCCTGCCGGTGATTCTCGCGTTGAGAGTTCTCTGAGGCAAGCCTCAATGATAGTCAGAGAAACAATGAGATAATGAAAAGAACAGCGATAAGAACAGATCAGGGAGTCAAGTCAACACAGATTATATTTTTTTGATCACCACATCCCAGTGTAATAGAATGAAAACACAGAGAAGCCCACCCGAAAATATAGATATCCTTTGAAGTATTATAATATCACAGCATGATATACGATTTAGTTGTTTATTGGTTAGGTCAACCCATCACTTGAGTTTCTTAAAAAAAGCCCGTATCATGGAAGATCTCGCGGCTGAGTATACGTGATAACTACTCACCGTTATGATAGAAAAACAGCTTCGATCCACAGGCTGATACCGTGGACTATCCGGACCGCCGGGGCTATTCGGCTAGAACGCATATCAATTATCAACATGGCGAGCAAGAAATCCCGGAGTCACAATGGCGAAGATGCTACTCTGTGGCGTAACGACACGCAAAGATACCCGGGCAACGTCATTAGGCGCCCGACATCCGCTGAATGGACGCCTGGTTTCACCTCCACATCCCATGATATGGCCAGCTCGGATGATCGTCTCACCACAGACCGAGGTGCCGCGAGGATGCACCATATCGGTCGCGACTAGTCACTGACCGGTTGACGCGGCGACGTCACGCACGCAGCGCCACGCCACATCCGCGGAGGCTCATTCCGCCAACAAATCATTTGTCTTCAACTTGAACCGTAACAGCCGGCGATGTGCTCGCCAAGATTTGAAGTGAAAAACAAAAATGATAAGTTAGACACAAGAATCTAATTAAGAAAATAAAATATGAGATCCAATATAATAAAAGAAATATTTTTAAAGAAAATAAAAATGAAACAGAAAGAAGAAACGGTAATAAGTAATATGAAAGAAAAACAACATATAAATTCTTGATGGACTTCCGAAGTGACAGAAAATCACTATGAATCCACAAAGAATCTCAGAGTCCGTTTCAGATTATTCCCGGAAAATCGCGATTTCAGATACAAATAGAAATTTCGCCGAAAAATCCAATTTTCTCGAGTCCTGATGACAAACTATCCCTTTCCGCGAACTCCGTCTTCCCTGCCAGGGCTCACACCAATGCCCATCTCATCGATCCCTGAAAGTGTCTGGACATCTCACCGCTTCACTGATATAAGTTCATTTACTACACTTACAAAGTGAGGACATGTCAAAATTCCCATCACAAACACTACTCCAAAATAACAACAATTCTTTTCTACTCCACACCTCAACAATGTGGCAAGGTGATCCACATCCACACATGCCCATGCATGCAATGATCACAACAAAAAAAAAAAAAAAAACATCAAGAATGTTAAAAATTAATAAAAACAGAGTCAATACGAGATACACGTAGGTAAGGGGAGGCAATTTCCTCCCATCGACCGAATGATTGATTCTCCAAATCGATGAGAAAGAAAAAGAGAATATGGTAAATCTAGGATTTAAAACTAAGAGAGGCATATTGAGGAAGAGAAAAAGGTGTTAAAAGAAAAGGAAAGAAAAGAAGATAGTTGGGTACCAAAGAAATAAACTGTCTAGAGAGAAAAAGGAGGAAAGGAGAAGGAGGAGTTAAAAACAGAGATTTTCCTGATTTTCATGGCCAACGCCTCTGAGGCTTATGACTAAAGTCAAAAGTAACGTTAGCACTGGAACAGATCATTCAAAGCTGAGCTCTACAGTTCCAAGATGTAGGATATTTTCCTCACTTGGTTTACTTAGCCTAAAGGCTTCCTTATAATGGTAGGGGTTGTTATGGGGAGGCTATGAGAGGCCATGTATACAGTTCCAAGCTTCGAATTAATGGGTATATGATTTCATGACCCACTGCATGGACTCCGTGTTATTTAATTAGAAACTATAAAGTCTAGGTAATATGGTTTACTGATGATATATATGATCGGAACCACAAACTGCTCTATGTCGAAGAGGTGGCTTGAGGTACTTATTGAGTGGTCCAAAAGTTTGTGACCTAATTTGTGTGTTATTGCCGTTTGAATAATATGTTATGGAAATGGATATTGATGCATGCCAATATATTAATATGTTTTGCATGGAGGGTATTATGTATGTAATAATTATAATTAGTTCATGATTAAAATATGCCGATGGTGTGTCATTCTATGTATGTAATGGCGGAGGAAAACGTATCGGAATCATGCATCATGAGTTGCACGTCGCACGACCGCGTCGCTTCCGGCGCAGGGTAAGGTTTGTTCACCGCGTTGCGGCAGGTCGAACCTGAAAATGGGCAGAAAGTCGCCGTAGAGACCGTCGGTCAAAGAAACGATCAAATGATAAATTGTATGCTCGCGAGCAAGTCAAGGTAACTTCCAAATGGTGAAAGTCCTGGCCACACATTCACTAGACATTAATCCCATGATGTATTTTCGTGAAAATGTTGAAAAGGCGCAGCGGCGTCCCACGTGGTAAACTCTAAAAATCCGTGGCCCACAAAATAAAGGAAAAGAATCAAAATCGCTTGATAACAAATCGAGGGGCTTTCTAGTTTGGCTTATCGTGGTACGCAGACTTTCGTTTATTTACATTCGGGCATTCCAAAGCGCGATGGAAGGTTGTTGGGACTTTGGGGCGGAAGATGCAGGGTTGCATCTCACAAAGATTGATATATATTTCATATGTGAATAATTGAAGGAAATGTGATTGATTACATATATGCCACATGCATTTTAGTGGGGAGTAAATCTCGCAGAGATTTTCACCGCAGCTGCCGCACCGTCATGGGACTTCTTTCAGTACGTAGATCTATCCGCAGACTAACAAGAGATGTGGTTTCTTTGAAGAAAACAAAATGGCTTTAAGTAACATTGTGTAAATATATAGTTTTTTGTAAAACAAGCATGATAACTATGAGGAAATTAGTTAAATATTTTGCCTTTATAGAGTACGGATATATATACCAACGGGTTATATTACTCAGTGCATGTCCTCACACACCTAAACATACAGATTTCACATGAGATGTCATATGCAGGATCAACGTGCATATCCCCTTGATTCGGCCACACGCCGACCTGAATAGTTGACTATGAAGCTTGGTCAGCAAGAAATCGCCAACCAGATCGGAACGCATAGGAATACTTTTACTAAATCACACCTTTGTTAGATTTAACTAAAATCCCAAGAAGATAACGATCGCATCTATGGTCAAGCCCAGGGTCACAAAATCACCTCGTATAAACAAAAAATACACTCCTGGTTAGTTTCTTTCCAATGTTTGAACGAGGAATAATAAAGACCTCAAGGTTCATCAAATGAAAAAGATGGGAAAGACTAATCCATTATAAGTTTATCGCAATCGCTTTTTCTCAAAATCATGCATGAAGGATGAGCAAAACATATTTACATACAAAATGCTACATTTTAGCTTTATTATTTTTAATTTACACCTTATCTTATATCGGTTAACATAATGTTTAGACTCTATAGATCTCGGAAAGATCTTTGCCAACACTGCACTTAAAATTATTTTAAACAAATCAGAGCCAAACTAAGCCTGAATGGAGGTACAAGTTCTAAACGCCATTGCCTCATTGTTAGATTCTCCTAATATTAAAATCGTATTACAATTGTTGTAAACTGCTTATGAGAAAATCAAGTTTTTGCAGAAAAACTATTTCGAAAAACGTTTCAAAATTGCTTCGCTGTTGAACCGTTTATGCCAAAACCGGCTCGGAAAATCAACAGGCCGCCAATTATTTCGAATTGATGGCGCCAGCTTGAAACTCGTTTTTCTTATGGTAGAAGACAATCGTGTAAGGCGATGATAAGAGGAATCGTTACTAAACCACTTGTGGCTTCCATTTTTAACACCTTTGATGATGCCCTAACCCCATTCAGACCCGTAGCGGAACCCCAACATCACCCTGGCCATTGTTATATCCCGCGGAACACGCGATCTATAGCATAACAAACTGGAACAATGCCTTAGTGACGGAACCCCGAACCAACACCTCATCGCGAGAAAATGGTCAACGCGATATGAATTTGGTATACTCTGGAACGTATGAGCGCGACTCAACGCGCATGGATGGTTCGCACTAACCTCAATCGCCGACCGCAATATAGTTAGTCATAATATCCCATAACCTCAGCCATGCACAATCCGAATACATCCGACCGAAACTGAATTTCAGTTATCTTTATACTAAGCCAATCAAAGTTTAAACCCGCAAACAATAAATCAACTTTTCATTTATGATAATTAGAATTGGGAGGTAAAGTGAAAGTTTGAGAACTGTATTTTCTGTTGATTTAAACTGACTTAAACACTTCGCTTGTAAAATTGGTTTCCTGATAATTTTAATTTTCCGACTGAATTTTTCTCAAATCTCGTTTTAAGACTTAGATTGCTGGATGTTCAAATCGCCTACACACCGCACATTTAATGTCATTAAACGCCTCTACTAATCGTTTTAACCCATGAAACATAAATAATACGCGCCAAACGACTATATCAAACGAACTCGATTCTAACAAATCTCACGCCACAATCCCATCCGATACGATACCTGGCGTTACAGGTGATTTAAATCGACCAAAATGTCCATACACACGAATGGTCTCCGCAAAACTGATTCCGTTATCAACTTTAACTCCGGCGACTTCCGATGAATGCAAAATAATTCGGGAAACATTTCTGAAAATCTCATCCGGACTATCGCACTATACCCTGTACTTCAACTTTAACTCCGCCGAAAACAATTCCAAAATTTAGCCTCGGATCATTCCAACATACCCCAATGATTCTGTACTTAAACTCGCCTCTAAAATTTTTGGGACTGAAAGTTTACACTCCCTTCACTTATTCTTGATAGTACCCCCTGCCATTACATAACTCTTTAAAGCCAAATAACACACAATTGCAAATTTTCTACCTTAAAGTTCACAAAAGGCTGCATATCGTACTCCATGCCAGAATTATTACAGATACCGGTTTTACCTTCTTATCTGACTACTAACGCCAACATCCGATATTCTTATGTAATCTTGATAAAAAATGTAAAGATATACTTAAAATATTCTTCTGCCTCTCTGACGTTGTCTCCAGGTATGTCGTCGTTCTCTTATGTTTCTTTGTTTTTTGTTTTTTTTTTTCACTTGATATTCTTTTCTTGAATTATTCCATTATTTAGATAAATAATTTTTAATAGTCGCTATTCGACTTATTTCTTAATTCGAAAATTTTATTTATCATAATTGAATATTCTTAAATATTTGTCATTTTCGAGATTTTTCAAAATCCTATTCAGATTTCATTCTAAACTGTCATTTAATTTATAAAATATCTAACGTCCCTGAATTTAACGAAACTTTCTCTGTTGTATTTAGATTTTACAGATTTTGACTTCATAACCCAACAAACAAGCTTCGTCATTCAGATTCATAGAGAATTTTCAAGACTTCCCAACAATTTTTGGGTAAATTTTGAAGACATGCTGACATACTATTTAAACTTCCAGTTGACTGATATTTTCACCCTCCTTCACTTTCTAAAAAGTCATTATACTCTGAAAATTTTAAAATTTTATCTCATAATGATACTCACGCATTACATGCCGCCTATCAAGTTATATTGTACCGGTAAAGAATTTATCTGATTTGTAAGTGTTACAAAGACAAAGATAAGATATCCGATGTTACTACTACTTTGCCTTAGTGATTTGTTTTCGCAGAGAGTCTTTAGGCCCTCATGACCACTAAAATTTAACTTATATCCAAAATTAGACATGAAAATTTTCAACGATTCTAATCTCATTTACTTGCATATTACGCTTCAGACTTAATTCTCAACAGTAATAAAGAATAAGAGTAACCAATACTGTAAACCATTTTCTTGAAACAAGAATCAAAAATAATGAGGAACGAATAAGAAAATAGAGGCTACTATTCACAAGAACCCGTTGTTTTATGGAATGATTGAATAGAAACTAATCAGGCAAAGACACTTCGGCGTCGTAAGTGAAGAAAATAGTCATGAATCCCGTGGTATTCGTTTTATCCGACTCATCAGAACTATGCTTTCTTTAATGACCAAAACAAAGGAAAAACAAATACGTACAGCTTTCGATTCTGGGAGGCATGGAAAATACTTTTAATTAGTAATTACTTTTGCTTAAAAGTAATTATTTCTTTCAACATTCTCACAACTAAACTGCTTCCTCTGGTTTAAAATCTGAATAAACAAAACATAGAAAATTCATTCAATAAATTATGACCCAAATGGTTCAATCACTGCTTGGGATCGAAATATAAATAAGAAAGTGTATTGTCATGAATTAACATTTTTCTTTTTCTTCTTTTTCTTCTCTCGCACCATTTAAATAATTTGATTCCGATTTATTTATTTTTGAATGATATTCCTCGATTTCAATCCCAAAAAGCCGAAACATAAATTCTCGTAAATTAATCTATTAAAATTTCCATGTTTCATGAAAGATATAATTGGCACATATATATGGTATAGATGACATGCAAGAGGATCCGTTCGGCAACTATGTTAAGAAACATTTAACTAAATAAGATTTTTAAACAAGAAGAATTAATTCAGAAGATATTTAACAAAGAAAACTGTTGAATCTATGGAGAGAGAGAGGAGTTAGAGTATATAGAGGCAATGGTTCTCGCAGATATACTTTGATATTTCCTCGTTTGAGAACGATAAACCTTCTTTTAATGGTAATTGAACACAATTTTAAAAAATTTAGAATTTGATAAAAAGCTATATATAGCGAGGGTAAGGTAGCATTTCCGGTTAACCAAACATGCTTCCATGTCTTTTCGTTTCCCTCCAATGTATCAAACAACTCTCAACAACTTTATTAGACTGCATAATGAGAGTTTTTTTCAGCCGACTTCAAAAGACAGTTGTATTGATGGTGGCAGCAATCTGGAGCAGGTTTGAACTAAGTGAACGTGAGGTTCCATCAATCAAGTGCATGAATATAAATCATTTTAAGACATTAAGATGTTCTTAAATGTGAAAGATGTGCTACACAATTTAAAATTAGATAGTGGAAATGTTGGCAATAATCTATTATAACTGTAATTAATCTGGTTTCCTAACGCCACTGATATAAATCTCTATTTAAGATAATGACACTGAAAGTTACTACTCATTATAGATTCCATCATGATAATCACTGGTTATAGTATTTGGAAGAAAGAGATCGGGGTAGTTTGACTTTAACCCAAAACAAACCAACAAGAAACAATTGATAAAGTAAAATGAATCTGATATTTGATTAGATGGCCAAGATTTTTTAATAATATTATACTCCTTAAGCTGAGATCTCCATCCTCATTGTAACTTCACATACAGAAGGGATAGACGCCTGTCCTCAGATCCAACAATCATGATTCACATCATGATTTTTTGATAAGATAAGAAAACCAAAAGAAATGCCACAGATTTGTTGATTCTTAATGTTGGTAGCTTTGATGTTATCTTGAGAGAAGAATGCTTTGAAAGCACTCTAAATGAGAGAGTTATGATTATATGCATGATGAGTGGGCGGATTTTAATATAAAGACAGAGTACCAAAAATTGATATAAAGTATCATTTCTTTTTATAGGTGTGGAGCCCTAACATATGATATTTCTAAATGTTGAATCGGAATGACTGATACTGGGAATAAACTCGGGACTCATTTATCCCACAGACCTGAATTGAGTCATGAGATATGTGTTAAAGAATCTAAATTACATATTGCAAAACGAATCTTGCTGCCTGAATAATATGGATATATATAATAATGATTAAAGAAAATATTAAGTCCTCCATATATGACTGGTTATAAAATCTATGATTTAGTAAATGATTCTTCAAATATTATTTTATTTAAATACAAAAAACTATAGGAGAATAATAGATGTTTATTAAGTGAAGACCAAAATCACAAAACTCAGCCGCTCATTTTTTTCTTTGTGACTCGTTGTAATCTATTTTATTAAGAAGTAGGGCGAATCTTTTTATCATTTTTGCTCTGGAAAATTATAATATATATATTTCTTTCCATTTTCGCGTTTTCCGATAAAACATTTGTTTTTTATCTGAAGTTGGCTTACGCCATCGCGATTATGTTTTTTGTCATTACTCCGCTTATTACAACATATTATTTATTTGACATGATCCATTATGGTCGTTTTCTTGCTGAGAGTATACGATTTTTAAACATAATTATGATTTAATCTATTCTACATATATCAAATTATTGTAAAGATCACTTGATGGTCGTTAACCGTAATTATATGAGCATCAGAATTTTTATTATTTTATCAATTAGACTTGGTTGTTGGTGATTAGTTATGTTAAGACCTAGATAGCTATTTCAACACTTTTAACGATATTTTATATTTTATTTATCAATTTATTACAAGTTTAAATCAAAATATTATTTTCTTTTGGGAAAAATGTTTATTTTGATTTTTAAAACAACCTTTAAAATGATGGGAAGAATTAGCTCCGAGGATAAGTGATAAGTCAACCAATTACAAAACACTGACTATTGACTGATATTTTCTCATGAAATTTTTAATATAAAATTGAGTCATGATCACAACGCCTCCCTGGTATTCCTGTTATGACAGATGGAGATTATAGTGCATGTGAGCAATATATTTTATTGTGTAATGCGGGAAGTTGAGTTTTTTATTTTATGATTTGAGCTTTGAAATCTCCTCCTTATCATTGGACATATATTGGTTAAATGATGATAAAACAATTGGTAGAAAAGTTTTAAAAAAGATAACACATGGCAGAAAAGATATAATCCATAGTGAAACAGTTAACAGTTGATTGACTGCATGGGGTGAGGTTGAATTTAAAAAAATTGAGTTAAGATAACATCGAATGAAAAATTTGGAAAAACAATATGATGAATTTGGTGGGAAGAGGCGAAGCCGGGAAGACGAAGAAGCAGACGACGATTCCTGGTCAACCAGAGTCTCTGCAGCGGCGCAGGATCAAACCGTAATTTCCTCCAAACGCCTCTGTCTCACCTTTTCCTCCTCTTCACACCTCTTCCTCCTTCCCTCCTCCCTCCGCCACGCAACCACTTCCCAGCACCACCATCTGTTGATGAAAAGTCCAAAGCCTTTCACGATCTGCCTCCCACCGCCACACGCCGCATACCCTCTTACTTCTGGCTGACCCTCTCGGTCATACTGTCGGTCTCGCTGGATTTGAGCATTCGTTGCCCCGCCCTCTTCGCCACCCCGGCCTCTTGCCTGCACTCCCCGCTGGTCGCACGTGATGGATATCTTTCCGTGATCGCACTTCCAATCGTCAGCCTGATATACTCATCCGCCTCAAAGTCCTGGCTTTGCTGTGATTCAGACTATTTCTCCTCCGCCGACCGCCGATCTGCTAACTGAGATTGGTTCTCCAGATCCCGAGCGGCTTCTTTCGGCACGTGCTTGTTGCTCGGTTAGTCTGTGAATCGTGATTTCTTGCTTTTGCCTGGTCGCTTAGGGAAAGTTCTATGGTGCGACCGAATGAACCAATCGCATCGAGGACCATGGTAACTGCGCCAGGTTTAACATTTTTCATACACCGCTCAATCTGTATTTTAATTCTTGTTTAGTTTAAGCTGAGAAAGCTGATGAAAAAGAAAAAGAACCTTAGTGGACAATAAAAATGGAGGTAATGATATTTGCAATTGAGTCACTCCATTCTATTTATCTTATGAATTGTTATCTTACCATTCCATTGTTAACTCCGAGGTGATAAGAAAAATAATTAAGGTGTCGTATTGCTTCATGTAGCGGGTGCACCTCATGATCAATTGTTTTCTGCCCATTCGTTGACTTATATATACCCAAATTTGTAATGATTTCACTGAATACTTTTTGATATAAACTCAGGAATATGTGATTTTGGCCTCGTTGTTTTCTTCAGCTCACCCGATTTATGGATTCAAATTTAACATTTAGACTTGCAGGCTGGAACAAGTAGTCAGGTTTAACCTTTAGGCTTGCGGTAATTGATTAATGAGACTTTAAAATTGAGCTAATTATTTCATTTATCACATTTAATCTATATCACCAGTCCACTTAGGTTAAGATAGAAACTAAATTGACAATTTTTGAGTTGCTGACATGGAAAATCAGAGAATTAATTGATTTTTGCTACACTGAAGTTTGATTTTGGAAGCATATCCAAATTAAAAGTTTACATCTACTGAGCCAATAGTTTGATGAAATATCCAATTTGCCTCAATAAGCTGTAAAGCTCACTCCATTTCTTATCCGAATCATTTTCATTTAAGGCGCATGGGGCAAAGGAAGGCAAGGAAGAGGTGGCAGCAAGCAAAGAATATGTGGTGTGGAAGGCATAAGGCAGATTCGTGATTGAACAAGCCACTGGGTTTAGGCCTCAGGTTTGCATCGAAAGTCCAAAAAGATGGAACATGATAGATGGTGCCGCAGAAAGTGAGAAAGTGGATGTGGCATGTAGTGATTTCACGCGACTGATGCTAAGAATACCTAAACCCTCCACATAAAACGAAACACTGAGCTTCTAAATGTTTTATCTCTGTTATTTTCGCTTCATATCATTCAGGCTAATGCGTTATTTGTTTTGTAGTTTGGCATATTTCGTGCCAGCGACTAACCGTTTGATGCGGTGATTATTGGTACGCCGCTTGATTACTAAGCATTTATTCATGTTCAGGTTTAGAAATTGTTTACTGGTTTGAGTATTTGTCAATGATTTTACACACTGCAATCTAACTTTTTTTGCACGATTTCTTAGATCGACTCTCCACTCTTCTAGCTAAGGAGCGAAGCCACTTGCTAACTTACATTGGGTGGAGGGGAAGAAAGACCAAGTCATCACTGTCCTAAAATGAAATTTGGTGAACATTTGCATCTCAGAGAACTTTTGGAAATATGTTTGTGTTTTTTAACAGACAGAAATTCATTCTATGATGATTCTATCCCAAAATTTCAGGTTCGAGAAATCAGGGATATCTAGATTGGAAACGCAGTACTTTTGCATGCTTATATGGTCCCATATATGTTCTATTCATGAGGTAGTCAGAATACAGAGTTATGGAAATAATAGGGCCTTATTAAAATACAAAAGTTGTTCGATAAATTGCTTTTGGCCTCGTGCCTATCCGATGGGCGCTCGATATGACATGATCCCCGTTGAATTGGCGTTTTGGAGACACACTCTTGAGCTCACTGATATACTTCATGAATCTTCTGTAAAATTTGTGTTTCAGATGAGAGACGAAGATCCCAGCTATCTTTCCTGACTATCAAAGAGTGCAAAGAAATGGGTATTGTTTGTTTAAAGCTTGAAACGCTTTTGTTTCAAAACAAGGAGAACAAGGAAAATAGAGATAATGGACCTATTTGATTCTTGTTTTTGAAAACTGTTTCTTGTTCTCAAAAACAAGGAGAACATGTTTGGTTTCCAATTTTTTTTATTCTGAAAAACACAGAGAATATAGAAAACACTAAGTTTAGAGAACCAAAACATGTGGGTTTCAGTATGTTTTTTGTGTTTCAGTAAAATTACTCACATAATGAAGCTAAAAACAGGTAACCAAATGAGAATCAATACATTTGGTTCCATGTTTTTTTTTTTTTTTTTTTGCTCTAGAAAATTATTAGATATATGTTACAAATTAAGAGAACATGAACAATTTCTTCAAAGAATACCAGAATGGTTTTTTAAAATCCGTTCAAGAATAATTTTAAAAACAAATTTCTCTGCTAATGGGGCTTTAAAAAACACGTAAAGAACAGCCCACATGTCACTTATCTATTGATCACATTACTTCCATTTTAATTAAAACCCTTTTTCTCATCCACCAAGTAGGGAGCAAAGCTGATGGTCTTATTACTTTGACATTTTGTAAATCATTCAACCCTTCAGCAGGGGATGGACATCTAAACCTTATGATAGTGCTTTTCTTTCGTTTTGTCTGTTTTATTCATTTTCATTTTTTCCCGAATGAATTGCTTCATTGAATATATGCATGTGTCTTGATATTTTAGTTTGAGAATGTTTAACAATGAGGATGTCACTATCGGGTCATGGATGCTCGCCAGAATGTCCATCATGAAGATAACAGAGCAATATGTGATCCTCTGATGCACGTAAAATGATTCTACGCTGTCTGGGACATCCTAAAGCGTCTGTAGGTAATAGCATTTTTTTATAATCCTCTGCTTTTGCTTCTTTTCTCTCAGTACTAAGATCTGAAGAGAATGGTTCAACTATCACTTGATAAAATTGTAATTTTGTATCTTTTCGTGTATGTTATACAGCACTGTTTTTGTCGATACAGTAACCTTTCACAGTAGTTCTAGAAAAGATAATGAGTATTTAAATTTGATGCTTTCTCATGATAAGAAACCATGAATTTGAAAATGAATTGATCTTCTTCAAAAAAGGATAATAGTGAAAGGTGGTTAGAAAGTATTCTTTAGATTTTGGTGAATAATAGCTAGAGTCCAAAACCCACTTTCTCTCAAATCAGTAATTTCAGATAGATTGAATTGATGTTGTTTCAATGAATGTTTCCTTTGGAATATATTATTACAATTGCTCATTTGCTTAAGTAATTCTGGTTTTAGTGTACCTGTAATAAGTTACTAAGGTAAGAAGATATTATCTCTAACTTTGATGATCAAATATATTCATCCAGTGAATAAGATAGATTCAAGATGTTAATTAATCCAATATTTGTTTCTCATTTCAACAATCAAGCCTTAAATCACTTAAAATGGTCCTTTATGCAATATAAACGTGTACTGATTCTAGATTAGGAGCTTCAGAAACACAAGTTCGTTTGGTTGTGTGACAGTGCGGATGCAGCCATCATGTATAAAGTTTAAATGTTATTCTCTATGGAAATGAAAGATGTTGTGTGTTTGAGTCATTTTATCCCATATAAGCATGATTAGTGTGAATCGGGAAGTCGAGTCAAGTCGATATCATGCTGTTTTATTTCACTGATTAAAAACTCAAGCTCAAACTCGATCTAGCTTATTTCATACACCAAACTCACTTAGAAAATAATGAGTTACTCGCCAACTCCACTCCCAATGAATCTAAATCAATTTAAAAATTAATAAACACTATATCTAAACTCGACTGATTGTTGTGTGAGCGTACCGAGTCGTGGCCAGATATTTCAACCTGACGTATTGTTAGATTGAAGCTCGACTGGATAAACTTAAGTCGAAATTTGAGTATTTTACAAGCTTCCAGTCTATAGCTTACGCAGAAGCGAGACTCTGTCATACCCTCAGCTAGATGTGGTACCTGTTCCACTGTCCTGTTCTCTTTATTCCACTCCCAGGATTTAAAGGACAAGATTCATGGGAATGGGATCATTTCTAACCTGAGAACAGCTTCTCTCCCAATGGCTACTTCTGGCCTTTGCCCACTCTATTCTTGCTCATCAATATAAAAGTTGATTATCACTAACCCAAAATAATTTAGTCTTTTCCTTTGAGAATGGAAAAATATAGTAACAAATATGATGAAAATTTATTTACAAAAGGGATCATTCTTTTTCCTTCTTCACATACCAGGACTTTTTTTTTTTTAAAGAGAATTTACGATTTTAATATAACACACGAGATTCAATGATATATGAACAAAGTGATAGGAAACATTGAGATTTGACACAACATTCAGTTAATAGCAAGGATAAACACCTCAAAGCCTATGCATTATTATGTAAATCTCCCAAGATGCCAAGTACCCAAGATCTAGATTCGATGAAGCTATACAACGAATAGACTGAGCGCTGACTTCTCCGTCGACCGTGCCAGCCGCCGTTCAATCCCCGCTACAAAACACGTAACAAATCAATTGGCTGCATGGACGCCAATCACCACACGATACGAACAAGTCGGCACAACACAAAAAAAAAAATACAAAAGTTAAAATCTAATTAAAAACTTTGTAACTAGGAATAAACCACTTTGGTTTGAGAGATTCTTAACTCTGAGTGGACTTGACCAGAGAGGGCACATTTCAGCCTACAGTGCTGCAAAACTTATCCCCTTCTCCTTTAAATGTGAATGAAAGAAAGAATATAGTATGAATCAGTATCGGTATGGAGAGGAGAGAGGGAATGATGCAGAAGCAACAGCCTACTTACGCCATGACTTTGTTACGTTTCAGACAATTTAACCTGTAGGGGATTGAACTAAATATTATCGTATCATGAATGTTTTCTGCATTTATACATGATGTTTCCTTCTGTCGAGCTGACTGGATGAAAATTACAGGTTTATGCAACCCAACCAGCAGGCTGAAGGAGTTTACAAGATGGGTATGTGTTCTAAAGCCCGATTACTACCACCAGATGATAGGTAGTCCGTCTTGCCAGACGGCTGTTCCATTTTCAATTTTTTCGTTTCTGAAGAGGAATCAGGATAGTTTGAAGGCTCCTCTTCAGAAGCAGTAAAGTTTTCCATACCACCAACTATTCTACATTCTACTGAGACAGAGAAACCATGCATGCATTCTTATTAATAATTCTGTTCATTTCTCTGCATTTGACTTGATATCCTGTCTTTAATATGTTACTACTTGCAGAAGAAAATGGAAAGGATGTGTTAGAAGTGGTTAGGCCTATACATTTTTTCCGGATTGAAATTACATCTGAATTTGTTGTGATTTAGAGTGATTGATTCGTATCTAAAATTTGTTATATAACAAGGCATCCCTTGTTGTTCCTTTTGAAATAAACACCTTACCATTGTTATGGCATGTGGCTCGGGGTGTATCGAAAGTAAAAGGAGGTAAGTACCATAGCAGAGCGATGACATTGCTCTATAGGCCTATCTTATATGTTTGGGGACGAAATAATAGAATAAGGGTACAGAATGTTGAAGGTATAGGGGTATTTTTGTAATTTGGTTATATCCTTCCTGTTATTGCTGCTACAAATACCTCTTTTATTAATCTCTATTTCGCGAGTATAGGTGTCATACTATCATTCATAATGGACACCGCTGCACTTATATGAGCTGATAGTTTTTTTCTTTACTCCGATTTTGATTCTTAGAATTTACTTTTCAACTTCCTGAGTGTGATTATGTTCGTGAATATGAGGGGAAGTAACATAAGGATGCAAGTAAATTATATTATTACACCGAAGGAAAGGAGCGATCAAATGAATTAAAAGCAAGATTATTATGATTTATTTTGAAATTTTTGCTATATTTCAATTAGTAAAAAAATGACAAAGGTAACTATAAAATAGAAGAAAAGTTTCTTCGCTTTTGAATTCTATTCATTTTATAAAACTTTTGTATACTATAAAGATTGACTGAAGCTGGGACCTTTCGTAGATCCACACTCAAAGAGCTTGAGGCTGAGGTGGCCCCATCCAATCCTCCCCGACTGATCTTTATTTTTACTCTAATCATATCATAAGTAAACAAAGGTATATTATATTTATAATTTTATTTATTAAAAATTATTATTAAGACATAACAACAAATAAAAATAAAACAGTACCCGCTTTAAAATCAGTAAGATAGACAAGAGTCATGAGACTAAACACGCCCAACTGCCTTTGCCTACCTGATCCAAAAACCCATTAGAATATTATCCTGGTAACATGCTAAAACCCGGCAAACTAACACCTCATACCCCGCCCCTTGGTGGTGAGACTGTAAACCCTTTTCAACACCATCCCTACTTCCATAACCTCCCCCATCTGATTCTTTTACCATTCCGAGTCATGTACTTAGATTCATTTTATTGATGAAATGTATGTTTAATTGGTGCCAAATATTACTTTTAGAAACCCATGAGCGGGCCTCTCGCCTACACCTTCACATTTAAAAAAAAAAAATAATATGAATGTAGGTGTTTTGAATTGTTTTGGAAAAATTGAATACAGAGTAAACATGAAAAGAATGATTAAAGTAATATAATTTACGTGTCCTTCCGACCTTATTAAATGAGTGGTTAATCCATTAATAGAATGATTTATTGCTTTAAAAAGACATATGTTGATTAGTTTTCTCAAGAAATAGTAATTTATTCCTATTAATAACAATCGATAGTTAAGCCTTCCAGTCCGCTGTAATAGGAAAAGATGTACTCGCTTTACTTAGCAACACGGCATATCCGTAATATACTAATATTAACAAATTCCAAATCCTTTACGAACAGCGCAGATTCACGCAGCCTGACTAGGGGCAAAATAGTACTTACCGGTAATTATGTTTTTGAGCCCATTTGTGGGAGACAAAGAACTTACTTTCAAGCATCCCTATGTCTACCTGAACAAATACCGTTGACTCATCGGTTCGGGACTTAAAGGTAAATCGACGCATAATCAAGGAGAATGTACCGTTAGTGGTACAGAACAGTCGCTTCCTAAAAACGACTACCGACAAAATTTCGGCAGTATTTATTAAAAATTAATGTCGGCAACATCAGATCTTAGTGTCCCACGTGGCATCCGTACGCCGTGCGGCACTCTTCCTGTTCCTTTACAGATTTTCTGCGCTCCTTTCCTCCCAACAGAAAATATTTGCAACAGGCTGAGAGAGCTGTCGCCGAAAGGCGCGCCTGGCCATGACTTCTCCGATCGACTCGGGCTTCCGAATTGTTCTCGTGAGATTCAAAGCCAGATTTGAGATATATCGAATTCTCGCCGGGCCTTCAATCGGCTGGCAGATGCGGAGAAACGGCGGCAAGAGCCGTGGAGCGAGATAAGTTCGTTGCCGGCTATGGTCCCGCCGTCGCCGGACGCCGGGGCTCGTTGTCGGCTTCGAGGAAAGCCTGTGAAGCTGCAAGCCGACTCCGACGCCGCATCGTGATGGCCGGCGCTGAGATGGTTGGTGGTGGTGGCAGTGGTTCGGTGGTGGGGCTTGCCGGCCGGAAAGCGGGGAGGAGCGTCGGGTGGCAAGTGCTTTGGCGGCAGAAGCGGGCGGGAGGAGGAGCGCGCTATGCCGGAGTTTGGGGAGCTGGTGGGGAGAGAATGGACGCGGCCAGAGATGGTCCCGGCGTTTGACGATGAGTGGCTGTCGAGGAGTCCTGAGTTGGGGCCTAATTTCTGATTTTGATTGACTGACCTGAAGGTTTTTGTAAAGCTCCAACCCCTCGGGATTCCGTACAGTTCATACTCTAGCTTTAGGGGCTGTTTGGTTTTCTTCCGGTGCTCCCTCTTTTTTTTCTTTCCATTTCCTCCTTTGGCTTTGTATCTTGCTCAGCATATGACAAACCGCTCCATAAGAATTTATGCCAAAAAAAAAAAAAAAAAAAAAAGAAACTACTTTTTCTTAATTCATCTTGTCCTTTCTCATTAAATCACTATCATAAATCAATAATGACAATTAATCAATAGTTAGGCATTTGTATGTGCACTTTTAGAACAGAAGTAGATACTTCCATACGTATCTCCAGAATCAATCTGATGGTATTTAATATTTTAGATCACATATACATATAAAGAAATATAACCAGAATTCCATAATGACATTTTGATTATAATATAGATGAGAGGTAAATAGAGTAAGATGATTTATATATACACACCATTCAGAACACATCAAGATGGGTGAAGATGGGATTAGGTCAAGTTTTATAAAAGAAAAATAAAAATAAAAATAAAATGAAATGGAAGAAATTAATTTCTCATCGTTCTGAATTGACCTATATAAGACTCATAATCACTTCCTATAGACTTAACCAATTAAAGTCTGGAAATGATAAAGAAAAATGAAAAAAGAACATAGAATGATTTCTGATCTCGGCTAGCAGAGCTCACCTCAACATTAATTCTTAATGACTCTGCGGAGTTGAACCGAATTATCGAAGTATAAAGAAAAATAGAGCGACGCAGCAACATTTTTACCATATTTTCGAACTTAACGATTGGTGCCGAATTTTTAATAATTTGTTAGACCCACGGGTGAACATAGGATGATCGACGCCGGAAGAGTCCGCATGGGGCAAACTTGAGGCGGTAACAGCCAAACGATTCATGGAAGCGATACCGATCTTAATCTTTGTAATGACTTAACTGACCGAGCACCGGAACAAGCCTCGCGAATCGCTGAATCGCTCAGTGATCGCTGTCACTGCATCAGCTCTTCTCAGCTTTTAACTAAGCCTATTATTTATTTGATCGAGTTGAACTCCATCGAATATTATTTGAAGCTCTGTTTAACATCAAATGGTAATGAGTTCTGATATCAGTCAGCTTAGTTGATTCATTTCCTCTATTTCAACCTCTATTGACCAATGGTTCATTTACCTAATTCATCCAAAGATTTAACCAGTTGGGAGGCTAGAAATAGAACTTTGATGGTTCCTTTACCACCATTCACCATGAGTTATAAACTTGGTAGACTTCAAACATGGAAATTAATATCCATGAATATTCAAGTTTTTGCAATTCTGATGTCCATAAAATTTTTATTCAATATCACCTCTATTAATCTCGCTAACCTTGAAGTTAATCATGAATCCTCCTGGTCGACCTCAAGTGATTCAAATCAGAGAGAACCTTCCAATAACTCTTAAGAGTGGTTTGAATTAGCCAAGACCTAACTAACTTAAATTTTCACTAAAGTAGGATGAGTTTCATGACTTTAAGACAATGATCCATATACTCACTTGAATCCAAAAGATATTGACCATAAAATCCTCCAAGGACCCAAACAAAAAGATTCAAATCACAAATCCTCCAATAACTTCCCATAGTGCGGGTTTTGAACTCGATAATCACCTAAAAAGAAACCTGGGCAGATTGAATAAACTAAACTACCTCCAAAATTCTGAGCTGCTTTTATATTTACAAAATAACCTAAAAGATAATTTGTGAATGACTTATTTACACTAATTCTAATCCACAAAGACACTTAGCCCTGGCTGGGACTTAGGAAATAGAACCCATGGTCGTCACCCAGAGTTTAGGCAACCCCTAGACTCTTGATTTTGATTTAAGCATCCAAACATCAATAAAAAAAGGACTCTTGACTGTATTTGTCACAGCTACACAAAACTTGCACTTCATTTCTCATTAATCCTTTCTTTATCGATACAGAGATTGGGATTTCATGGGTGAACCATTGAATTATGAAAATGAAGTATTGTATACACATTTGTAGGTGTAGTGAATTTGCGATTTGGACCATCATTATCCTTTAGCTAATTGTTACAGATTAAGAATTTTCTTCTTGACTCAAATGAAAAAAATGAATAGTTGCAAAGTTGGTAAAACCATTCCTGATTTGAGAGAGATCTCAACCCACTTCACTTGTACCATGCGGATTTTAGGAGCTAGATAATATCAATCTTTATTGCCTTAATGTTTTAGGCCCACTGAATCTGAAGTAAAGAGGGTGATCTCATCTTGGTTTATTGTTTACCGGGTCATTGTTCATTTGCTATTTTTAAGAGCATATAAATCACCACCACCAACCAGCCTGCTCCTTGCAACGTACTTCATAAATAAAGGTAATGACATAACAGATTTTATTTATTTATTTAAAATACACAATAATTGTCCACGCATAGTCATGTATGGCGCAGCCTCAGAAAATTTGAAATGACGGTATAGACATGAGAAAGAGAAACGCTCAGCCTCAATAAAGCGACACCATCGTATTATATTAAAAACGACAATTTTTAAAATAATAATAGATAATTATGAAGTTTAGAATTCAAAATAATAGGTAATATGAATCTGAGACTGAATCTATAGAAATGAGTAGATGAAAACTGAAGTTTCCTTGTTGACCTGAAATTACTGATGGATTATCAGAATCTAGCTAGAAAGCATTTATGAATAAATGTAATGACATGTTTTTTCTCTAGTTTTAAGATAGATTTCTGCCAAACATAGATAATTTATGATTACTGAATAATTATTAAATTGGCTAAGTTATTAAATTGATTTATTAATAAAAACTAATGCGATTTCTTAATAAACTTTTCCTGCATTTTTCCCAACAAAAAAGTATATCATATATTATATTATTCCCAAAGATGAATAACTACTATAACATCATAATATTTTTCATTTAAAAGGGCGTTATTCAATAAGTTTTGTGTTTTTCAGATTACAATGCTTTTGAAGGTCATTCTTTAATGACTTGGTTTAATATATCAAGTAATCTGAATTCATGTAGATATCTCTACCAAGACAAGATTACTCAACATATTTTGAAAAATAACAATCATCAATCAGATGATTTTCAAATATTATTCATTACTTGCTATTAACTCATATCGCTTTCATCCTTGGCCGCTTAACAATTCCACGAGGGAAGTGATATCTATATATTACTTTACTAATTAATAAAATTATTTTTATCTTCTCAAAAAATTTTAAGACTGGTTGAACATCAATCTCCAAGATTGGGGGCCATCAGTTTTGGGCCTAAAATGAAAAGGGCTATTGCTTTCAAAGCCATGATCCATTTTGGCCCATTTTGAGGTATTGTTTGGTTCATTGTTTTGTTAGGATCTCCTTACTGTTTAGTAAGGCCTGTACACAATAAGCAGCTAGGCCCATTTAGATATGTGGAAAAAGTATTTATTGATATATTTATATTTTTTTCTTACCTTTAAAAAATTAAAATTAAGTTATTTTAGAGATTTCACTTTCGCATAATGAAATTAAGACAAGAAATACCTTATTTTAACAAATTAATGTACTTTCATTTTTGAGTCAAGCATGATTCTTTTTTTTCTTTTTTGGTGTCATTTGAATATTTTTTTAAAGAAAAATATTAAATTAATCAATGAACGATTTATTATCATGTTATGTCATACTTGAGGTTTTATTCTAACATTGTTGATGATAAAAGGTCTCATGGCCTTTAGATTCTGCCTAGTTTGTCTTAAACTCTATAATATTTAAATGATAATGTTTTAAATACTTGTTATGTAAACTCTATTTTTCTTTTTTATTTTATTATATTAAATAATATTCTTAAAATATTGAAATGAAAATTTGAGTTTCAAACCTTATAAGGTTAACTTATTATTATAACTCTATTTTCTTTTCCATTTTAAATCCACACTGCAACCAAATATACTTAAATGAAAACAAATGACCTATTCAAGACTTTCATTATTAAAATTGAAATTACTAAACTAATTTTGTTTTAAGAACACTTAATATGAAAATAAAATACTCATTCTCATTTCCTATTCCCTACATTAAAATGCGCCTTCCTAACTTTTTATCAACCTTGAGACTTAAAATATATACAGTGAGTTATTATTCACTTTACATTGTTACTAATTTGTAATATTACGTTTCCTTATGCTACCTGAACCCTATATATCTTCTCATACATCCATCCCCGCCTTCCTTCGATTCGAGCACCTCTCAATCACACTTTGCGTAACAAACTCTTCAATGAGAAATGCACGTATTTAATTATGTTCAATAATTCTAAATGACTAACTTCTTGTTAAAATAATATTTAAAACATCATTTTATTTTAGAAATAAAAGTTTGATTTAAACCTAAAGCAAGAACACATTACATAGCTATAATGATATATTCTTATAAGGTGATCAAACCTAGATATCTCGTATTATCCATCCCTAGCTTCTCATCGTTAAGACTTGATCTGAAACTTTGGAGAATGCAGAAATCTTCAATGAGAAATGCATTAATTATGGTTGAATAATTTCATATGATCTACTTTGTTAAAGCAAACTATATAGAAAATTATTTTTATTGTAGGGCTAAAGTTTCAATATTTGTGTCGTGTCAAGCAAATCCTGATGATACCTCATCCACAAGAAAACCTGTACGCGAACTGTACAACATTGGTTCTTTTTTAGCTTATATCCCTGCAATCCATTTATAGGATTGTCATTTTACTTCCTGAAGATTGTTAATATAAGTGACTGTTAAGTCCACTTTTATGAGAAAGATAAACATCTTTAATATTAGTTTGATACGCTCAATTTAATATATTTAATTTAAGTTTATAACTATGAGATCTCCTTTGGTTTGATAGTACGTATACTAACCTTGATCATATTATGTTTTAAGTAATACCAAATATTAGGTGGTCAGAGCTATATATATGAAGAAATTTTAAATATATCCATCACGATTGGATAATGGTTATTATATATTCATTATACTACTCAATACATTTTCATATGGGTAATTCAGTTCAACTGCTTACGCCAGATACCCCATGTGATAATCCAAAAAGAAGGAATTAATAGAAGTGATTTGATATTTATGAGAAAAACAAACATGATTGATTGAGTAAATGATGGAAACCAAATAAAATATAAATTATGGAAATGAGATTCAGCCCATACCCCGCTAACTTAAGAAAAAGCAAGGGTTACACTTTTATATCCATTGTCAATCCTTATGGAACAACAATGGCTGGCGCGAATGGGTCGTCTAGTGTGTCTTGAATAGAAAGAAAAAAAAAAGGGACTATGGATTCACGTTCTATCTATAAAGTGTAATCAATCGAATGAAAAATCAGTTTATATTACAGAAGGATATCTACACACACTTTAATACTTTATTATTCAATTATACTAAGGAAAAAGAAAACTTGAGAGATCATATTATGAGAAGAAGATAAAGGACAATCTATTAAATAGAAAAATATATAGCCTTTATCACTCCATCCTATTGAAACAGCTGATGAGCTAAATAATATATATTAAGTTAAATTTAGACTAAATTTAAAATATTCAGGATACAATTATACGCAGAGATAATACTACACTGGCGCCTCGGAATCATAATGGTTTGATATATATTTAATGCCAAAATCTTTGATAATTTCAGTGAAGCAAAACTATATATATCAACTTGTCAACGAGTAAAAGATTTTTCTTGGAAGTTCAAAATCATTACACACTTTATGTAAAAATTAGATATTTAAATTAATATAAATATTAAGATATTAAGTCAAGAATTAACATATAGTTTGCTGTGTGTGTCAGGCCTTATGAATAATATTATTTAGGTTCAACGATTGAAAATAAAATATTGTAAGAGCGAACCACCTTTACTCTGATTTGACAAAATATCAAATTTAAATATTGCTTTTGCGAGGCTTAAAAACCGTAAAAAACATGGAAACGCGTATAAAGATTCATTTTGCCATATTAAGACTATTCAAGCAGAATAATTCTTTTAAAATACTCAAGAATAAAATTTTAAGTCGCTATTAAAAACCGTTATTTTTATCCGAATTTTATGTTTTCTGCGGCTTTCTCAATTAAAAAAAAAAAAAAAAAATTATTACTCAAATTGTTTCTCATATTTTCCTGCTCTTCATATTTTTTAGTAATTACAAAGATGGAAAATGGCTGGGAAAACAAAAACCAACACGTTTATAAATAATAAATCGAGAGATCAAGAGAAATTTTGTATAGAACACTGGAATTGAATAATGCTTAAACTCATAAACATATAAAAACAGAATCAAACATAATATAATTAAACCATAACCACAAGTCTACCCACCATTTAGAACATCTAGAGAGAGTAGATGTAGTCCCCTGTTACGCCATGAAAAATGTCATAGAAGTGGGAAACTTGAAGGCCCCTCTACAAGGTTAGGCGCATCAAAACTGAAAATTAGGACACACTAGGGATCTATATTATAGAGAAAACAAACTGTCATCCCTTTCTATCAATCTTATATGGAAACATGGCCACCAGCTGTGACTTCTCTATCCCGCCCACGTTGTTTCCCTCTTTTCATCTTTAATTTTGGGAAGATCACTTCATATTTTATGCCCATTTATCTAGTCATATTACTTATCTTTCTTTTTCTATGAATTGACGTGGAAAATATTTGCTTGATTGGGTGGTGAGAAATTCAGGAGCTTCTGGGGTCATTCATTATTGTTTTAGGAGATTGGGCCTAATTATTTTTTCTCTTATTTTCTGAATGGTTTAGCACATTAGATAGTGTGACTGTAGGTCCACCTCATTAGATAAGGCATAAGACCAATAAAGTCCTACATTAATCTTTTATGGATAATCTTCTTATACTGCTTTTACAACCCTTTATATTCTGAGTACGCTTGGTCTATATATTATGGCATTTTAGTTTTGCAATTATAGGATGTAAAGTATTTTTTTTACTAGATATTAAAAAAAACTTTTAAAACGTTTTTTTTTTTTTTAATTAAACAAATCATTTAATATTTTTTAAAAGAATACTCGCACTCTCTGATCTTTCTTGAATAATTCCAATAGACTTTCATAATTTCTTTTCTGATGATAATAAACTTACTATTAATACTAATTTTTAAAAACTCAATCTTTCTTTTAAAAACTATAATATCCAAATTAAACCTTACGTACAAATACACGACACCCTTTAAAACCTCACTTCCAAATCTTATGTTTCAACTGTATGAAAGTTGATAATTTAAGAATTTGACCCAGTAAGCTCCTGCTTAATCTACGCTGTTGTATTCTGAAAGTTTCATGTACTGATTTGATTTAACTTTACATCCAGATATGTGGTTACATGTAAGGGAGGGCTTGAGCTTTCTTGATGATTTTGAACCCAATTTTGTAGTTTAGCAAAGGAATAATCACATAATAGAACAAAACACTATGTATCATCTCAATGAAAATTGCCATGGTTAGCTGCCTCTTGCTCTCGTTCGATGATTAGCGACCACAGTGCATATGAGAGAAAAGAAAAAGTGTTATGGAATGAAGAACATTTCTTGGTGAGATATCCAAAAGTATATTACATGTATAAGGCCAAGGCCTATAACCTGCTCTATACAAATCTTAAAATGGAAAATACATAATCGCTATATATATATAATCTGGTCATCCCCTCAAACTCATTAAGTAAAGCAGAAACTGAGCTAGCCAGTTTAAAATAAAAGTTCCTTATGGCGCTGATGGAAGATATCATTTAACCGATCCTCGGTATAATGGGATCGTTTACGAAACATTCTAAAGTGATGGCACTTTGAATCTGGCACAATCTCTCAACATTGCCAGACGCTCATGAATAAATCATTATGAAGAATTTGAATAAGACTTCGATTATCACGCTGAAGTTTAGTTGCAATGAACAGACCTAACACTAAGATCCCGGCAACCGCGCAGTAACCAAACAAAGTCTCAATAGTAGTAGTCATTCTCAAGGTTTAGTATTCAAACAAGCAGAATCAGCACTTAATCGTCGCTTCGCTTCAAGACAAGAGAACAATCAAACCAAAACAATATCCACAAAGAGATTCGTCAACTAATAATTCAACGCCAACTAAGACTCAATATGCTCATTGCTGGCGATAACCCAGCTGAAAAACAAATATATCACAACATGGTGCCTTCGCACATCACAATCCTGGCAACAACGATAAATATGCGGTGAGACCAAACCAGCAAACCAATCCACTGCCAACACGAACCGCAATACGAAACACGCAGCGGCCGGTAACACAGATGCATTGTAATCCCAACGCCCCCGCTCATGCGGGCGAGAGCACAGATAGAACATCTCGCCGAATATGATTGATACTGACGCTGAGCCCGGCATTAGGTGGGGCTCGGCCACCCTACCACGCGACATCGGCTCGAGAACCTGTAATTCGAAGAGATCCCGGCTCGAGTAAAGATAATAAACTGATACGGAAGAAGAAACTCAAACCAGCAAAGCACTTAGTACGAGATTTTTCATTTCCAAATGACTAACAAGAAAGTGTTGAGATCCTGTATACTGCATATCCTCGTAATAATCAGTATCACCTGAGTTAATACAAGAGTAATAGAAATAAGATGACACGGATCGACTTAGTCTTTAAAAAAGAGTTGTATCAAAAGAACCTGTCCCAAATACCGGTACTTCGTTTGATAGAGGTGAACCTGCACTCGTAAACTATGTTCGATAGAGGCCGTTTTCACACCGACAGCTCACCTGACCTGAGTTACGATTCTAGTGAGGAAAACCCTGGTGAGAACAAATCGTATATGGCTTCATAATATATTTCCTCTCGTGTATATCATCCATTTGCGTGCGAGGCCACTGGCAAAGCCTAAAATGGCAACAGGCGAGTCCCTGGCAGGTGTTGTGCCTGGTACACCGGAGCAAGTTCTCGCAATCGACCATACTTTGGCAAACCCCCATATCGCGCTCAGAGACATCATCAGCCAATGCCATTCTGACGGTCTTGATTTTATAAACCCATTTACAACCGATATCAGACATTTTCCAAAGTAAGATCAACTGGTATCCCATGTTCCATTTTATGTGAAGGCATCCAACTTCACAATATGCGTTTCATAGTGATCTGGGAAGAAGTTCCACTAAAAGCCCGCCTGAGAGAGCAAGAGCAGAAAGGGTGACTGGTGTCAGCTTAATGCTGGATAGCTGAAGAGGAAGCACCATGGAACTACAAGGCATGAGAGAGAAACATAAGGATTGTGGGCAGATCCATAATGGAGCAAAGATCACGTCGATGATCGCAGAGGTCACTGGGATGTGAGAAGGGACATCAAAAATAGAAGGGAAAACTCACACACCAGTGGATGCTCGATACAGAAGTGAGACTCAAGAAAAGGTTAGAGAGGATCGATAGAGGAAATAGGTGAAATAGGAACATGAGGTAGTTGGTAAAATATTTTGTGTTCCCAAAAGACCACATGCCATAAGAAACACAAATGACGCTTTTATTAATTTGATCATAATTTACCCATGAATCTTTTTACCAATTTCATACTCCATGAAATAACAACACAAAATGAGAATTTTTGCACTAAAGTTTCTTCTTTCAACATCTAAAGAAGAACAAAATGGGACATATTATCCAAAGATCTACAAATTATAGGAGTGAGAATGAACCAAATGAATATGATTTAAGGAGTGAGGAGCTGGATTCTCAACAATGAGAAGGACATCATTGATGGTGTAAACGGGAAGGGCGGATAATCTCCTCTTCCTAAATTTGGTGGTAGTGATACGTGAGTTCTAATAAAAGAGAAGACGAACAACATCAAGAATATGACGGAGCTCATACAACCCCATTTTGTCGAGAAGTGCAAGTGCAAAGACAAGATGAATGGCAACAAGATTTAAAATGATGGTGAATATAAAGTAAACTACGGCTGCATATTCCGGCATCATGACCGAAACTTGATAGGTTTAGAAAACCGTGTCAATCATTTGGTAAAGTCACAATATATTTGATAAAGTTCAACGATTTTCAAGAGATAAATCCATACTATCGGGAAAATCATCCACGAAATAACAAAAATAACGCGGATTCCACCTAGATCACTGTAGGTAATGGAGAAGGTCTACATACATCTGGCAATGAATAAAGATCAAAAGGAGAGAGCATGAGAAATACTGCTATTAAATGGTAAAGCATTATGCTGGCTAAATTGACAAGGCATACAATCAAAACCCCATTCAACCGGAACTTAACAAACCTCAGCAAGGTGAAACTAGTTGTTTAACCTTGTAGATGGATACCATCATGTGAAATTGGTTATAAAGCAAGAGAAGAGGTGTTTTGTCCTTGAGACAAAGAAAAGCAAGAAACGAGATCGTGATGAAGAAAGATGAGTTTGAAACAAATTTTCTCCCACCATTTTCTATGTCCTAACTGATCTGCATTTGGGCTTCAGAATCCCGATAATGCACACTCAAGAGAGAAAATAGGTGGGCAGTTAAAGAAAACCAAGTTCAGTTTTGAGTCGCCTAACATATGTAAGATTGTGAGTGAGTTAGGGGAATTTGAGTTAAACATTGAAAAACAAATGCGTTAGTAGAGACATTACTAAGATGAGAGACATGCATAGAAAACCATTTGCGATATATAGTGGTAGGAGAGAAGGGAAGTGTAAAGAGACAACACCAGAGGTAGAGAAGTCATGATTACTGCAAATAAGCACAAAAAGAAGCTCATGTCTAGAATACTCATATCAGAAGAGAATGTTTATGCACTGAAGATGGTGCGATGAGCTTTGATTAACCATATCCCGAGATCATCCATATGAGAGATGGTAGACCACCGGAATGAGATTCCACTGCTGATAATTCGAATTGAGTCAATGCAGTAATGCTCAAAAAGAATACGCTAACAGTGTACTGTGTTTTTAATAGAATGACCTTTGTTCTGGCGGTAAACCGCGGTGATGCAGAAGAAGCTTTTACGTTTGTTGAGTCGTTGACAATAGTTCTTTACCATGAAAACATAGGTGAGGATGAACCCGCAGAGGGACAAACGGCGGCGGGGGTCTCACACGGCTGTAGCGGTAGCGGCGAACCATGGTCCGAGTAGATATGGGATCGGGCTCAAGATCCCGCCATCATCATAACTGACTTCAATAGCCGCGGAGACTCGCTGCAAATGATTCTAATGTAGAATATGACTTCCGCTTATTTAAATCATCACTGTTTCACATTAATCGAATAATCGCCCTTTGTTAATGGTATTTAACATGCACTTACCAAAAGCGCCAGACTGGAGAACCGTTCAAATGGGTTACTAATCCCAAATGATTTAACCCGCTTATGATGGTTAATAATCCGCTTTCACCTGTTCTTGATGAATCGATATGTCAAAGTGCGCAGGTCAAGCCGTAAAGCCGACTACCGTCCGTATATCGAAAACAGCGGTCTTCAAACTGATTGGCAATATCGGCGCTTGTTTGAAACTCCATCGGACAATGGAAGGGAACATGGATACTAAACCGCGGTTGACGCGGATGATTAGCACTTTCCCGGGCTCCCTTCCATCCAATGCATAGTTTAATGGAGTTTTGTCGATTTGAATAGATCTGCCATCAGAGACGAAAGTCACGCCAGGTTTGAGATAATCGCGCATACTTGAGATCACCGGTAAAGAAAATATCTTATAAAATAATACGACTTTACGGAAAATTCTCACCACTATATCTAATTCGAACTAAAACATACAACAAAATGAGTTTATAAGACGCGGTGAAAATGTCAAAGTGCACTGTCCACCCGGTCAACGCATCAACGCATCATCCGTGGCGGCAGGCGGTCGCGACGGCGCGGACGGACAACGCTCGCTTGGCGCTAACGTAGCCCCGTATAGAAGGAAGATTGTGCGAATTTCACGTTCGCGCGAATACGACGCCGCGGGGATAGGCGGCATGGAAAATCGTGACTCGATCGCCGCGATCTAATATCGCGCAAGCGTTTCGCCACCGCCAGACACCCGCGATCGCCCTGATGCGATCACCTGAATTCGACTATTGCGAACTCATTTTCGTACCACAAGATAGCAGCAAAAGGAGCAAATAAATCACCAAAAAATGAGTTATACAAGGTCAGAATAAGTTTCAGACCGCTGAGAGCTAGCCTGCAAGAGGAACAGGAAGAACCCATAATCACTGAGGCTATCGGCAGCACTCAGCCAGAGATGATCCGCCAAAAGATAATAAGAGTGAAGGCCATGAGCACCACATGCTGCTTTCACACCAAAACGGTAGAAAAACATATAAATTTATCGTTATGAAGCATGAGAATCACTGACAACCAGGCGGGAGAGGAAGTGGTGAGCTCTTTATCCAAGTGGCTAGCACAGACAGAGGTATATTCCAACACTGTGGACAGATCAAGAGCTGAAAAACACTTACACATAGTAGAGAAGACACGATACAACTTGGGAACCCATTAATGGAGCCTCCGGTCTCTACCAGCATCTTGATTCTGGTCATCTACTTTCTGCTTCATTTGGATGTTTATCATTTGGGGATCATTCAAAAGCAATCTCATGAAGATGATGAATGTTTTGAAAATATAGAAATTAGGTTGGAGTATTGATTTGCAAATTTCTAAAAGATAATTTTTTTTTACATACATTCATTTCAGATTACATCGTTATAGTTTAGCCAAGATATATTCTACGAAGACCAAACCTAAATTCCTTCCCCGTTGTCTATCCACTATTAACCACGAAACAAGTTTATCGTAAGAATTTTTGAATTATACTTATTAGAGAAAATATGAGATTTCCAGTTTTTAAAATCACATGCTCATGCATGTGATTGTGATCAGAAAGTACCCAATTGAAGGTTTTTTTTGTAAGGCAAAGAATGTTAAATTCCACCATCTATCTATCTTGTGTACTCTCAATTTGGAGAAGTGTCTACCATGAAAGTAAATCTAACTTAATAGAGATGTCTATATATATGTATTTCTGACTGATATAGCAGAGATGAAAGAGAGCTTTTTTGGTTCTATTTATTTGTTTGGTTAGAGGAAATTTTCCAAAATGGAGGGAAAAAGAAGACAGAGAAACGATGCAGAGATGGGTAGCTGAGCCTTTAACCGAGAATGAAAGGTAAAAGAAAAACAAAAGGATCAGGCTGATTGGTAAAAGCCGGTGTGGATCGGCAGCAGCCCATGAGCACACCTTCCCACCTTGCCAGGCTAGATGCCTTTGTGGCAATACCAAGGAGCAAAAGATGCCCCATGCAACTCTTCCCTCACCCCTATCTTCTCAATCACCCAGAACTCTTTGCCCTACTACCCAGTTCCAAAATTATCACATTATCAAGTGGTAATAACAGAAAACAATTCAACCTTGCGTTATAATTAATTTAACACATTTGACCACGCAGTTCGACGGAGCCCATCCGTTCACGATTAAGTTTTTAATACTGATGTGTATTTTTAATCTGTTCTTTAATAAAAGCATAGGGGTATATGGAAGGGAAAGAATTCCTGAGTTTGTGTTTGTTAAGACGATTTATTATATTATAACTAAAATATTGTTCTAAAAAACTGGCGCTAATCAATGCAGTTTATATGGACCACTCAAAAACGCCACTTTTACAAATTATGAAGATGTCTATATTTCACATCTAGTCTTGTTATAACATAAGAACATTACAAAAATTAACTAAAAACGGTATTATTTCATTCCTTATTCGGCCCTTTAACGATTTTGACGGGTGAGGCAGCTTAATCCAGCTCCTTAATAGGGATCAGTAAAATGACCAACCCAAATTGTTATTTGTCTGATTAGCGTGACACCCATTAAGTTCTATAGTCACCTTGAGACACATTGTTAATTCATGTCTAATTATCAAGAACAGGGATGCAAACTGGAGGGGTAGCTCACCAAGGACAGATTTGCAGTAAGCATTCCACACACGGCCGAGCCTGCACTACTGAGATTTTACTCCCATTATTAACTCGTGTTTGCGGGATTGACTGAGGATGTACGTGAAACTAATCCAAAAATCTAAGGATTATAACCAACTAAAGAAAATAAGAAATGAGGGATACCGCATCTCGATATTTTACATAACAGAGTTCAAATATGGGAGCCTAGACCAACCCCACTGTAGCCGAGGCAGTATAATGTGATTGAGCTTAATTTTTGATCAATGATTGTGTGATTTAAATGGTAAGATGTGACATGAGAAATCAACTCACGTAACAAGAGAACAGCATATACTGATCTGTACATATTTGGCTGAATCCTGAACTCTGAATGGGATGTTCTTTTTCAAATTTTCATTTTCCATAGTTTTTGCTCTGGGGTCTGGAGGTGGTATTCCACACCTCCTTTACTTGTCCTTTTGACTTGTTTGCCTGGGTGACATGAAGTCACGTGAATGGCTTTACGCCCTCCCCGCTCCTTCTCCCTGTTGTAACTTTTGGTTTTTGACACTTATACCCTTCGGTTTTGTTTTTCACTTACTACACAACACAAATTCTCTCTCTCTCTCTCTCCCGATCCCCACCAGCGACCCATCATCTTCCTCCTTTTCTCCTGCTTTGGAGCTCAAGAAGATCATCAACACTTTCAGGCTCCTTTTAGCACTTAAACCCATTGGCTAAGATCAAGCTTCTTCCTCCTACTCCTTGTCCTAGTTTCTTTAACACGAACAATTCACTTCAGAGAGAGATATAGATGATCATAGTCTCTAGAGACCCCAGCGATATGGAAGATAATAAGGCAAGGGCATGAATCTTCGATTGATTTAAACTTGAAATTGGAATCCACTTTGATCTGATCTCATGTTTGTTATTTCTTTTTCTTGTTATCTTATCTGTTTGATCATTTTCTTGGATCTTAGATGATAAGTACATTTTTTCCTCAAGGAGGATATAAAAAGTGTTGTAGTGAAGATCAGTAGCCAAGAATTGGTCGCTTTGATTTTTAAAAGAAGGAAGGAGATGACGGCAAAAAAAAATTACTCAGAATGGATGTCAAAGATGAGGATGATGAGAAAAAATGACAGAACTTATTTGTACCATTGTGGAAAAAAATCTTCATGTAAGATCAAAGATCATCAGTTGATCAGTATTATGATGCCAGATGGATGATGCAATGAAACTTAATTGAAGTTTGGTGAAGTGAATGTATAGACAAACCCAAACCCTCTTTTGAGGAGTGGTCCTAGAGGTCCTAAGGTAAATATATATATATATATATATATATATATACAGAGAGGTGATATATATATATAATCACTTTCATTCTTCTTTCTTCCTTTATTAATAATTACTCTTGATTGACCTACTAACTTCTTGAACTTCATGATTTGTCATGTTGCAGTCATTTTGCAATGCCTGTGGAATTAGGCAAGGAAGGTGGACAACAGAGATGGTGAGCGCGTCATTAATGACACGACTGTTGACCGAGTCGTCGTCATGAATGTGAAGCCGTCCACCAAGAGAAGAAGATGCATACAAGCACGCAGGGCAATATACATTCCACAAGCCCTCTTGTCCCTCCTCCCACCAACAAGAAGCTTTGTTTTGAAGATTTCGCATTTTCAAGTTTGAGCAAGAAACTGTAGCTTTAGAAGATGTTTCATGGATAGAGGAAGAAGCAGCCATCCTCCCAATGGCCTTATCTTGTGACCTTGTTTACAGCTGAGAATTAATCAATATTTTCAGCCTCCATTTCCTCTTCTTTTTTGGTTATTATTAATGTTTTGTGAGTGTGGAGAGGAGTTGATAATTTCATCACTATAGCTGGGACCTTGTAATAAAACATCGCATATGATCTGCATCTATCATTATGCTTCAAATAAAGCCCTTTGTGTGATATCTTTTTCTGCTTTTACTTGAAATAGCTTAGCTCTTTTTCCCCTTTCCCTTTCTAATGCAATTCTGTCTTCAATAGAGGTGAATGCAGACAACACCCCATTAAGATAAACAAAAAAATGTTTGATATCATGTAATTAAACCCTTTCCCCTTAATTTTAGATTCTGATGTCCCTTAATTAGGACGTAAAGAGACAAACACCCTTGGGGATATTAAATAATTACATGAGACTTGCTGATATCATCAGAATAATCTTATATTGACTTGGTGAAATATATATAGATATATTTAAAGATTAAATTCTACACTTTCATTATTCACTTTAGATGATATAAATATTGCATTACTGGAAAACAGAGGCTCCATTGTTAATGCAGATTTTGCATAGGTAGGCACGGGTCTTCGTTACTTTCAAAAATTATGTTTTAAGTGTGTGTTTCTGCAGAGAGAGATCATCATATCTGAGTCATTGAAAACCATTGAAGAAGTTACCAATTGGAGCTGAGATCCTCTTATAAGCACCATTGAAGGATTAGTTGGTCAATCAAATCTAATCGTTTAGCCATCGATCAATCAAAACCGACTGAAATTCGTACCTAAACAACCATTTTGACTTGAATGGTAGACTCAAACACTGAACCGTGAGGGCTTGAACCGAACCGACCTCATATGTTATTTCGCATACCAATCATAGAATTAAAAATCGGCACGGGTACTGACAACGCACTCGCACAGACCAGAATGATTTGAGGATCAGATCAAGACAGCAGGCAGTAGTACTACTCAACTCAAATTCATATCTCTAATTTGAGATATTTGTGAGCTTAGGAAGAATGCCTAAATTCAAGGACCATTAGTACCGATCAAGGCCCACATGGAAAACTCCTGTCTACTGCAAGGTCACGACAAAATTAATTGTAAAAATTTTGTGGTACTATAAGAATATTAGAGAGAATTTGACTGTAGTACACTGAATTTGAAATTTAAACTCCAGCTTGATTTGTGGAGTTTGCAGGTTTCCTGATTACGACATTTGAAAATATGAAAAAGGTAGCTATCTTCCGCAAAATCTTTAATCTGTACTGAAGGTTCATAAGGGCTGCAGAACTTCTACACCTGATATGTAAAGTGGGAGAAGATGGTCAGTTTGTAGAGCCATTTTTCCAGGAAAAGCAATCAATTGTATGCTCAGAAATTTCTTAGTGGCTAAAGATGAAGGCTGGAGCTGGAGTTGAGAGTTCCACCCATGATTGTCACTGGGTAAATAAGAAAAATGTTGACTTCCAAACAAATGACACATCCATCGTGTTGTGCAGATCTGTACTTACACCCATGTTAAATGGAAATTATCAAATGGGCCAGTGGTTTCTTAGTAGGGTAAGTGCAATCCTGTAAGTGTAGCTAATGATTAGTTTCATGGCTAAAAAGGTAGAAATGTACACCATTGTCATGTTTCAGAAAATGTCTTAACTTTGCAATCCTTTAATGTGTTTTTCTAAATGTCCACCATCTATTTTAGAAAGTTTATTCAGCCAGCACGCGCTGAATATCAAATCCACATTGAATAGATTTTTGATAAAATCCATATTTGAACTCCTGGCTTTCATTAAGATATCCCGTCAGATTTTTACTACGCGATTTTTTGCACGCCGATTCTTTAAACCCAAACATTATTTTAACAAAAACGCCTCAACGCTTTTACCCAATATTTACGGTCTCATGTCAATAGTTTGAACCAAAACCATCCACCTTAAAGAAGTTCATTGGTCATCTTTGGTTGCAATGATTTTAGCTCTCGCGGAGAAAGGGTGCACCCATCGTCTCAAAGGCTTCATCATAATGCTGACCTACTTTTAACGTTGAGTCCACCATCGCTTTTCATAAAGTTTATTATGAATAAAATAACATGCGCCAACGACGTTAAGTAGGTGGCTGGATGAACAAGGCGCTTAACTCTCATTACACGCATGACTTCGTCGTGAAGCTTTAAATTATACGATCTTCGCGATACGGAATTTTTTAAACCCTTAAACATCGCTTTCGACAAAAACTCATTCCCATCGATCACCATCCTTATTGACTGGGCTCAATCTTTCGTAGTCCGTAAAGATTCTGGGAGACTTGTTTTTGATTATTGTAAATCATCGCGCATGGAATACAAATGAGATGATTGTCTTCATGACCGTAATAACGTCAACCTTCGTCCGAGCACTATAACGGTTGACAGTTTACGCAGAGTTTAACAACTTCGGCATTACTTTGACCACACGACCACTAAGCATAAACGATCTGACTCGGCACGTCTTTTTGTTTCGCGATTAATGGATCTGCCCGGACTGGATCGTAACGACCGCCGGTGCCATGATTTAGATCACCGCCAAACTTGACAGAATTCGTGTGTCCCGAATCCCCGTTACATATAAACAAATCGTGGGCCCTACCAAGACCCGCCGCCAACCACCAACAAATCTTGAGCGCGATGTCCCGCCACTAGGATCACTCAAACTGACGACGCCTTCTTTCAAACCAATCCTCCCTGGTTTTGTTTGTTTTTTTTTTTTTTTTTGAGATAAGTTTATTCACTCCCAGGATAACCAGATGTGTAGAAAGATAATTCCGCCAACAAAGATTCAAACTTTCACCCTGAAAGAAAAAAAGAGAAAACAACATAAAATTAATCCATATAAAATTCTGTTTGTAATGTGTTTTGAAAAGGATAGTTTAGAATTGACCCATTGAAAATTCAACTTATTTTTGTTTCTAAGACAGAGAGATTTTAACCATTCCATTTTTTCACACCCAAATTATTGTCTCTTGGTAATCATCCTCTGAAAAATCCTGTCCTTCTTCAAGATGCTACTGTCCATCTTAACCTTCACACGCAAGCCACTCACTCCTCCTTAATAATTTACTCAAATTCCATTCTTTTCCTTTGAATTCTTGATTTCTGATTCATATTTCATCACATTTTTATTTCCATATTTAGAGATGTAATGAAGACAATCTTGTGGGTGTTATCACTAATCCTGCTTCACTCTCGCTTCCACTCCACATTCAAGATTCCAGAAAGGGTTTGCATCGTGAAGGGAGTGGTGGGTTGGGATTGATTTTTCTTTTCTTTCCAGCACATTAATGGATATGTTATCATATGACAGAACATGCAGTGATACCCTGCTCAGCTGCACTTTGGAGTTCATAGCAGAGTCTGTAATTTTAGGCCAAGAATTCCTTCATTTTGGGACTATGCGTATGTTTCTCTCATTGCCTACTTGTATATGTTTTCCAATGTCAGTGAGATCAGATGTTCTGTTTGTATGAAAACGGTGATGTGTTCGAGGTTGGCGCTCAGGTGGGGAATCAAACCCGGTCTATATCAGTTGAGGCATTGAAGCCTAGTGATATTTCCTCGCCATAATTATAACCTCGAGGAACAGACCAAAAATGGTTGAATCTTGTGGTTTAAGACCAGACTTCTCTTATTGATGCCATTAGTTCCTATGTCGATTCGAGCTGAATCAGACAAGTTTAGGTGGAGTTTGATGAGGTTACATAGAGTCAAATGATTGAACATATGAAACATTGGAAGCCAAATATATGTTCAAGTCTCGATATTGACAGATTAATGTTAAGACTTCTGTTCTGTGATTTTTAAAGAACATTATGGAAAACCCGGGTTGGTATACACAGGCATATGACCCTGCAATTAGGCTGAGAGGATTGCGCGGTGGATTTGCTTAATCACGAAGGAATTCATCAGACCATGATCATTGATTTTAACTGGATTCGTTTCATGTCAAATGCATCCTTGCTTGATGAGGGAACTGCTGCAAGTCGAGGCGATGTCTATGTGTAATAATATTTGAAAGGAAGAAGAAAAACTTTACATAAGGCAACTGCCACCCACAGACAATTGATATTTGTGGGGACCAGAGCCGAAGGGTTTGATCTGGCGTAGTTACTGCTAATCTTAAGATGACACGCTTCGCGTGCCAGTGATGCCGGGTGGGCGTCCTGGTTCAGTATCCTGCACGAGGCGTGCCTGACAGGGGAGTTCATAAAGGTTGCTCATGCTAATGGGGTTATATAGCAGGGTAAGTGATCTGTTGGCATTGACAATGTTGAAGTTCTCCAGAGCGTTAAAGTGATATTGTTGTTGGTTCATTCTATGGTTCGGCAGGTGCCATCAGTATGGTCTTTCGAGGCTATTTTTACTACCTCCCAAGAGTACAAGAGGTGTTGATGCCTGGAAGAATTATTGGAGTCAGTGTTGATGTTAAAGCTCTGCTCTGCGTATGGCAATGCAGACGAGGGAATAAACAGATCCACCGAGGTGCAGGGATAAGGCTACGAGCAACATCTAGACTGCTCTAGGGTTCAAGTTATTATTATTCATTTATCCACTGACTGAAGTTTTTCCTTCCAGGGTTTATTATGTTTTTTTGCTTGAACTGAGGCACAAAGATAAATAACATATGTCATTAAGGATGCAACCTTCATAAAATGATGAATGGCCAAGAAAAATGGTAAAACACTAAAAAAGTAGTAGAAGTGTTCACGTAATGATACTTATATATTAAATCCAAATCCTATGCTCTGAAATTTTTATGAGAGCTCAGTCACACTGGTTTCAACACAGATCGCGCTCTTTTGATCTCTAGCTGGTGGTTGTCAATGAGTATATTCTTATTTGCACTTCTCAATCTTATTCCCCCATTCGATCTAAAGTCCATGGACTTTCTATTTTGTTTGTTCCACGTGCAGGCAAGCCATCGCGAGGAGGGGTGAGCAAAAGGCGGCTGATATTCCATATTAAATCCAAATCCCATGTTTTAATTTTCTTGCAGAGAAGCATTATTTACTTTAACAAGAAGAAAAACAGTTATATTTTAGGAAACTCAGGCAACATAGGGTAGCTAATAATTAATGGAGATTGCCAATCATGAAAATGATCTTATAACCCCTTCCATAATTTTAAGTATATATCATGAGAGCCTTTTGTCTTAAATCGATATCTTGCTTTTGCTGGGAGGGCATTACTGCAAATATAAGGCAAGGTGTATGTTGGTTATCAGACCTTAGAAGTGCCTGAAACTCCATTGGTTAATGGTCCATGGGCTTGTTGGGTATTGCACTTTGATCAGCCAGCCTCTGGGACATGAAACCAGCCTTCCCCTTCTTGACACTGTGAAGGTTAAGGTGCTGGATGCACATAAGGTGATTATAGCGCTGGCTTACAAGAAAGCAGACAAATTTGCTAACTGTGACCTAAAACAGTGAGTTTTTTGTTTCCTTCAACTGATTAATTCAGATCCTTCATCATGAGACTTCATTGGAGCATGGTTGTTCTTTCAGATCACTGTTTTTATTTGATGAAACAAAATGAAACAGAGATGTGTGGATGTGTTTTTCTTTCGGGTGCTTTTGTACGTGGCAAGCCTGTGAGTATCATTAATGCTTTTTATCTTGGTGATTCTGGTAAATTATTTGCAACTACCACCTGTAAGACCGTTTTTGCAATCTTTCTTCGGTATCGACACTTGCTGCACCTCATGTAATCTAGGAAGTCAAGCTCTGATCTTCCTTTGGGCTCATAAGAGAAAGCACATTTCACTCACCCACCTTCAACCTCCGTATATCTCAGCAGAAAATTCCAGTCACTTAGTTTGGCTTTCTTAAGACTGACTCCACTTGTTCTCTCTGAAAACGCCACATGACAGAACATGAGTGCGGATGATATTTGGCTGTGTGCCATAATCAAAGACTCTTCGACATATGAAAAGATTCCTTAGATCTTTAAAATTATGAATTGAATGCAATAACTGAGATGATGCTTAGGTTACATGGCCTGGCTTTCTTACAAATATTCACCCTCTGCCCCCACTTAATAGGTCTAGGTTACTGTGTAGTTACCAACATTCATTGCTTCAGCTACATGTTTATGTGCTTACCATCTTGCATTAACAGCAGAAAATGATATTATTTCATTTATTAGTCTATGTTTTTTTTTTTTTTTTTGGAACAGAATGCTCACATAATAACTTGAGTGAACCACATAGCCAATACTGGATTACCTGGACTTTTCCAGGCAACTGGTCAAACAGGGCATGTTGGTGAGTATGTTGGGTCTGATGGGTTATTCAGGTGCATATCATAAGGTGTTGGTATCTGTTCTGTTAGAATTGCTATGAGTTTGTGGGTTATAAAGGTAAATTATTCAGAACTTTTGTTATTTTTTTTGATGGGGTAAATCAAAATTATTTAACTGTTTTAAGAATGATCTCGTTTTGAGGCCCAATTATGGAGAATCCTGAACTGCATGTCTCAGATTAGCATTTGAGGCCAAAACTTTTTCAGTTTTGCATTTAGTAAAAGTATGGATCGTGACAAAAGCATTTCAGACTCAGCTTTTCATGACTTTTTAATAATGGTATCTCATCTCTAAATATGAAGAGCCTGAATTAGTACTTCTAGAAGAGCTGGAAAAGTGGTGGTATTTCAGGTCCTGGGCATGCTCTGTTTCACATTGATTGAATTTATTCACTTTCCTCTTCATATTTTGCTTATTTTTCTTCGGCCTTACTATGTAAATTTTAAAAATCCACATTTTATTGGGACAGTTGCATCCTTAATAATTGGGCGATATAAAACAGAAAATTAGGAAAAGTGGGTGTCCGACACATTTTTGAGGGTTTAGTGATAGAAACTAATAGAAGGTTGTTTTTTCTCATTTTTGTTTTATTTTATTTTTACATACTTCTTATGGGAAGATGAGTGTTAAGCCTCTAATATCAAAGCTCATGCTCCACTTTGTCTCGATTTGAGAGGACACCTAACTTCACCTATAGAAAGCAAGACAAAAGAATTGGAGGAATGAATTCCATGTTTTTTTCACGAAACTATTGTAATGAGAGAGATTTGCCCATGTCGAGCAATAACTTTATGAAGACGTTTCCTCACAGATTACAAATTCTCTATATGTAAGGTAGATATGGTTATAATACTCTTCAAATCGAAGCTGATATATTAATCATAATGCCCAACTAGCGTTACGAGATAACTAATCCGTCCCTATTTAGGCGCCTCGTAAAATATTTCCACCCCGATCGTCACCGCTTCAATATAATATCCTGGCATAAACTGCCAAGTCAGATTTTTCTTCGTGAATCAGAAACATATTCGCTCATCTCAATATGCTTAGTTCGCCCATGAATTACGGCACGAAGTAATGACAGCACAACCTACTGGCTCACACCCCAGAGCCTTGCCGATCGCGTCTTAATGCCGACTTTCACCAGAGGTTCGACTGTGGGCTTCACATAATCTCACATACAAACTATGTCATCGCTTCATTCTGACTTCATTTCCAGATCGAGAGACAACATCAGATTCACTATTCCATGACAGATTCCTCCAACAAAAGACAGCAAGAACCCTGAGGACCTATCCTCCCAGATCTCACCAATCAAAGATCCGTGAAACACCGCTCATTCACGATTATTGTATGTAAAATACCACGCCCGAGGCCTCATTTCTGCTAATATGTAATATACCCCACAAATTACCCAACGATCTTCCAACTATTGAGAACACATGTAATCGGCATACAATATTGACTGAGGGTAATATTCAGTGACTGAGACTAAGGTAATCCACCTTCCCAACGAACTTATATCTGATCAGATCCCCAACGCTTTCATCTTTCTAAGTAAGGTGTAAATCCAACCGTTAGGAGAACTGCAGCTACCCCACTCTTCGCCTCGCATAATAGACTGCTACGATATTTCCTGTAAGATAGAGGAATGATTCATAACACGCCACATGCATAACTCAATGCTCTAAGAAGATCTTAGTTAATCCTTAAATCTTTGTATGAAATTGACTCTAAAGAAAAGTATGATCAAGAGAAGAGATGATTTATCACTCCACATAACACATCATCCATACTACCAACAGTAATTGATAATCTCTGAACCTGAGCTCCCAGAAGATTTAGGTGGAAGAGATTTGGTTTCAGCCAGTCTTAATTGAAGGCTTTATTTAATTTTTACAACTGGTTTGATGACTTGCTCTCAAACCATACAAAGACTCAAGACGAAACCCCTCCCTTTTCTCTCCCCGAGCAACAAACCCCGGAGTGTCGCCCACACCTCCTCTGAAAGCCAGAAAAAAACATTCTAATATTTGTTACATGGAGATCCTAATTGCGCTGCAGCTGTTAAAATAAAAAACTGAACGTGATGCCATCCAGCAATAGGAGAAAAAGTATCGAATTGTCCACGCCATAGGTTCGGGGCACATCTTTGAAGTACCAAGGCGGCTTCAACCCAGCAATGGATCCATTAGATTAACTTTCACCGTGAACACCCAACTATAATCATCGGTTGAGTTTCTGTTAGAACGAACCAAGTCCTCGGCACGATTGAGTCATTAAGGTGATCCATCTCCTATCATAGCACTACGCCAACCGCAGTGAGCGGAGGCGTCGTAAACTCGGTTAGCAATGTAATGAGCCCCGTGATGTACAGCGAGAACAAGAACGCAGATGACGCGGTCATAAGGAGGTAAATGAGGAAATTGACAGAGAGTTATTGATTTACTTGAGAGATGGGAATATAGAAGATCATCACTAAGAACTCTGATCTCAGCTGTCAAACAGCCAGGGAGGGTTCGAGATCAAGCCAAGGCCAAGTGTGAGATTTAGAGTGATAGGAGGTTTTAATTTAGTTTAGATTGTAAGTATGTTCTGAGAGACAATGGTTAGCAATATAATATGTAATCTTTCTTCCTTCACTTCCAACGTGAGATGGTGGTGCCGTAGTCTCAAAGAATGCACATCGTGACACAAAAGTAACGCTGAAGATGGACATTAATATCTTTGGTACTCTTTGAATGGTGGAGAATATCCGGCAAAGATATTGACTTTAAGGACTTCAGACTAAGTTTGACACTTAGCTGATTTGAATGATCCTAAGGAAGAGTGTGCATCCAATACCTTGGGATCATTGTGTGAACAACCTGGACATTATTTGAAATAATCTGGTGGTAAGGAGTAGCTCCAATTAACTCATGAGGGCAACTCGTTAATAAAAAACAAGTCGAGATTGTGCTCACCCAAAATGCTTGACACACCACCGAACAAAAGGTTTTAAGTAATGGAAGATGTCTATTCTTTCTCTAGGTACCTCATTATGAGTGTGTATCAACACACGAGGTTCGGGATGGAGAACCCATGTTGTAACATAAAGACCTAAAAGGTTTCACAAATATTCTTAGATTATCACTTCATAATGTTTATTAGAGATGAAGAAACAAAGAGAAGTTTGAATATTTCAAGAAAGAAGGTGCACTAAAATGAGAAAAAGCTCGTAATTAACTTCACGAGATGTGCCATGATTAACAGAGAAATCATCCACAAAGGTAATCTAAATATTTAAAACCCGCTGAAAGACAAATCGACGCACCCTAAATGATCGTAACATCCAATCAAAAGAAAGCAGGCCGCAGGATTAATTTCTGGTGACTAAATGAATTTTGTATGAAAGTTTTAGGGGATATTGATTGGCCATTCATGGTTCAATTATAGATAGGCTAGAAAACCCTAGATATAGATTCTTCAACAAAGGCATGACGATCTCCAAATTACACATGGGAATTTAATAGGTAATAACCTGTAACAAGCAACAGACTTTGATGCAATCTTGTTTCAAGGACAGAGGACCCCCGTAAACTCGCTTCCTCGACTAAGGACCTCTGCTTACGAAAGATCCTGGGTGGGTCTGATAAAGATCGAAAGAATCAGACACTGTGAATTACGGTATTGAGCGAGTTTACCACAAAATGCCACACCTAGTGAGAATTCGTGGTGTCATAAATTTAGTTCAAAGAATAGAGGAGAGCCCTCATGAACTGTTCTAACCCAAAAATACAGGTGACGCGTTAATCATAAGGGCAACGCGAGAGGTAGAAGGGCGTGGACTGAACATAGTGTATAAACTGAATTACTCATTATGTGGCTCAAGGGTCTAGTTAATGACCCATGTGGAGGAAGAGAAAATAAACATAAAGTTGGTTTTACTCATCACTCAACTAGGTGTACCGGATAGAAGTGAGATGCAAATCTGAGGATTTCATGGATGAATGTGATCAAATTCTGATTTTTGATCTAGAAGGCCTTATGTAATTCCGCATTCATGTCTCGATTGTTATGGCAATAATGACACACAATTTTCCTGGGAGGTTTCCCATGTTAATCATGCAGCAAGAGAACTCGAACAAGCCTTCCAAAATCCCGGGTAATTATTGGTGAAAATAGGATCTTGCAATGAAAAGAACCACTTTTCACTTAAATACCTATATTGAAGAACTGAACCCATGACCAAACACTTTAAATCTCAAAGAATCAAGTAGAAAGGTACATGAAACCTCAGAAAATAAAATGTTGGATACAAAAATGCTTTGAAAATCATTATGTGTTTTTGGCGACTGCACAAGAGAGGTGTGTGGCCTGGAGGATCGTCAAGGCCGACGATGCTGGAGGAGGAGGCGCCGCCGCCTGGCGCGGTGTGGTGTCGGGCGGAGGATTTATAGTGGCGCCGTGTGGCTCACTGCGACGACCAGTAGTCTAGGTCGCCGATACCAACAAGATCTTCCCATTCGGTGATGTCACCCCACTCTCCCTCGAAGTGCATGTTTTAAAACACCAACCTCCCCGCGGTCCATGTATTCCCAGATGCTTTATAATTTTTTTCTTCTTGCTTGGCTCAAATCGAACCCCAGGTTCTGAAGCAATGCACAGAAACAAAGCATTAAAGAATTAGAGGAATTTAAATTCTCGATTTTCATTGACATGACGGTGAATATATATACAAAAAGTCAATTTAACCTTCCTAATATATTACAATTTTATTAGACAAATTTCTTAATAAATTACAACTCTATATAAAGTGATATATGTTATAGATGATTCACCAAACACATCACCCTTAACTCAAGTTGGGTGAGAAGACTTTTTTTTTTTGCATGACATGTCTCTCTCCATTTGAATGAACTTGTAGTCAAGAGGAGACCATCACCGCGATGCGCATCAGCACCTGTTTCTGCGCATGGACTAATCCTGCAAGCGTTGCCATGTGTAACGAAATTTCGTCGCTGTTGAACTGACGCCAAGGGAAACATCAATATTTAGTGTTAAGGAAGGCCGTTAGCCAACAAGGAAACGTTGCCATCTGCCTTATGGTATGTCGGTTGAGGTCATTGGCATGAGATCATGCCTATTAATATCAAATTTTCATTGATTTGATTTAACTTGAGGTGATATTAGTCCTTCTCAACTGATGAGTCTATGAAGAAGGGATAGATGAACATGTAAGATAACGCAGATAATGGAGGTCAAGTTTATATGGATGGTGCCAATACGAATGCACAGGTTAGTTTCTTTTTTTTCCGTTAGACTTTGTCTCACTACATTCATTTAAAATTTAATCCTCATTATTAGGATTCCTTGTAAAACAAAATGATTTCTTTTTACAACTAAACACTTTAGCAACCATCCCATTGCACTTTTGTAAATCTGTAATCACCCTCTTTCCATATGCCCCCATTTTTTTGAAATGTCAACGCCTACCACACGCAGCTACCTACGATGGTTGATAAAAACATTCTTTTCCTCTGTAATATTAATAATAGTGGCTCATTTGAAAGGATAGATAGTCTAAGCAGGCCTTTAGATTCTAAGATATGCTGTGAGCTATTATAGCTGGATTTTGAAAATCCATTTTAAATTCCATTACTAAACACGAAATCCTTTTTTGTTGATATTTCTCTGTATTTCTGTGTGCAGTGAACTCAAATATTTCTGGTTTTTCTTCCCACTTACACAGTGCCTCTCCATTATTCAATTATCAGACGAGCTGTACTTCTGTTCTTTGTCCTCCTAGGGATGAAGTACTATCTTTTGTTACAATAGATCGCATCTCACTCTTCCACCTTGAAGTGAAACATACCATTCAGCATCATCTTTTTCCTCTTTTTTTTCCATCTTTCTTCATATTCCATGCATGTCCCTCTTCGGGGTATATTTCATATCAGCATTCAATCTCTGCGAATATCTTGGTCCCATGTGGTCTCATTGCCGGGTTGATTGAGCTGACGTTTAGCCATCTCAACTCCACAAAACATTTTGCATTCCCCATGGTGGGAGGTGGTCCCGGCATGGTCCATCATGGTGCCACCCTGAAAACTGACTTCCGCCTCCTTAACCTGTAAAGCTCTCTAAACTAAAGATATGCATTCCATGAAAAGAAAATTTGCTGCTCAATATTTTTATTGTACTTCCCAATTCCTGGTCATCATAACTGAAGGTATCTACCGGCAGGCACATCTGAACTTAGACAAATCACAGCCACTTTGAGACGATATTGTTTATCTTTTAGGGGGCCCCTGCACTCATATTTCGTCGATATCATATACTATTATTAGTAAATGGATTGATCTGCTGGACTCACCGAGACGGTAAAGAATACTGGTTCTGAACAAACCCATAGTATGGTAAAAATCGTTTGAGGTCACCGTTGCTTCCTTCAATATCTTTGATTGGTTTATTTACTTGACGAAAACAATCGAAGGCAGGAAAACAAAGGACCTGAAAATCATTATTGAGAACTTTTCTATTTGGTGTTCTTCAGTTTTTTGTTCCTAAGGTCTTTGGTAATCACTGTCTCGATTTTTTTTCATGCGCTGTTTTAACAAAGCTGTTTCCATTAGTAATTCATTGTTGACCTGAGTGAGGCGCTCCTACGCATTTCACCACTGGCGCCATGGAATCGTCCCCAGCTGCACTGGAAAGATTATCGACTAACCTGACTGACATTTGCTGCACTGTTAGATACAGAGCCTGAAGATGTTGCTAAGCCGCCTATGGATCAATGGATTTCGCGGACCAACACGTCATGGCCAGTGCCTGGTAAATTTCATGATCGAACCCACTGAAAGTGAGCACGTATCCTTCACCCGGGAAATTCTTTCTGTTTTTCTTATCTTTTTTTTATGGTATTAAATAAAAAGAAAAGACACACAGAGGAAATGTTTGTATAATCCGCAACAACGCTGCCCAATGCTAAGCGACGGTTCTGTTTTCATCTTTTTCACTTTTTCTTCTTCTCATGCGAGTTTTTTAAGTGTAGTTTGCTTTCTCCATTTCAGGCAGAGTTAGAGATGTGTTCTAAGTGATGCTCATTCCATTAGAAAAGAAACTGCCTGATTGAGAATGGGAAAGCCGATATTCACAAAATAGTTTGTCCAAAGGCAAAAAGGGGCTTGTTTCTTCCTAATAAAGGGAGGATATATTACTGTGGTAGTAATAATGAATGTGTGCAATATAATCTTCATTGTCAATTACGAGCTACTTCAGAGAGATTATCTGAAAAGCTGCAACTGCAGGGCGCCTCTCATCCCATACCGCCCTCGCCTCTCATGGAGAGGACGTGGGAGCCAAACCATACTCGCCATGCAGCCTTCGCCTCTGGCTTCGGTTGCCAAGTTCTGGCCAACTACACGTACCATCTGACTTCTTCCTTTACTCCAAATCCATAGTTTCCATTATACCTATGAGTCTGCAAATTACTCTAGTATTCTTTTGTTTCTTTTCTTCGAATGTCCTACTGATGATTTATTAATGATATTTATTGTTGATCCTTCAGAGCGTGTTGACAATGTATGGCGACCGCAACCTCATCTGCACTCTTCTTCCAGCATCACAAGCTGAAGAACAAGCTGCAGCTACTGCCTAGATGCGAGCTTCCTGCTTGATGCTCCATTCTGGTAGAAGGTTTCTTGACAAACTAAACCATTTTCATCTTTTCCTTCTTCTTCTTTTTTGTACAAACTATCCGATCATGATACATTTTTCTCCAGTTTCTGATGTTCTATAGTCTGATTATGATGATATTTAGCCTTGCTCTAATAAGCTTCACTCAAGTTGTCAATGTAACTTTAGTCGTAGTTCATTCTGTATTTCTGTATGATGAGCTGTTGTTATCAAACCTTCACTGTGGTATATGTTATTAGAGAATATTTTCCAACAAAACAAAATAAATGAAAACATGTTGAAAACTTGAGCCGCACCCCTCCCCTCCTTTTTTCTCTCTGCCCTGAGCCTTTCATCCCCTTTCCCCTCGTTAAGCATGAGGGTGACTTTGAATCACCTCATCTAATCATCTACGATTTCTGATTTATTCTATTCATGTGCCAGATTCTTCCACTAACATTTAGATTTTATCCTGAGGTTATTTAAGTATCACCAATCTTATTGCAAACGCTGGCTCTGCTATCGCTTTATTCATTAATGCTTTTACTCTGTTATAAATAATTAATCAAGTGTAGTTTTATCGATTTAACTAAAATGATCAAATTCGGCTCGTCGGTACGTCGTAGAATCTGTAGGTCAGATTCTTAACATATATAATCAAAGTTGTAATGCATTTATATTAATTTCATACATAATAAGAACTGAAATCAAGTTTCATCAGCAATACTTTTAGCTCATTCAGATCTCTGACTCACTTATCATCATAAAGTTTTAATTTTCTGAATAATATTTTTTTCTCTCTTTAAAAATGGTGTCGATATTTTGATTTCCAGAAAATCAATCTGATGTTAGAAAATATTTGGTTTACGAACTCAGATTTTTTTATGATAAACTTCTAACATTAGCAATGGTGAAGATTTCAATCTAGAACATTAGGTTAACTTTTGTGACTCGGATTAAGAACTTTGCCCTGTATGAGCTGAAGAAACAAGGTAAAATCTTTTAAAAAACCTGAAAAATAAGAGTTTATTCTTTCTTGTACATGTTTTTGGGTGAACTCCTGTACTAACTTACAATTCAAGTCTAGTGAAAACTAGTCTGTAGAATCACATGAATGCATTCTTCACAGAGCTGGTAGATTCAGATCTTTTCTGTGATTTATCTATTTATTTCTTTCTTCGGTTCATTCCATAAAGATGTTGTAGAGACTGACGCATTGATACGGATGATTTCTTGCAAGGTGTCATTCATTTCGATTAAGCGAAAGCAATTTTGATTCTATGTTAGGTTATGTTTGATGGCGCAGCCAATCCTGCAGAATCAGGATCGAATTTGCTCTGATTTCCCCAGTTTTGTTTCACTTGAATTTCTTAAAAAAGTTTGCTGTTTGATTTCTGATTTTGAAAAACTGTTCTCTAAATAATAGTTTTTGAAACAGCTTACATTTATTTTACATGTTTTCAAAACTGATATTTTTGTTTTTAATTTTTAGTATTTTTATGTGATTTAAAACAAAACAAAAACTGGGAACTAAATCGTAGGAGTTATGTTTGAAAGTTTTGTTTCTCAAAATACAAGAACATCAAATCGTATATTCAAAACTCAAGTTACACTTGACGGCCAAGCTTTATGTTTTAACAAAAAAGTGGAACCAAACACGTTTCTCCATATTTTCTTCGTTTCTCCTTTGTTGGCGAAAAATAAAACACTAAAAACATGACCTCAAATAACAATGTTCTTTTTCTCTATTGTTTCTAATTTTTTAGAACAAAAGGGTTCTCTAAAAAATGAAGTTTTCATTCCAGTATCTTGAAAATATCACTTTTCTTTGGCACTTTGAGGAGAGCTGCAACTTGTAGATGGGGAATGGGATCCAGAGTGCCAGATTCTGCCATTAATGGATGACTAGTTGAATTTGTGGGTAATGGAAGAAAAATAAATACACACAAATAAATAAAGGAAAATAACACAAGCCTAGCAATGTGAGCCACAAGATCCCAGCATTCGTACTCATCTTCCTGTGGCCTTTCTTTTTTTCTTATTTCTTTTTTTTTCTTTTCTTTTGGTATCAACTTTTAGTTCAACAACCTTTCTCCTAACTTTGCCTTCCACTAAGCCCATTTCAAAATCCCCCAAATCCCTCCACGCTATTGGAATCAATATTATAGCAAACCATCTTGGTATTGTTGCACTCTTTCGTAAGTTCTACTTATAATGGTTTGTGATAATGCAGTGTAAATCTCCTTGTATGGAAAATTGCATGTTCGTTCTTACTTTGAAAACTATTATAGGAAAATAATTTTAAAATATAATTAACATCATTTTCTATTTTAAAACTAGGGTTTCAGTGTTCTTCATATTTTTCTAAACACAAGAAATAATTTTTAAAATTTTTAGATATCACATTTATTTATATTTAAAATGGTTTTATGTTCTCAAAACTATGCAGAACAGTAAAACAGATAACACATTCCCGGCTTCCTTTTCATATAAAACATAAAAACACTAAATTTAAGATAACAATAAAATTTTTCGAATAACACCAAATCATTACGCTGCTTTCTAAAACATGCAATTCAGCTAAAAATGTGAACAAACACAAAGTCTCTGTTTATATATGAACAAAATTATACCATGGTAAAATAGCAACCAAACTAGGTCCTTAATATTGAAATTTTATAAGAAAAATGATTCTCGCATAATGGAAAATGTAAAATAATAGAAGGGGAATAAAGAATATGTGTAATAGACTGAATCAAACGCAACATAGGACAAATCGTCCTTGATAGTGGTGTGAGACCAACCTGGTTCCAGCCCGAATGAAACGTCCAACCCTCTTGGTCCTGATCAAAGAATAAAGTACTATGATTTCACTCTTAATTTTACTACGGCCTTTTTATCTGGGCTTATAGGGTCTAAATTTTCTTGACAAGAGGAAATCCCTGGGGCCTGGTCTGGACTGAGTTCTCTTTAACAGGAATGGAGTCTATACTCTCATGCAAGAGCTGAGATACTCCCTCTTGCTCCATTCAGACCACCTGCTTGGTGCTCATCGACTGAGTTGGTGAAGACATCATTTCCCTTGTCCCGCAGGAGTAGTTTCACTCCTAGCAATATGGAGCACACCACCCAAGCTTTCCCACATCACTTGTTATCAAGATCATTAGAGGTCTTTGATCCTCCTTCAGAGAACAACAAATTCCTAGCTTTACCGTGATCTCAACAATGGAACAAAGACTATTTTGGGCCTATAGAAAATAGAAAAAGAGATTCTCCGGGGCCAGGAATTGCCGGTACACAGTGGACGCAAATACTCTTTCCTGAACCCGAGTTGTAAGCCATGATCACCAAAGAAAATTAGAATATGGTATGCACTCTAACAGAGCCAGAGATTACTCTCGACCTGGGGTAAAGAATTCTGCTCTCGGTTTCAATGTTCAGAGAGATTTGATGTTTTAGGAGAACAAAACACTGAGGATCTTTTACTCACGCCACACTTCTGGTCAAGGTCCACAGCGGGGCAGAATTGAGGTTATTTTAATTGACATAGGTGGTAGTGATTTACTTAATCCTACTATCTTTAGACGCTGGCACAAGGAATGATGCCTTACACACTGTTCCCATGAAGGAGAAAGGCCTCCCAACATGTTCTTCCGCACCGCTTGCCTCTAGGTACTGTTTTCTCCTGAAGAATCCTTCGGCGGTGGGATCTCAAATGAAAATCATAAACCTTAATGCCAAATACGAGATAGTGGTGGCGGCACTTTGCCAACGCCCCCCGTAAGGCTCGTATTGATGAAGCCATGTTGGCTTTTCCAAAAACTGAGGTGGCCAGTTGGAGGCACTCTCCGCAACTTGTCCTTCCTTTTTCGACCAGGCTGTCTTTCGAAGGCGCCAATGACACCCTATTAGTGCTCCATCCCGCGTGAAAATCATGATGATGATTAAACCAGATAAACGATTAGTCTGAAAATATTGCGAAGCGGCGTGCAATCACCAAAATCAACCACTGTGAGGGCTTAGCGGATCACGCCCGGCACACGACGTCCCGCAATCAAAGTGGTTTCGTTCCGGAGAGGGTGCGGTGATAATGGATAACATTCGCCTACCAGAAATACTTCCACCCAGCATGCGCCTGGTATGGAGGCGATCACGTTAGATCAAGGTGGATCCGGGTAGCGTCAAGATAGTTTGATTGTGATTCATAAAGACATGCTGGTAGGTTCGGAGATTAATCGATACCGGATCCGGGAATATCATGCAAATGTATTGAAACAGTGAGAATAAGTTCCATAGTTTGAATGGGAATAATCCCAATTGTCAAACCAACCAGAGAATCAAACGGCGGTAATGCGATTATTTAGAATGGTTTGATCCTGCAAAAGGAAAGATGTAGCGATTGACTTATCAAACCATGCAGTGAAAGGCGGGAGATGTGGAACCATAAATTGATATCCGTCCGGCGATAGTCACAGCATCATCTGGTTTCTGAAGGATGATTCGTTTCCTTCTTTGAAGAGTTGCCAAACAGTGATCAAACAGAGGTGATCACGGACCGTTTGGACAAATTTATACTTCACAAAGCGAAAGAAAGAGGTTGTCGCCACCACAGCTTCTCCACTGGGATTGATGCTGAAGTAAGCACCAGAATCTCAAATACATCGAAACATATCCTAGATCGCATGAAGAAAATGCACCCTTGTGTACCTGGAAATGATATCTGATCATGGAAGGGTAGCTTTGAAGGCTGAAAGCAAAGGAACCTTTACCCTGAAGGAAAGAGTAGTGGCTTTACAAATTGTGTTGCATCAACCCCTTCCTTGCATGATGTAGTCATCCTCTGTCCAAGATGTTGTGGTAACACCTATTTAATAGGAAAATCCATATTTATCTAGAAAGGACCCCGTAGTCATATGTATTAGCTGGCGCACTCCAGTAATATTGGGGAGATTGCATTTATAAAGAAATAAATGGGGCCGACTAAAAGTGTGTAGAATATCAACCCATCACGGCTAACTTCAGTGGAGATTACTGAACAGCAAGATTTTATTTCAAAGCAAAGGTGCTGAGCACCAAATATATTCTATGGTAAGGTCTCTTCAGATAAATTTTGAAGAAAGATTGATCCTCTCTGAATGCTCAAGTAAGGTATTACTACAGCATGCCTCCTTATTCTATAAAGGCTAAAGGGTTAAGGTGCAAGGAATGGAAAAGAAATGATTTGCTGAGAGACATGGTTGCACCTCTTTAGGCCCCGCCACTAGCCTATTTCTTCCGGTAATCATAAACGTGGTGCGTGAAAGACCGGCTGAACCTGCTGGATCAAGGCGTGCCGGGAACAATTACTCAGATGAGCCTACATCAAGACTTAAGGATGAATTTCAAATATGAATCATCTGATATGAATGATGAATTGAGTGGACAATTACCTGTTTAGACTGCTGGTAACAAAAGTTCTCCTTTTGTTATGAAGTTTTACTGCATCCAGCAACAACTGTTGTTGATGCATCGACCAGAGTAAAACTACAGCCTCAAAAGATACGGCAATTTATTTGAAGCATATTACGTGAAAGAATTCGCAACCAATCTCGAAAAAGGAAATGGAGGAGATTCAGCGGAGGATCCGGAAGCGTTCTTTGATACTGAATCACGGCGATCGGACCACCTTTAAAAGTGCGCTAGAGATTCTTCGTTAGCGAAGGGTGTTGACAACATCAACAAGAAGCTGGCCCAACTGCTGTCTCCAAAGATTGGGTAGATGAATTTAAAGTTATATGATGGTATGTAGTTAGCGGGTCCTTGGAAAGAAACTGGTCGGTAAGCCCGTGATGACCTGGAAATGAGTAGAATGATTGTACCTCTAATGGAAAGGAGACAAGCCCGAACAGCAGCGCATGACGGAGTCATATGATCCAGAGACTCAGCGATCAGCCTTTTCAAACCGGCTATTGCTTGGTCAGGAAGTTTAAGTCCAAAATGACCAGATAGGTGGAAACAATCGTCTTCTGGTGGGTGGTGAAACCAACGTTCGAACAAAGCATTTGGTACTGGGAATGAGACAAATATGGCAGAGGAACCTCATCATTATTTTAACAGGAAGACATGGATAATCGGTTCATTGTTTAACTCGGAGACCGCCGATTGGAGGTTACGAGATGGGGCTTCGTTGCATGACTCCTGGAAAGGATGTGGCGACTTAAGTATGAAAACATCACGAACGGATCCCTTGACTCAATTGGGATTTAAAGGGGGTGGAGGAGGTTTTTTTTTGCTCCCAGCCGCGAATTCACTCTGAAGTCAAATCTTGAATAAGGTAACCAAGTTGCATACCATTATAGAACCCCGCTCTGTCAATGCAGCACTAAGATATCTAAAAAATTGGGTATAACCTCCTTAAGAGTTTGGCCAGTTCTTCTATCAAGATGCTAGACGACGAGGTCGGTCAGCGTTTTGATAATGTTAGTGCGCCAGCCCCCTCCTTCTGATCAAAAAAAAGTATGAATATAAGAATATATTTTAATTTACTAAAGTGATTTTTTTATAATTATTGACTCTATATAATAATAATTAATCCCTTGAAGCTCTAATAAAGTCGAACATTACCAAAATTTGTTTTGTTTTACTAGCCTCTGGTTATAAATCAGTTGTCACTGATCTTATTTTTACTTTTATCTCTTCTTTATTTTTTCTGAATAGTCGAGGAGACACTGGGAGAAAATTGATTTGGTAAAGGAAGCAACAATCAAAATAGTTATTGTTGGTTTGAATAGTAGTATTAAAAATGTGGTTATTGTTTCTTGAGATATTGACTTTATATTTTGGAGTATTATAATGTATGTCAATGATTTAAATTATAAGGATGGAAGCTAAATAGTTTTGAGGTAATAGAGGTACTGTTAAAAAATAACTAATGATTTTCAATTTTTTGTCAAATATATTTTTACACTGAGATTTGGGATAGATATTGGTTTATTGATGATGGAAGAATCTATCATAAGATGAGATTTGCATTGATATTATTTATACTTTAGTATATACCATGATATATTATGTTTTCTTATGTGATCCGAGCTCTTCGGAGCTCCTTTGCAACCTCCGGCTTCAGATCCAAAGGTACGATTTAATAGATGTAGTTTTAAAAAGCAATAAATAAATTGACGGTTTGTATATCAGTTGTAAGACATAAATATATAGCAGATAAATTTCCTTCTGTGGCATACACTTTTTTTGCCTGAGATAGAAGGGTTTAGTAAACTTGAACCAATTGGTGTGAGTTTGGGATTGTTTGAGAATAATTATTATAATATTAGACCACCTACTTCAATGTCAATTTTTTTTTCATTTTATATATTATATTATAATATAATTTTAATTCATGACTTTGTGGTATATTCGGTCCTATTCCTTTTACCACTTAATAAAGTCATGGGTACTTCACTTGTTTTGACGGAACCCATGAACTCTTGAAAGTTCTGCTTCATTTAAATGCTTAATTATTAGCATTTTTTCTTCATTTTATCTTCTTATTCTTTACATTCATCTTCCAGTAATTTGAAAGATTTTCTATTTGATGTTACTTCAAATCACTTACACTTTTTTCTGCTCTATCTTTAATAAAACGGTTATTCCAGCAAAATTATTTTTCTTTGTGCCAGTAATATCACCTGATCTATTATTTTAGTCAGACATTTTGACCTACAGTTGTCATTATTACACAGATTTTCATCTCGCCCTTGATTATCAATGACTTAATATTTAAGAAGTTTGATTCAAAAAAGAAACTAGACTTTGAGTTAACGAAATGATACTCAAATCAATAACCATAATTGACATGTTGAAACAAGATCCAGAATCAGGTAGGATGATTCTAACTCAACATGATTATCAAATTTGTAGGTTTGATGTTAATCTACATGCAATCAATATTTAATATTAGTTTCATCTTTCCTCAATTTTTTGAAGGTAATTTAATTAATATATTGATATCAGATTCATCAATTATCACAAATTTAAACCTAACAAACTATTCCTCCTTTCAAACCAAAGGTTATTTAGTGTATATTCAACCACACATAAGATAAAAACATGACACAAGCAACAATCATATTATCCATTATATCACTAAATCTTTTCTAATAACAGATCACGTTAATATTGATTTAGGTGATAAATCCAAATGTCTACCAATATCAAGATATATATCCAATCTAAATTCCTCTGAAAGATTTATAAAACTTTCGAATATTAAATCTAAAAAAGTGAGATTAAGGTTTATTACTTGTTTGTGGGTCAGCAGAATGATTAAAAATGATAACAAAAGTAAAGTCAAAATTAACACAACTCAACGCTCTATTGTTGTTATATTGAATCTCACTGAATGATTTGGCAATTATTACATGATGCACCTGTTTAGCTGATCATTACAAAATGTATTCTATGATTTTTCTTTTTCTTTTTAGTGATATTTGAGATGTCCGAGTCATTCAAGGCATGGATCCCGTTAATTGATTCCTCACAAGATCTATAGTTTCAATCAACTTATAAACCCAACAATCTTTAAAGGATCTGAATCAAGACCCACTTGTTTCATTATACACCTCGTTAAGTTGATCTACATCAATCAGTGACTTAAGAATTAATAACTGTCTCAAAGCTTTGAAAACGTTGTTAAGAACGCATTTTTTGAAAAATGACGGTGTTTTGAAAATTGTTCATGTCTCCAAATTTGAGGTATTTTTTTATGAACAAATAAAATCTGAAACCAAATCTGTTTGGTTATTTTTCCTACTTTTTATGGATATAAAAATTGAATAAAAATAGGAAACCAATAGAAACCTAGTGAATGTTTTTATTTGGTAACTGACTTTTGACTTAACCACAAAATCCCAAGAATAGTAATTTAGATAGACGTTTTTTTTACATCATTCCGCCTTATATATATCGAGTGGAGCCTAGCCTCAAAGACTTTCTACACTTCTGCCTCATCCCCAAGTAAGGACCTCGAGGTAAACAATTATGATAATGCTTAAATGAGGCATTTACCTTACAGTTGATCACTAGATGATTGGCACTTAACTAAGCTTTATCAAATGATAATGAAACTTGATATAATCCTATAAAAGAATCACTGTCGTGACTGAACTATTAAATGCTTAACAAACTTAATTAGAAAACAAATTAAGGTAATTGAATCATAAGATGAAACTAAAGTACTTTAATATCAAGTACCTTTTGAACCTATTAATCCTAATAGATGGAAAATAAACTCAACTAGCTAATAAACCTTCATGTTAATAACTCTCTATTGAATTTATAGCTTCCCTGATTTAATTGGGTTTTTATTTGGATTCAAAACGAATCCAAAAAATGAGAAAATAAAAAACATAATTGAGTTATTATTAATCAAGGAGGCAAATAACCAATCACTGTAACACATCAATGGATACTGCATTTGAGAGACGATCATCTTGCTTTCACATAATCACCACGAATGCCGTTTTTTACTGTCCCAAGACTCGACCTCGACTATTCTCGCATATGATGATAAACTGGCGCAACCAGATGATTTGATTTAGTTTAATCCTCAACGACACCAACTCAACAGGAGATCGGTTTCTTTTTACTAAAAAGGCACGTCCACCTTCATAAAAGAGCTTTACGCCCCTAATCCTTCGTCCGTTCCGGTTATTACTATCGCCATTCAATCCGTGTACCTCGCCGCACGGGCGAACATATCTTCCTCTTCAACCACAGCCATCGCCAACGCCTCTGTGCCTCGTCGTCGATTTATCGAATTAGCAATGAATTTGACGCATCAACTTGAAAATCATTCTGATAGCTGACCTGATACTGGACGTGACGCAATTTGGCCACAACTTTGAATCCTCACCATCATCATGAGACTATGATCTTTAACCCGCTATGTCATAAAAAGATATGTGTCTTTACTTTACGCACTCATTGGGGATATGAGACTAGTGAATTTTTAGGGTTTTTTTGTTGATTTTATTAATATCTATTTTATTTTATTTTTCAAGCATGCTTTCATCATCAAGTTTATCAAGGATTGTTTGTTTTGCATGCACGCCGCCTTGTTACAACATGGTACTATTGTTTTGGGTGAATTTGACCATGCATAGACACCAATTCAAATCGAGATCGTCACCAAGATTCTTATGAAACTATGGTCATGACGTAAGCATAATCGCTATATAATTCTCAAATATATGCTTGTACTTCAATCATTGCGTTAGCTATATCAACCTATACGTTATATCATTTTAAATGCTTAATGGACTTAATGGATATTATAATATCCCAATTCGTGTATTCTATTTAAAAAGTGGAAGTATAATACATACTTAAAAATAAAATTAGTTAATTTTTTAATAAGCATATTTAAAGATTATTGGTTGAGAATTAAATAAATCGAAATCTCCATTTATAAATTATAGCATGTAATATTCCATGCTCCCCCTAGGGCTCCCATAACAACAATTATCAAGTGTACAACTTTGGCGAAATTTTTGATAGTTAATCATTTCAATATTATATTTGAGATAATATAATTATTCTCATGATGATCTAATCTTTTTGGTGGTGTTGTATTGTATTGAGATGTTAATTCGATGGAATTTGCTGAACGATTTTTAATTACATGACATTCAAATATATCATAGACTTATATGACACACATGTACAAATTTAAACTAAATTAAAGGTGATGTAAATATAGAATAATCCAGAACTATCTGGTTTATTTGATCACGAATTTTCTAATTTCGATTTTTAAGTTATTGTCGTGGATTCCATGACATTATCCCCAAAGTGTCTGTAAAATAAAAATCTATAATGTAATGCTTTAAATTTTTAGTATTTATTGGTTATTGATTGTGCTTTTTTAAAATTTAATAATAATTAATGTTATATTTTAATTTTTTTTTTTTTTTGAAAGTGAGTATTTTATAATAATAGCTATTGTAAAATTTAGAAACAAGATTATGAGGATGTGGACAAACCATGAGAAATAAATGACTTAAAATGAAAAACCATGATTAATCTAGATTAACTCAAATTCAGTTTAACGAGTATAGTCCTTTACTTCCTGATTTTTACAAAATATAAAATGCAGATTTTGGTTAATAAAATTGTAGAGTGCTTGATTTATTATAATAAATTAAAAATGGGAATGAATGTAATATAAATATTAATATAATTTTACTATATTATATAATAATATTTTATAAGATATCGATATTTTGCCAACTATCATTTTTAGTGGCATGGTTGAATTAATGGAAACATTTATCTTAGTCTAACTGTTGGATCTGATTCGATTTCATATGATCTTTTAATATCAATAATAATAATAATTAATTATATTTTTTTGGAAGAAATTATTATTATTGGTTTTTTAAAGTTTTTATATTTGTAGATGAGTCTGGCTGATATAGCAGAGTTGTTATTTGATCTCCAGGTGGGGTAGCTTGACGAAGAAGGGTGTGAGAGTTACAGAATCTGTTGGCTTGCTTGTGCAGGATATAAAGAGAAGTGAGCAGAGAGGCAGAGCGCTGAGAGAGCAGTAGAGAAGACCAAGAGAAGCCCCATGCGAAACGATCATCAATGTCTAGGATGAAACATCTACTCCTGAAAACTATTATTTGAGAGTTTCCAGCACCGAAGCACCATGATATTTCCTGAGACCTGACCCGTGACCAACTGGACAGCCGAGTCTGAATCTAACCTCCCCAGCTTGCGCATGGCTCTGCTGTTTCATGTTGGGGGAGTGGAGGCAGATGGTGGATCACAGTGGCGCGCGTGGCGTTCAGATGCGCGTATTTCAGCTCTCGGAGGAGGTTTTCAGGTACAGCTGGCTCTGGCCATATCGGCCTCGGATCCCGATGCGCGAGATGGATCGAGACGCGCCTTCAGATCAGCGGCTGGCGATTAGTTGGGGTGTTCGCCCTCCACATTTATGACACTTGAGTCCTTAGCTGAGTTGCTCTCGCTTTCTGGGATACTGGGTGAGTTTTTTTTTTTTGTGATTTGTTTTAAATTGTACTTAGTTGTTTTATATCTGATTTCAATGCATTTGAGTTAGAATTGGGATGAACTGCTTTGATTTGTGAGTAGTGGACTTCTTCTGACTGATCATCAATAAATCAACACAGCGAATTGGTGTAGTCATTCTAGCTTTTATTAAACCAGAATATCTGAACACCTGCTCTCGATTGTCGATTGATCTAACTGGCGAACTTCATTCTACAATATGCTTTGGAAATAAGCTGATTGAACAAGTTGACTTCATATGTCCCTTTGAATTGCAGTTCGGCAGCACTGCTTCTACAATTTCAAGGGTTTTGATTATAGATTCTGAGTTTGCTGTATCTTGAGAAACCGACGAATTTATTTCTCATTTCTGAAACAACCTCATGTAAGTTGTTGTGCGATGTTTCATCTCTGCCAAATTTCATGTCGGTTAGTTCATTTTATAAATGATGGTAATTAATGCTTTCGCATTGTTCCTTATTTGTTCATTTATTATGTATTTGGTTGTGGAGCTGCCTGACAAAGCATGAAGAACCAAGAGCGAGGGGCCTGACTTGGAAAAATAAGAGGGCAACTGCAATTAAATCTCTAATTGGGTTGGCATCAAAGGACTAGTGGTTTTCATCTTCTGTGTCATAATAATGAAAAATTTAAGATTCAAAACTCAGACTAAGCTCTCTTTCTTATAGATTATTCTCTCTTCCAGAATGTCATTTTCCTAGCAGATCATTCTCCTTCCCACATTAGAACGTCGCTTCTTTCCCATAGATTATTCTCCTTTTCCTACACAATGTCATCCAAAAGGTGCCATGATAATGCATGAGTTTCACTGCTTAAACCTGAGTTCTGAACCCTCTGCATCCATAATGTACGCTGCAAACAATGTCTTTAAAATTCATGAAAAGTTTTAATTTTTGCATGCAGAACTATACTGCTGTAAACTATGATTTAAAAAGCGGATGGACGGGTTCTATGATGTATATGGTGTTGCTGCAAATTCGGGTTAGTAAGGAAGATGCCATTGCTAGCGATCGATGGCACAGCTGAATGGACAAGGGGGATTATGAAAGCGTGATTTTAGTAGACCGCAAGATTGATCCTGAACTGGCAGAACTTGAGTGAGTTAAAGTTTATGCTTTATCCGATGGAGTACGCTGTTTTCAATCAATGCACCATTTGTGATGGGTTGGTTCAGAAAATCATGGGGTATTGGTTGTTGACGGAGAATTGGTGGTCCCGTTGAAAGATACTGATGGGCGGTTGAAAAGGCGGACCCACGAAGTTGTGAGTTATGAAGAATCTTCTGAACACTATCATTATTCCCATTTGATCGCTGATAGATATTGGGCTTCTCGTCTTTTAGGTATTGCCTTCTTGAAGGGTCTTTGACAACAGTTTTTACTTTCCACTGTGAACTCTTTAACTTATGAACGTTTTATTTTATCGCCTTGATATGCCACTGCTCAAGTAGTAAAGGTTTGGTAGGCTTTGTGTGATGTCCTTATGTTCATAAGTTTCTAATGGGGAAAATGTATTAAATTAACATTCTATATATATATATAAGATGAGTGTTTCATTTTCATATGGAAAAATAAAATATAGATTTTTTTTTCTCTTTTCTTTTCTCTTTTTGCATCGAGGTTCTTGCCTCAGTTGTTCTCACACCACCTGGAAGACATATATAGTAATGAAACTGATCATTTCTAGATGCTCGCACTCACTCATCATCTTCTTCTTTCTCTATTTCCTCTCTCTCCTTCCCTTGGTATATTGTGCATGAAGAAACTGTATGATGGAAATTGAACATGGTCTTTTTTTTGAGAAATAATTGTATTAGGAATAAAAAGTATATACCTATAGGTGCAAAGCAACAAAAGGAAAAGCACACAAGTATATTGGGTCTATAATCGTGATCTCACGTAAGAGCCCACTTTGAGTGGGTAATTTGAAAGTTAAAATTTTTTCTTGTTAAGATGCATGACTTGCTCTATTTAGGATGGGGGGGTTCTATTTATATACCTTGAACATAGATAAATGTGTTTCCTTTATCTTCTACTAAGTTAAAACTTCTTTAATACATAGTTTAATCATTAATCTTTATACATAATCTGAATTTATTCAAGCTTGAAGATTGGAATCATTTGGCCATCAACCTGTCTAGGGTAATATATTTTTGTTAAAAAGAGAGGGATGTATGAAGCTTTTGTCTGCTTTTCTTCAGCGTCTCAATCTTATTAGAATAAGAACAAATCATTCCCGCTTTAGTTTTGGTGAATTTCATACATGTCGCACCTCTCGAGTTTGGTCCTATTTCTAGAATTTTAAGTTCTCTAATCTTGTTCCTCGCTATAGTTTTAGCTTAATCCTCTCTTTATATATGAGAGATTCTCATCAATATTTTATAGTACAGTGATTTGCTCATGATTATTCCAAAATGCTTTTTCCACTACATCTCACTCTAATTTGATTGGCAACATCTCTTCAATCTTTCCATGCTATTCGATGATTGTCACAAAGATAATAAAATTATGGTTTTTTGTGCACCTTCAAATCACCATTACTGTTTTTCATTTTTAGGGTAGTCTACTTGTTCTTGGTGTGTTTGTCTTAATTCAGTTGATCATTGCCCTCTGAACAAAGGGCTTGGGAAGGTTGTTCAATTGTGCTTCAAGTTTCTTGAACATTTGGGAGAGATTTGATAATCGTGGAAAATTGATCAAGGAATCAGACATTATCTTTGTATATCCCTTAGAATGAGTTAGAATGTTTTGGATCAGGGTTTGTCCTAGTGTTCAAAGTATAGACTATGGATTAGTTAAGCACCATGGTAGGTACAATTTAGATTATTTTTAGAGCTGCGCTGTTTTTTTTTGGCCTTCAATTTTCACAGGGTAGAGTATTGGTTCATAATTTTTCCCTGTAATTTGTTCATGATATTTGATTGAGTTATTTACATATTAAAAAAAAAAAACTTTGAAATTGTAAAAAATTTTACTCCTACTCTAGCCCTGTCAACTAAAGTCATATTATTTAACACCTATTATCCTCGTGGAGCTCGCTTTAGAATTTAGGGAGAAAGTTCTATTATGACTATTGAAAATGGACTCATGTTCATTGCCTGCTCCATGGGAGAGTCATAGACAGCACTTCTGTTTTAACAATTGTACTAATTTCAGCCATATGGACTATGTCATGAATGTACAAGCTCTTTTATATAGTTTCAAAAGTCATGTTTTTTTTGTAGGGAAGCACTTTTAAGAAGATATGTTGGTTTCAATTTTTGATTTTTTTTAAGTTGATAAGTAGGATTATCCTCACTTTATGGAAATACAAAAGTTGAAGATGTAGCCTCCAAGATGCATTAATTTTTTAATATCATCCTAGTATTCTTTTTCTCAATCCTATTTATTTTGAAATGAGGAATATCGTTATGAGATACATTGTTTTGTTACCTATCTTAGAGATACCCTATTTCTTCTAAGAATACTTGTCGCTTTAGACAATCTTCAACTGAAGTAATTTTCATGCATTGGTGTAGGTCCGTCACAGGCAAACAGAAATATTCAATCTTCACACGTTGGTTAAAGGGAGAAGCTGCTTACATACAAAATGATTTATTTTTAGTCATAAACCTGATATTTAAAACTGAGAATGGAAAAGCCGATTTCAATCTTGTTTTTATTGTTCATTTGAGTACTATCACAGAAAATAATTTTCGTATGCCGTCTCATAAAGAGTTTTTAAATATATTTTTAAAAGATGCGGTTGCCTTCGGGCTGAAATCCCATCTTCCGTAATCTAGCCTAGTATTACATCTTGACCAAGTGTATAGGGAGGAGAGGGCTCTTTTAGAGATTCTAGGGTTTCAAGTCTAAAGGGGGCCAAAATTTATAAAAAAATGGTCATACTTGATCCAGTGGGAATACGAATTGAATGTTATCATCTGTTTTAAGAAACGCTAATCATTCTTTCTCAGCATAATGATATAGTAATTTGTTTACAGCCTTGAAATTGGGAAATTAATAACATTTTTTGGACCTTTTATTGCTCTTGAATTATGAAGTGTTATTGTTCAAAATTAGGCAGGTAAGTTCATATGGTAATACTTATGATGTTTGAGTGCTAAACATTAGAGCCTACGCCTTTGTTCTAATTTTTAGGACTTTGTGTTTTCATTTCTTAGATGAGGTTATAAGGTGACTTCTTGAAGCTGACATTTGAATTTGGTTTTTAATACTCATGATGTCTTTTCTTCGCCGTTTCGACATCTAACAAAGCAAATCACCGGGGAGCTAAAGTTTAATGAAACGATCTCATAACATTGAGATCAAGATTATGAACTGCAGTGAATAAGATAATTGATCTAATGGTGTCTGGTGCTCGACTCCTACTGAGGTACCCAGCAGTCATCATCAAAATTTTGACGGGGATGTATGGAAAAGCAAATGATGTGTTAGAGAAGTTGTCCAAGATTCACGCCAAGTACTGAAAGGAAATCACTTTTCTCAATTTAATTCGATATAATTTCCAAGCTCTGACGTTCAAAGTTTCCAGAAATAGCTACCCACTGATAAGCCTTCAATCTTTGTATGGGGATGCACACTTAAGTTGAAAAATTGAGACTGAGATTTGAAAATGACTTAACCTTCTTCCTTCCTGCATAAATTGAGTGTAGAGTGTCATCAGGAGGTTCAGGGGAAAGCATCACCCAACAAAAAGATGAAAGTTAAAGATGTGTCCAACATGTTATCAGTGCAGCAAAAACCCAGAATTTGCATTTATGAAGCGCATGCTGCTTTTATTAGAAAGTGGTGCATCATCTCGCCAGATTTGTTTTCTGACATAAAATTCTCGGGGTCAGGAGCAGGGTGTTCTGTTTGATAAAATCCAATGGCAAAGGGAAACTAGTGGATCATGGGGTTTGGGATCCTCCAGGTGATTTTTTGTTGAACAGAGGAGCAGCCCTTCTCTCGCGCCTTTCCACTTAGGTGGAAACAGAAGATTACCAACCCAGACTTCCCCTTGCCTTCCGACACTACAGCGAAGGATTTGTACTGCTGGTGGGTGGATCTAACGGAGTGATCCACACTAATGCCACAGGTAGTGTACCCGCATACGCCGCCACTCTATTACAGTTTCAGGTTTCGGCGAGAAAATCTTCACACCTTGTGCCATGAGGTATGGTAGCACCTGCTTGAGAAAACCCCGAAAATGCCCTCGAAGCTTAGCGATGATGAACTCATGCCTTTCGAGGACACGGTGTAGAGCAAATCAAATAATGGGAACGAGAAGGAATCGCCCAGATCACCTAAACAGCCAACAGTGCCCGTTTGATCTTCCAGTGCTCGCGAGTGAGCAGGATCAACCAACGCTGAATGAGAAGTTTCAGAACGGAAACCCGATGGGAGGATCTTCAGATTGGCATCTGATGGTGAGCTGGTAAGAATAAAATTTCCTCTCTAACTTATTAATTCCTCGTTGGGAAGAAGATATAAAAACTTTGTCAAGCATGAAATGCTTGTTTATTATTTATTTCATTTTGATGAGGCTGCCTTATGCTTTAACTCGAAAGTATGATCTCCTTTCCTACAGATCATGTGAGGTGCCCAATATTTCTTTTAATTTTGTGTTGGGTACTTAGACTTTATATTTGGGTAACTTTTATCCATGTTTTTTGTGCTTGAAGTGAACTTCGGTAAAATGGTTCAGAGTTTGAAGTAGCTGGGAGACATGCCAGAAGAAAAATATAGTTTTTGGTTCTCTGTGACCTCTCTTCTTATACCAAATTTGTTCTTCACTGAGCTACTTCCTGCACTCTCTTTATTTGCTTTTGGCACATAAAATTGCCTCCTTTTGCTTCTTCAACTTAAATTCATTCAACAACACTGATTATGCTTTTTTTTTCTGATTTTCATTTAATTTGACTTTATAATAGTTTTTCCTTTTCAAATTTCTGAGAAAGGCTTAAAATATTCCAAAATTATAAATTAGTGATTGTCCATAAAATGACTGCTACATGCTTGTATATGATGGTCTTAAAATTTTGCTTGATGTTCTAATTCTTCCATTGATAAACCATATAATTTGGGCCTTTTTGATGATGAAAATATAGGCTTTCCCAGACATTTTTTAGTCAGTAAAGATCAGGGTAGACAACACCACAGGTTTACATGCTGTTCAGCATTAGATCATGTGGATATCGTTAAATTACTTGGTTTGCGTTGCATTGATGCCCATGTGATAGAGTGGTGTTTAACTATGACGTTGAGCAAGCCTTAGAAAATGCCTAGTCACTTTAGTTAACCTAGATGATGCAGCTCAAACTGGTACTTTATTCATGAATCTGGGCTGCAAGGAGTTCTGAAAGGGAAGTTTTTGTTCAACATCTGATTCTTATTGCAACAGGCTCTAAACTCCTTCCCAAAGGAGACTCCGGAAATCCTTTCACACATTTTCGAATGCCAGAATGTTCTATCCTAGTTTGATTAATTTGAAAGCTATGGAATCTTTGAAGTGAATCTGATTAATGTTTCTTTGATTGATGTGTTTACTTGAATTTGTTTTGTTGTGGTTCAACAAGTTTTATGAAAACCCTTTATCTGCAGGTTCATATGGTGAGGTCGATCGGAAGCGGTATCAATAGCACTGCAAGTTATAACCTTTGGCGCATCAAAGGACGTTCATTCTATGCTATTTTTAGCAACCTTTGGTTTTGCAGATGATGTAATAAATGATATCTCATGATATTCTTGGAGGACCTCAGTGCTGGTAAATATAAGAGGCAAGTCAAATGATAGGTTGACTGAACAATTTTTCCAGAACACCGCAGAAAGAAAATTTCAACATGATGGATGGAGCCGCAGATTTTCTTGGTGTTGTTTCATGTATCATGAATTACACAAGGTTAAATGATTTTTCAACTTTTGTGGTTGATGTCGGGGCGCGTTTTTAAATCTGGTTTTTCTTGCGTTTTGGCGTGGCAAGATCACCAGCGGAATTAAAGTAAAATCTAGTCCTTTCAGTAATCATGGTGCAATCCATGAATGTTGAATTCTGGGCGACTTATTTATGACCTGATCGTGTTGGGTACATTGTTATGAAGTAAAAAGCTCTTCTTAGTTCTGGGTTTCAAACATTGGGTGCTGACATTTTAGTTCAGTTTGTGCTATACTTTGTTGTAATAGGTTTTCTTTTCTACTTTATGCTCTAATAGTTAACTTTTATCCTGAGACAATTAAAGCAAAATTACATTATTGATTTTAAGTGGGATCAGAAAGGCGGTTTATCCCATTTTAAATTGTTCTTTAGTTTATATTAGACAAATTATATTTACATGAGGAGGTTGTTGTGAAGAAGTTTCAGCCTCAGGATTCTTATGATGTAATATTCAGTTTAGATGGTAGCGTGCTAGTAGCCTGTATCTTACAGTAGAATCTTTTGGATCAAAATAATTAGTCTTATTGACTTTATAAATGATTCTAATTTGAATACCTTCTGCTGTGTTTTGATAATAGTTGAACTATTGTTGGCATCGAGGCGAATCCTTTTATCGTTGTTCTTTATGGGAGCTGTTACTCGCCCCTAAATCTCTATACGGAACAGGAGTTTCTCCGCGTCAAGATCTATTTTCAAATTTAAAAGGCTTAAAACATATGGTATTTTTATCTGTTTTCAAGAAGCATAAATTTGAAAGTTCCTGCATGCTTCGGTCAGTGCTTAAAGATGGTAGTTGATCACTCTGTCATGATATAAATTTTTCTTAGTCCTGTTTTATTTGAATACCTGTTTATCCCCTACATATTAAGACACTTCTGGATGTTTATGGCCAGGGAAATTTTCTCAGCATTCTAGTTTTCTGATTTACTATCTTAGGTTTCTTCCCTGTACATATGTCACGTATGCAATGCATTGTATGCAGAGCTTCTACATCCCAAAATAATATTTTTCTTTCAGAAAAAATCCAGCGACATGATGAGCTTAAAATGCTCAACCAGTGCCTCATTGCCATGTTATCAAAACCGTAGTTTGTGACTACAAGATTTGAAGATTTTTCACAAAAAAAGAAACCAGGCTCTGCATTTTGTTTTAGTTTCTGGTGGTGTGAATCTGTGTTATGACCGCGACGCTTAAAAGCTTTAAAACTATAGCTACCAATCATGGTTTGACTTGAAGCTTCCAAATTAGTTGGTGAATGTTTCAATCTTTTTTGAGGATTTATAAAACCTGTGAGTCACTAATCACACGTTTTGGTGATGTATAATATAATACTAGTTTGGGCATTGTTTTGAAACATGAATTATTTTGAGAATTTTTTTTTTCTTATACGGTTATATTGGTATTATCTTCTGAGGAAAGAATGGGAGCTTTCATGTTGTGCTCAAAAAAGTTAGGGTCTGAAGTGGCTGCGATGAAGTCATCGATATGGGGATATATGATGATATATGGCATGCCAAGATATATGTATATATCTACCAAAATTTGCTTTTATGTGGTGACTGAGTTGCAGGGAAAATATCTCGGGAAGATATATTTAACCACATTTGATGAGCCCTTTCCTTTAGGTAAGTGGGGCCTACAAAGCTGGATATGATATGTTTTGTCCTGTTTCTGATGTTTGCTGATTCCTTTGGGTGCGTAGGAAGTTTGTATAGGTTATTGCACAGGTCAATGAAGTTCTAACCTTGATTAAAAGAGAGGATTGAAGAACGGCTCTGATGTGGTACGATTCAATATCTCATCTTTCTTTCTCCGTCACCCATACTGTTCAATTTTTTTCTATTAAAGTTTCTGAATCGCTTCAGGTGTCAAGCGGAATTGCGAACCACTACTGAACACCAGCCATCCTACTGAAAGGAGACTGGAAGTTCCAATTCGCATTTGAAGATAAAACTGGTATTGTTGGCGTTCTGCTTCAAATCAATTATAATTATTATCATTGGTGTTCTGATTGATTATACGCTTATGCGATTGAAATAGATATGACATATCAAGGACGGTAACCTTATTATTTGTCGGTACTGATACATCTTCCTATCTCTAGAATCTGCATTTTGATCACTGAATATTATAGCTCACTCAGTCTGATCACAGTAATAATTCCCGCAAATATTGAGATATGAATTTATGCTCCGCTTATGAGACATTTCATTTTATCTTTATCCCAATAATAATAGGACAGAAGACAGTGTTCTCAATCAAAATATGAGATCATTGATTGTATCAGTGGTGATAAAGTTTTGTGGTTGAACTGGTACTGAATGTGGATGGCACCAGAAGTTCTAAGGAATGGTTTATCAGAAATTGAAAAGTGAGGAATTAGTGATTGATTGGTGCTTTGAAACCTGGTTAGGGTGAATGCATTTAGGAATTTCGCCATAAAAGTTTCAATGAATCAGTTTTATTTTTAGTGTGATGTGTATAGAAGGCATGGATATTATGGGAGCTTTATTATATCACAGCATCCCATGGAGTGGAATGAATCCGATGCGTTGTTGATGGTTGGATTTCAAGACAAAGACGCCTAGAAATCCCAGAAGAAGTTAATCCAATGGTTGCACAGATAATAAACGATTGTTGTAGCGTGAAGTTCGCCTTCCTCTTCTTACCTTCTTTCGCTTCCGCTTAAGAATTAGAGGTGCTGATCTCATCTTAAAATTAATGGTTTCCCGTAATACAACCAACTCTTTTTAAAAAGCTTGCTTATGAGATGGGTTTGTTATAAATACTATGTTTTTAATTACTTATTCATGTAGGGTTCTTAAGCTTAAGAGGTCCTCAATGATTTTTCAAATCGACAAATGAGGAATAAATTGCAGAGAAGTGGTTCGAACTCAGGACCTCTTGCCAAACGAAACCCTGATACTATTTGTAATGACCTTGTCCAACCATGTGGATGTTATTCCATTTGTTCTATGAATTCACGGTTTTTAAACATAAGCTACTGGGGCGTTAAGAGTGAACTGTATGAAATATATATAACGCCAGTAAAGTTTATTCTTATTCACATGCACGCTGGATAAAACGGTAACCTGATTAAGATAACGTTTTCGCTGAATCCAGATAGATTACAAATTTAAATGAAGATAATCTTCTGATCGAGATGTTGGGAACTTTGCTTCGATATCAATGCATAACCAACTTTCTTAAAAGCCTACTTATGTGATTGAATAATATAAATATCATGTCTTTAACCATTTTAATTAGAATATAGGTCAAGAAACGCAAAATTCCAGAGTGTTCCAATGAAATATTCGTTATGTTAACTTTCGCAGAGCACATTGCGGGTTATCATACTCTCAGCCGTGACGTTCTCGCTGACTCTGTAATTTGAAAAGGAAGACAAAGCCTTCTCAAGGTGCCACGTTGCTAACAATAGAATAAAGGCTTAGAAAAGAGCAGGCTTCTTGGAACCCAACAGTCCATATCTCAAAAAAGAAAAGGTGAGAAAAAGAAAGGTTGAAAAAGGACAGTTGAGAGAGGGAATCATTCATATTCGAAGTAGAAGAGAGTCTGTTTGGTTGAAAAAGAAAAAGAAACACAAAAGAGAGAGAGTAGAGAGAGAGAGGAGAGGAGAGAGAGAGGAGTAGAGTAGAGAAAACCTTGACAGGGTGAAAAATGCCGTTCATTCAAGCGGGAACACAGCAAAAAGCCTGATCCCATATCCAGAAATCCGGCATCATCATCCTTCCCATTATAAGAGAAAAACACCAGGTTATGCAGTTTAGAGTGATGGATATGCTAATTTGGAAGTAGTAGTAGTCGCTCTCTGTATTAATGTAATGAAAATAGTGTAACAGCTCATATATAACATATATCTGTAAAGAAAATTTCCACTCCCCACCCCAAAAATAGGGTAGTATAAGCATCTTAGTTTGGATCTGCAGAGAGGTCGTTCCTTGTGGCTTCAGAATTGTAAACACTGATCCCTTTCTTGTATTACGATGTGGAAAAAAAGAATTCTTCATCGGAGAAAAAATTCATGATGGCATTTAATTTGATGCCATGATAACTCTTGCTTATTAGTTTTAAAAGTAGCTTGATTGGTGTGAAAACATTGGAAACAAAGATAACACGGCCGGTAGGTATTTATTCCGGGTATCGATTGATTTTAAAAATAAGATTGGTGTTTATACATTGATTTTCAATGGTAGTGCTTAGCCAGAAGATTAATTAAATTTTAAGCCGTTTTAGTTTTGCTCAACTGAGTCGAAAGACGATAAAAAATAAAATAAAGGCGTGATTTGATTGGTGCATGATACTTTGAAAGCCAAGGTCTGTTTGTCAACCGTTTTAAACCACCTTAAAAAAGTTTTCTGAAAAGGCAACACTGAGAACATATTTATTTTGTTATGAAAACGTACAAAAATTATTAAGTGCTTATTTGTTTGAGTCTTTGAAAATATCAAGAACAAGGAAAATAAGAAAATAGTTAGAGCTGAATAAAAAACATAGCCAAAAGAATATAGAACATAGAACAGTTTTCAGATATCGAATAGTTTTCAAAAAAGGAATCTTAAAACAAGAATAATAGTTTCTTGGTAAAAATCAAATTGTGCTTTTGTTTATAAAATACTTAATTTTATAGAATAAGAATAATTGCTTTCAAAATATCAACCAAACATATTCAAAATTTTAAAATTTTAATATTTTATTAATTTTTATCCTATTTTTGATAAAAAATATCCTTAGGCTTTTATAAAAATGATAATTTTTTTTAATTTATATGTAACAATAATGAAATGTGAATGACAAATTATATTATTTATGGGCGAAATATCATTTTCTTCAACGAAAAATGATGCAAGGTGGTTTTATGTACTTTAAATTATTGAATAGTCTTTTAATCAACATTGTAAATAAAAATTCTTCTCGTCGGATAAAGAAGCACTTTATAAAAACTGAGAGCTTGATGGTTGCGCCATTTTGTCTCCCGCCAAAATCAACCCAACTAACTCTCTTCTTTCCCTCCAAACCCAACTTCTCTTCAATCAACCCTGTAAAAACCCGGACCATTGGTCACGACGGAAAATTTCAATTTCTCAGAACTCATCTTTACCTTCCCCATCCGAGAAATGGAAGCAACACCCCGCCAGAAATAGAGCGCCTCGCGGGAAACCCATCAGACCAGCAACCCATCAACGAATTCCGTACTTCCACTTTTTCAGTTTTCTTACGCCCGGCAGACGCGAGTACTGCTCTGGCTGTGGTTGGCGGTCACTGGCGCATCGTTTGCTCTCTTTATCGGACTGCTGCCTGCAGCTGGTCTGAAATTGGGGCTAGATTCAGATCCTCGAGGAGAATTTCGCGTTGTTTCCAGGGATTTTTGTTGTCACCATGGTTAGAGATTATCTTTGGTTAGCTTTGAGTGTCGGGAATCGATTTATGTTAGAGTGCCACTGTTGAGTAAAATTTTCGTTTCTTTTCTGTTGGTTTTGATGCGTTTGCTTGAGCATCTACTTGGTTGATGAGAAAGGAAAGGGAAAGAAAAGAAAAGGCAAAGGAAACAGATTTTGTTGGTTAATTTTAGCAGAAGGCTAATTGGTCAGCGGCTAGTACACTTTGTTTTTTGCCTTTAGTAAGCTTATTTATTTATTTTTGTGGTTTGAGATCAACTCTGGCAATTTGTTGGTTCCTTCCCTTCTTATTTTCTGAACATCCAAAATGTTTTGAATTTTTGTCACAGAAGTTTAAGATTGATGATTAGTTTATGATCTCTTTCTCTGTCCAGCGTAGAAGATAAGATAGATGGTGATGATGGAGCTGGTGGGTATAATCTGATGCAAGACTTTGGGAATGATACCTTTCCTAATCCTTCACGAAGGTAAGAGCTATAAGATACATAAAAATTAAGGATTGAGACTGAGTTGTTTATACCATTATGTATTTGGTGAAGCTTCTTCAGTATAAGAACTGCATTTTCATTTTCTTCTGGTTGGATTGTCATGTTTGCTGAATTGAATTTTCACTTTTGTCTATTCAATTGGTATGTTTCTTCTTTAGTTAGTATTACTCCGCAAAGGTAATTTTCCTTGACAGATATGTAAGTGAAGACCGCCGGAGGTTTTAGCACGGGACAGGCTTTTGGGGTTCATTCTCAGTAAATAACTGACTGAATGGTAGATCAATTTCTTTCTTTCTTTGTTGTTCAACTTTACAAATTTTTCTAAGAATGTAGATAGTACTTGACCACATAATAGATCTTTTCATTGAATTTTCTTTCTTTCTTTTTTTTCTTCTTTTCCTGATACAATATTTTTACTGAGAAATGTAAGTATAAAAACATTGGAACCAGAACATTGTTGTTACAGTTTTACAGGTGAAACCGGTATTGAGCCGATTAAAACATGAATTTTGGTGACTTTGCTGCGAGATCCCTATTTGTATGTGCATTCTCCTTCTCATCAACATTAGTAGCAAATAAAAGGACTTTTAATGATAAAAGATATCCAAAGGAGGTGGAGGCAGGGCCGTTCCTGGAGCCTGGAACGACGAATCTGCTAGACCCATTTGAGCCTGATGCCTTCTCAGGTGAGAGCCAGATTCTTCTAGATCTTTCATAGGATATAAACAAATGACATTACTCATGTTGTATAGTGATGAAATTAAGGAGCATATCCTATTCAAGCATATTCCTTTATACCCTTTGTGTACAGTCAGAGCATTTAAGACACTCCTGCGTTTTATAGAGTATTGGGCATGTAATCAGGTTATTTAAAAAATTAATTGGGTTTGAACTGTAATTGAAATGTTCAAACTAGCACGCCTCGCTTTGGATCGGTAATATACATCAAAGAACGCCAGAAGCATTAGAATGGTATTGAATTTTTTGCTAATACCGCAATCAAGAATCATGGAAAATTAAAATTTTTTAAGTTAATACCGCATCGTATTAACTATAATTTTTAAAGTTTGGAACAGATTCTGTTTTATAAGCGAATGATGTAGATCGATTGAAAATTTTATATATAATTAGTTTCAATGTGCTTTCTTGATAGAGAAATTGAATATGCCTCAAGATATTATTTTTATACAGCGAGTCGAGAATATTTTATTTCTTAAATGGCGAAACCGCGCTATTTTCTTTATGGATCTAGGAAATTCCAGCCTTTTTCTGTGCAATAATAGCCGCTGATGGGCCTTGCTCAGCGTACATGTTAGTTGCCGTATTATGTTTAAAAGAGTTGGGTAGATGCCTGGAGCATTCGGTTGTTTTGTTTACAAAAGTTTGGTTAAAGCAACCTAACTGCCGGCGCATGATCATAAGTAACATAATGACTTCAAATTAAAAACTTAGTGTTGAACTCAAAGGAAAGAGAGATGGTTTAAGTGGTAATTAGCATTCTGCCACTGAGAATTTTAATATTAAGTTGAAAGTGATTGTTAACTGCAAAAATGAACTGCTGGGGAACTTGAAAAAAATTTAAGTTAGCAACAGTTGATTAGTTTAAGAAAACTTTAAGAAATAGCACTAGGGGCCAGTTATTTTTCCATTGCATTTATGGCTTGAGAATTTTTATCAATGTTAATTATAGAAAGCATTTTGGAAGTTACCTGCTAGAACTTTATATGAGATTCTTTCCTCTCTTGAGTTCACTTTCATTCTCAATAATTCCTAATCCTTATTCTCCTTTCTGTCCATCTAGGTCAAACAATGTGTTACTAGTTCTAATAAAATCGTCCTTTTTGGAATTTCCTGCAATATTACCTTTTCGGGTCCAGTATAAGAATTGGGTACTTTTCGGTAATGTTCAGATCGATCACCT
>JAEQBH010003318.1:0-157341 GCA_016808115.1 Tetrastigma voinierianum
AAGATGTACAAGTTACTAAATGATTAAGGAAATGGGCCTATGAAATCCATCCCCCACAAATCAAATAGTTCAACTTCTAGAATTGTGCTCATGGGTGGTTCATCCTTTCTAGATATGCTCCCATTCTTGGCATTTACAAGGTAGGATACGAACTCCGCGAAAGCATCCTTGAATGTTTTTAGGCCAAGAGAAACCTGATCACAGCATCTTGTTGCTTTCTCTGCCCCTCAAATGTCCCCCTAACATGGTAAAGTGTAGTGGTTTGTGAATAATGACCATTTCATCTTTAAAATATTGTCTTATCACTTGGTCAAGACAAAGGTTGTATAGAACAGGTCCTCCCAAGAAGAGCAAAGAACCTCTTCCGCTGGTAACTAAACCCTGAGGATCACCTGGCACTAAATAATTCACATAGTCGGCGCACTCATGGAATCGGCTTTTGTCTCGATTGCTAAGAGTCAGCCTCATCTGGGAAATCATCATTCACATGGACCTCATCTCACCCTTCTAACCGTGATGTATGGTCCGGGGTGACTAGCTCTTCACTCCTCTTAGTCTTTAATCTCTGCTGAATTCCTTGCAACAAGAGTACCCACCATATTAGTCTTGGCTTTAAGGGTCCTTTAGCCTCATTAGGTACTTTATGGCGGAGTGGTCGCTGTGCACTATTACTCATTACAACTCAATAGCTCTAATCACGCAAAGATAATGGGCTACCGCTTCCTTTTCGGTGGCATAGTTCAATCAAGCATCATTCAAGGTCTGCCAGCACAGTAGATATAACCCGAAATATTCTTTTGCTCTAGCACTATCTGACATATTACTTACGTCGCACATTAGCTCAAATGGAGGTCCTTAATTTGGTGCTACTACAATAGGGCCGATACTTAATTTATTTTTCAAGACTCCGATTAAAATGCTCTCGTGACACTACTCATCAAACCCAAATGGTGTCTTCGACTAGTAAATTAGACAACGATTTTGCAATTCGAGAGAAGCTCCAGGAAACGCCTATAGAACTCGCTTGGCCCAAAAGCTTCTTATGCCTTTACAGATGAGGGTGAGAGGAAGTTTCTTTTATTGCTTCACTATTTCTTTGTCTACCTCTATTCCTCTCTGTAAACTAAGCTCCAAGCATTGGCGCCTTATCAGACCATAAAATGGACACTTCTCCCTTACTTAAGTACAAGATTGGTTTCAGATCAACTACAATAACTGATTCAAGTTTTCCTGTGCAATTGTCAGAGTCCCTTAATATGTAAAACAATCCATGAACACTCAATTGTCTTTTCAACCATATCTGAATATAATCATCATACAACGCTGAACGTGTCTGGTGCATTGCACAAATAAGAGCATCCGCGAATGCGAATGTACCATAGGGGCATGTGAATGTCATCTTCTCCTGATCTTCAGGCTATCGTAATCACAAATCCAGAAAATTTTCATCCAAAAAGCAATAGTATTCGTGTCCGACTAGTCTATCCAACATCTGATCCAGAAACGACAATGGAAAATGGTCTTTTCGAGTAGCTTTATTTAGTTTCCGGTAGTCAATACAAATTCTCTAGCTACCGACCAGTTTCCAGAAGGTAGTAATGTATTGTTCTCTCTGCTTCCTTATCACTATTGTTCCTCCTTTTAGGCACCCACTGCACAGATCGACCTGCTTACCCATCAACAGTGGCAAATAACCCCGACATCTAAATTAATTTTAGTACCTCCTGCGTACTACCTCTTTCATAGTTGGATTAAGTCTCATCTATGCTTCCACTGAAGGCTTATGACCATCTTCTGCAAAATTCGATGGCGTATCATAGAAGGGCTAATCCCTTAAATCAGCCGACATGCTGAGTGCATCCTTGTGATTCGGGAAAGCACCTGACAGCTTTATTCTCCTCTACCTGATGTCGTGGACGCCAAAATAATCACTTGTAAGGTGGAGGCATTCCCCGAGATAAGCATACCTTAAATGGCTAGTGATGAGTAAAAAACTCATTGAATTTTTAGTCCATTTTTCTAATTTTTCTTACAATATAATTGCCTATTTTTATGCAGAAATATGTACTATTTACCAAATTTATATTTAAGGCACCAAAAGTATGAAAATTCCAGCAAAAATCAGAAGTGAAAGAGATCAAGGGCCAAAGAGGTCATGACAGAGACTCATATACACCAGAAGTGATGGCAAAACAAAACTATTGGGCGGCTTAAGAGAACTTACTTAAGACCAAGACAGGAAGAACTTTTACAAGATACTGCTTGCGGACACCGCTTTTTGAGGTCGTGACCAAAAGTGGCTACGAATGACTTGCAAATGTCTCGCTAGGCAATTCCAGTTATGATAAAATATAAGTTAGTGTTTTCTGATCTGAACACACTGAATTTATGTCGCTGACAATAAGAATGAGTTGTATAGTTAAAATGCAGATCAGTTAGCAAGTCATGAATGAGGCAAATCAAGTCACACATACCCCCAAAGAAGGCAAATCATTAGTCTTTGATTTTTAGTCCTACAATGCCAATAAGAAAATGAAAAGACAAACAATTTTAAGTCGCAACATGAGAAGAGGAGCCATGACCAAGAATCAGTGGCTAACAACAGAAATGAGGTCACAACATACTTCCGAGGTCACGACATATATCCTAAAACAAAGTAGAATAGTCAGGTTGCGACCAGAAATAGAAAAATTGAAGGGAACTGTTGAGACTGAGAAATGAGGTTGCGACTGGATAAGAAGAAGGGATTGTCGCGACATACTTTTGAGGTCGCGACATGAATTGCACTGAGCGAAGAAAATACTTGGTCGCGACCTAAATTCCACATCGCGACAATAAAACAAGCAACCCAGCAGTTTTGAGTCACAACCAGCATGAATGCTCGAGACAACTGAATGATGTCGCAACAGAAAAGAGGTCGCGACATTGAATTGAGGTCGCGACATCGCTCAGAACACAGGCAGCGTCATATACTGAAGAATGGATTTGTCTTGAAATGACGAGGTCATCCTCCCCACTGAGAAGCACTGAGGCCTTCAAATACTAGAACCTCAAGCCCATTGGCCCAAGACTTCAATGAGTTCTTTTTACATTCTATTTGATTTTTGCTTGCAGTTTTCAAACCACTCAATCACATTGTTTTGAAACCCCAAATCCAAAGTAATTCACCATTTTACATTAACTCAAATCTATTTTTGCTGAAGAAAACTCCATCCCTCAGAGTTCAACTGAGTTATTATATCATAAGAGTTGTATACAAAGAAGAGAAGGTATATGTTTACAAATTCTTGTTGGTTCAAGTCGCTTAACTACATGTTTATGTGCGACCAATAGCACCTAGCCAAATGAAACATGAAGGCTCCCTCTAGATTTACGTAAAGCAATACTGCAAAAGGGAGCGGGATCATCACCAAACAAAGATGATCTGGCGAGCTGTTAGATGCTATTATACGTGATGGATAAACAAGATAAAAACTGCATTCGCTTCATGAGATTGAGCAAAGGGAAAGAGATGGGACAAGAATAGCGTTGAGGACCTACTGAATAAGGTCCTTATGTAGTTGAGGAGGCTAATTACCTGAACGAATAGAGAAGCTATCATTTCAAGCCAAATCCCAACTTGCCCACACATTACAATCCAGCACTGAGGAACCATGAGAACTTATCATATGGTAGAGGAGCATCACAAGGTCAAAGATAGGGGCAGAATTTCCAGCATGGGTATCATCCACTAATGTTCCAAAGAATAAATAAGAAATAAGGAGATCAAAGAAATATCGTCGAAGAGGACCAAATATCTGAGGAGCAGATGTCGTGAATTCATGGGGGATAACAAAAGTCAGCTTCACACCTGCATTCTGACGAGTTGAAGCCTCTAAACTAACTCACAAATGTTTCTAATCAACACCAATGCTTCACTAAAGAACTTAGAAACACAGTCGGGTATTGGCCTTGACCTTGTAACCAAATAAGAACGCATTCCCTCGCTGACACTCGTAAAACCCAAAGGATCGACAGGCCCAAATTCTAAGGAGGGCAAGGAAAATGAGTGAGCGTAACAAAATAGAAAGAGAAGACTGATTGAAAAGAAGAAAAAGGAAATCGAGGAGATAATGAAAAGAGCATGGCGTAGAGGACTACGTAAACAAGAGAAGCTGTATGCAACCGGAAAACAGGAGAGCCGTGGAATAGCAGCATAGAGAATGTTGCTTACACCCTACAGTCCCATTTCCACAAAGGATTCAAAAGCAAGGAAGGAAGAACAATTTTCTAAATTTTTTGAAATTTTCTTAAGAAGATAGAAATTAGTATTCCTTTGTAGAGGCAATCAATCAAATGCCAATTATACTTCCTCTGGCGAGATACTAAGTACAAGAAGAAAATTGTCAAAGGATTAGGTAACCTGAACTTCCCACTTGCAAGCAAGACTGAACAGTTTGTTGTAAAATGAAGGACCCAAAAAAATAATCATTCGCTTCAATAGGGAAATATGAGTTCAAGAAAGCCTTATGTGACTCCAGATCAAAGATAGTCCTTATGCCCCTATTAGTGGTACAAGTAGATTCATTGGGGGGAACTTAATTCCAACAAATAGAATATGATAACATAGATCCATGGCTCAACCAGAAGGTGTTCTTGAAGATGTGCTAGCTGGCTGTGGGAATGATTTTCCATGACTTCGTGGTTATGAAAATGGAAGAAGACAATCAAATGTCCCCATTGTTATAGGGAAGACTGCTCTAGCAACTCGGAGCTGCATTGATTGGTGTGAAAAAGAGTGAGTCGACCTCGAGGGAAATGAAGCAAAGACACTTCAACTTGACAAAAGCTTGACACAATATGATGTTGATGCAGAAAATTGCAATGCTGTAGATAACTGTAGTCCTATTAGTTTTGACTTGATCTCTGATTGTAACCTTCAGCATTCTATCAATGAAAATGAGATGAATTTCTAGTATATTGAGAGTGTTGATTATGAACTCCTGCATTACAGTTTGCAAAATAGGGAAACGGTCTTGAAATTGAATGAAAATAAATACAAATTCAAGCATCCAGAAAAGAAAGCAGCTAAACAAGAGACTAGTGCAAAGGGTTATTTTTGAAAGAATCATCTGGGCTTATCTCTAAATATGCTTCTTAGAACCAGAAAAGGGGAAACCAAGAATCGCATCGCCCAAATCTTCACTTTAAAAATGAAGTATACAAAGGTCACGCAAATTCTAAGGAAGTACAAAGAGGCTATCGTCTCGGTTAATCAAGACCTAAAGGGTATCGCCTCTTCTATTTGTATGCATAAAATCATGTTAAATGATGATGCAAAAACATCGGTTGAACACCAAAGGAGACTGAACCATGTGATGAAGGAAGTTGTAAGAAAAGAAGTACTGAAATGGCTAAATGCAGAATTCATTTATGCAATATCAGACAGTCCTTGGGTGAGCCTAGTTCATGTGGTTCCTAAGAAGGGTGGATTCACTGTGATCAGAAATGAAAGGAATGAACTGATTCCTACAAGAACTGTGACAAGATGGAGGGTGTGTATAGATTACATAAAATTGAATACTGCAATCAGGAAAGATCATTTTCTTGCCTTTCATTGATCAGATGTTAGACAGGTTAGCAGGACATCCTCACTTTTGTTTTATTGATGGATATTCAAGATATAAACCAGCACTGCTATTGCACCCGAGACTAAGAGAAAACTACTTTCACATGCCCTTATGGTACTTTTTGCTTTTAGAAGAATGTCACTGGACATGCAATGCTCCTCTATTTCCAAAGATGCAAGGATGTCTATGTTCTCAGATTTAGGGTAGGAGTATGGAGATATTCATGATGAGACTCTACAATTTATAGATCCAGTTTTGAACATTGCCTACAGAATTCTTGGGGACAAGATTTCACGCAGATGCCAAGACAAGAACTCAGCTTTGAAAATGGGAAAATGTCATTTCATGGTACAGTGATCAGATTAAGTATAGAATTTCGCAATTCGGTCGGGAAGGATCACAAAGGTTTCCATTATGAAGACTCTTCACCACCAACAACAGTCAAGGAATACAGCTTTGGGACATGTCGCTATAGAAGATTTATTAGAGACTTCTCAAAAATAGCAAGACCATTATGTAGATTACTGGAGAAGGATACCAAGTTTAATTTTGATGAATCTTACCAAAATTCATTTGAGGAGATCAAATCTAGATTAGTTGAAGCTCCTATCATTTCCAAACCAGACTGGAACAAAGAATTTGAGATTATGTGCAATGCTAGTGACTATGCAAATGGTCAGATTGGATTTCAAAGTCGAAAGGTGTTTATACTGAAGATACTATTCTACAAAACCTTTCAATGAAGCTCAAGAGAATTACTCACCATCAAAAGGAGATGGTACAAGTGCATTGTATGAAAGCCCGCCATATATATTAGTCCCACGCCATTATCCATAATTTAATCATGTCAATCAAATATTTGATGGCGCAAGAAAGAAGCTAAGCTAAGACTAATTAGATGGGTTTTGTTACGATGTGAATTTGATTTTGGAGATCAAGGATAAGAAAGGTCAGACAATGAGATAGTTGATCACTTGTCAAGAGTTGAAAAGACTACTATGAGCATAAGAAGAAATGGAAGTAAATGTAAAATTTTCCAGATGAACAGCTATTTCAATTGTCATTCCACTACCTCGATGTCGATATCGTGAACTTTCTAGTTTCAGGGAGGATGCTACCTGTAATTCAGCCTACCAAAGAGAGGAAGAAACTGTGACCGACAGTAGGTTTTACATCTAGGAAGGCCTCACTATTATTCAAAAGAGGAGTTGATATGATCATCGAAGGTGTACTGTAAAGTGAATAAGGCAAATTCCTGCAAGAGCTGCGCATCACCTATTGAGACACTTCGTGAGACAAAGAGCCACAAAAATTCTCCAATCTGGCTTTATTGGCCAACTATTTTCAATGATTGTTTTGAATGGGTAAAGCCAGCTCAGTGCCAAAGAATGGGAAATATCATCAAAGTACCAAATGCCCCATGTATCCCAGCAATTATTTGATGTATGGGGAATGTGATTTACTGTGGCCTTTTCCATCTTCATTTGGAAATATATACATACTCCTAGCTGTGGATTATGTATCCAAATGGGTGGAAGCAACAACTTGTCCAAAGAATGATGCTAATACAAATAGGGATTCTTTTTGCAAAGAAATATTTTGAGCAGATTGACACTCAGACTATAATTAGCGATGGAGGGAGCCATTTCAAACAAGGTGTTTCGAAACTCATGAACAGATATGGAATAAAACACATAATGAGTTGGTTTCATCCTAAACAAATGTGCTGAAATTTCCAACAGGAGATAAAAGAAGGATCTTGAAAGACTGTGAGTCTCCAAAGATAAGAGATTGGCTCCTAAAGCTTGATGATGCACTGTGACTTTGGCGTAATCGCATATAAAACTCCCATCGAATGTCCCCATACACTGGCTCAGAACTGTGCCACCACTTCTGAATTGGAATACAAGGCTATGTGGGCCATCACACACACTCTGAGTTCAAAGCTAAGATGAAAGAAAGATTACTCCAGCTTGAAACGAATTGAAGAGCTGAGAAACAGCTTATGATAATGTCAGAACTTACAAGGACAAGATAAAGAAATGGTACGATCAAAAAGATTTGAGAGGAATTCAAAAGTAGGAGAGATCAGGTCCTGTTATTTAACTCTAGACTAAAGTTTTTCCCAAACTGAGTCGTCCAAATGAAGTGGCCTTGCATAGGTGGGAAGTAAAACCTTGGGGGCAAAGTGACATTGAAACCAGTAATGGAGAAGAGTTTAAAGCAAATATCAATGATTGAAGTAATATTTTGGAAGAAATATGATTGATTCTATCTCCGAGGAAAGAAAATTGCTGAAACAAGAAAGTCATAGCAGCAAGTCCAGCTAAGGACTCAAACTGAGCACTTGTGGGAGGCAACCTAATGAGTTTTTCATTCTATTTTGGTATCTAATGATTTATTATTTAGTTGATCTTTATCATGAATGAGTCTCCAAGAGGCTAATTTTAAATTAGCTAATTTTGATTTCTTTCAGGTTTAAACTCTTTATTTTATTTTGTGTGTTGTTTGAGTTTCAGGACAAGGAAGCTGCAAGAGAAATATGAAAGGATTTAAGGAATTCTCAGGTAGAATATGCAGCAATGAACTACAAGGGGAAGTACCATACTCTCGGTTTAATATTAATTGTTTTGGGAGAATGAAAGATTGAAGTTTGGGGGAATTTTATTTTATTTTTTATTCAATATTGAATTTGATTGCTTTATGAGTCGATTTGTTGAATATTTGAATGATGAAGGTTGATTGTTTTTGTTTGTTTGAATTGGGTCTATTGATTCAGTCTTTTATGAATTTGAACTAATCTTAAAACTGCATTTCTCATGTCGCGATACTTTAGAGGTCAATACTACTTTGATTAAATAATATTGCTTGAAATTAGTGTTAGATCATGCCAAGTCGCACAAAATGAGAGCTTAAAGAATGAGATATGCACAATGTCGCAACATTAGATTTAGGTTAGTGCATCAGGAAACTACAAAGAAAGAAATAAGTCGCAACACCAATTAGTTAAATCCAGACCACATTCCAAGCCTACAAAACTTGTAGGTCACGACTTAATTGTCCTAAATAATAAATTGAGGTTTCGAACCTGCTAATTTGGGTGTCACAACTCTTTAATCGAAACATTAAGTGTTAGCAATTAATGTTGTAGCATAGGCATGGCGTCATGATCCCATAAGACAATGATGACTGAGCCCATTTGTCATAAAGATCGAAATCGACAGCCAATTTTCATCCAAAATCCTAAATCCAGCCAGATATTCACCTAACGCTCCACTTTCTTTTTCTTTCTTCACACAAACCTGAACTGCAGCCAATTCCTAATTCTCACCCATGGCAGATAACCAAACTCTGCTTTTGATCTAAATGTAAATAAATGACGAACTGCAGGAATATCGCTATGAGTAGAGAGGCCCACCTTGAACCTCCGACTGCACCGCAGGAATGCAGAATAAAGAACCATCCAATTGGAGGACCCTATGAGGTCGTGATATTTTCAAATGGAATTCAAAGCTATTCAATGCCTCTTTAGGAAAACGTCAACTTCCTAAGGTTTCCTCCTTTCTCCAAAATCTCCTATCGAAATATCCTGCAGCACTTAGATCCCGACAATTTTACTTTGAATTTTATCGGGGAATATTAAAGAGAGATTTAAAGACTTTCATTCCCTAAGATCCAAGTCACTATAAAAGGATGGAGAGCACAAGAGAGAATAAGCTAATGAAAATGTTAAAAGAGGATGAGGAAAAAGATGAGTTCCAAAGGTGCAAATGCAGAGCATATGGAGGAATGGAGTCAGAAAACAAACCAATTCTAGTCATGATTCCAAATGATGCTCTATAATTGGAAAAGGATGGACATGAAGAATTGGGAAGAAGGGTTAACTGCTCGTTGACCTGGTTCAAAAGACATGTACAAATTTATAACACTATCAAGCAAAGACTATTTGTCTAACCAGAATCTAAGGCGCAAAACTTAAGGACTGATATGTCTTAGCTTATTTATTTAGTTCAAAGATTGTTTCAATTGGAGTAAATTATTAATTGAGTGGTTTTGATCTGTTGAGTTTAAGTGCACAGCCGAACAAGTAGTAAATCGATTTAAGTCCAGATATCGATCCCACGTAGATCTCAAGAATTCTCAATCAACTACCCCACTACTCAAAATCTAGACTATTTGGACTCGATGGACAATTGGAATTAGCTGACAACTTAAAATAATAAAACCTAAGAAAAACTAAATAATAATAAATGAATTGAATATTGAAATACAAAAATAACAAATTAAGACTGAAAGTAGCCTTCCGCAGTACACATTGAAAAGAATGCTATCATGGAAACATCAATCTTGTACTTACTTGCTTTTATCAATCAATGACGTAAAACTAGTCCAAGGAATATAATAGCGTAGGCCGGATCTCTCCAAACCCCACAATTCATCATCTAAACCTCACTCTGCTTCAAGACGAGGTTAAATAATCATTTTATCCGCTGCCTGTTCGGTATTTTTCTTTTCAATACTTCATACCCACAACATGGATTGTAAATATGAGCCCTAAGATATATAGTCATTGCACGTGATCTACACTGATCGGGTTCCTCCTCTTCCTCCAAATTAGAGCAAATTTCATCCTTTCCTCGATTAGATCTCCGCTTAACACTGACTGATTTGATTGACCAATCTGTAGTGAACTCTCTGTGTGCCTGAAATTGATAAATTACTCCACCTGCTCTCGTCTCCAAGTGAGAAGAGATTTATCGATTTAATTATTACAGAAGCACATTGATCACCATTGTTAGGTTCGAATTTTTGGTAAATTTGTTCATTACTTCCCTGTGAATTCCTTCTTGTCACCGTAGGGCCTCCCGGAAACGAGTCGAGACAATTCTATTTACGTATGAGACACTCGACATTGGGATCAAAATAACGTAAAATACACAAGACCAACAAGTAGCTTTGCAAACCGGGGTTCTGTCAAAGATCGAATAAAATTTATAAAGTAGAAAGATAATTCTACGACAATACAATTCAATGGAAGCTTAAATCAAATCACTAGATTATACTCACCAAGCCACATCAAGAAAGCCAGAAATCGCAACCGGGAACCTAATTCCGTAATTTGTCCCGGGAATTCAAAAACAACCGCATGCAATTTGAAGAAATATGAATCTTATTTAAATAAACCAACAGTGAACGCTCGATCCAAATTGAATGAATGCAAAACCAATCAAAAGAAACAAGAAAAGAAAAGAAAAGAAATAAAACACAGGTTTCAACCCGATCTCTTTCGTCGCCAAGAGCTGCTCATTCGCAGCGCCTTCAGATTATAGACCAAGTCAGCCTTAATTTCGGCGCACTTCTTTTCGATCATAGCTTTGAAAATGGCCCAGCGAGCAGTGGATGCCTTGATGATCACTCGTCGCTGCACCGCTGGTTTCATCATGTCGAGAGCCTTCGTCATCAACGGTCTGCAGAATGATGGTCGCTGACAAATGGCGATCGCCGCGACCTTTAACTGCGGTAATGACATAACCGTCGTTGTTCGCGACTCTTCTTCGTGGTGATGTCGCCGACCATCTCCTCTTTAGTCGCTATTGTCGCGACCTTAGTTTCCTTTGCAGTTTCATACATCGTTTGATCATAAATATGTCGCGCATCAATAACTGACGGTTTGATGATACTTGTTAACCATCGTTATCTTCGCCGAATCTGGTCGTACACCTCATTATCCATTACCGTAATCGGCTTAATTTACGCCACCCTCCGGGCTGACGAGCGCATCGGTCTTTTTCTTCATCAATCTCCTGCTGTTTTTGCCTTTTGAGTTTCTTTCACACCCGTACCGCTTTATTCTGAATTACGCTCATTTGCGATCGAGCTTCAGAAGGTAACCTCGAATATATTTGATTTCTGTAAAAGCTTCATGACATCAAATTCTTAATCCTTTTATGCTTTCTCCTGTTGTAACTCTTCAGCCACCATATCAGTACGTCAGCCACATTCTCGCTCATTTTACCGCAAATTCTACTTCTTGAATCTCTGTCGCATGCCAGCTGATGAAGCTTATTCCATATTCTGCATATAAACCGCCTTTAGTATAAAATCAACTGAAAATGGACTGAAAATGATGACTTTTAAGCTCATCAAACTCCCCAACTTAAAATTTTGCTTTCTGTCCCTGCAAAGAAAAGAGGCATTGGTTTATCTCGCTAAAGCATTTTTCGTTTGCTTTTAAATAAAATCAATTTAATTGAAGACTGAACACATCGCTTCTGCATTCAGTCAAGTCCCATAAAGGTCTACTCAACCAGGTACATAACGAAATTGTTGAATTTGTTTTACAAACAAGATATTAATGATTCTCATGAAATAAGTTGGTTTTCTTTCTCATTTTCTTAATGAGTCAATTAACTCAGAGGATGTTCACGCTGACTTTTTCCATTTCTTCAAACTGATGAGGCTGGTTGTCAGATTGATCTTCACTGAATGGGAAGATTAAGAACCTTCATGATCAACCAGGTCTTTTTAGGGCTTGTAATAAAGTAGCTAGTGTGTAGATGGAGTTAATTTTGTGCTACATTTACCAACACTTTTTCTTCTTACCATCCGCCGCCCTTTCCTCCTCAGAATTTGAACTTCAAACTTCGTGTTCGGGGATACCTGTCTTTTGATTTTCTTTCTATTCAAAATCGTATGCTCCCATTTCTCATTCATAATTTAAATGGGGATTTTCTTTTTCACAATAACTGCAGAAGAAAAATGTTTCGGTCTCTTTAGGCTTAACACTTTAAATAACCTGGGCTAGTAACTCCCATACCATATGGGTGAATAGGCATTAGTGTTAAACAACCCTTAAGAACTTAATTGTTCAAGAAATGTGCCACAAGACAAAACTCATTCCCTGTTTCTTTCCTGCATTTTTCGATGTAGATCTTTTCTCTTCATTCTCTTTTCTGTATTTTCTCCTTGAGTTCCTCAAAAATTTACACTTCAAATCCTAGTTTCCTTCCTCTCTTGAATTCTTGTAATCATGTTCTTGGAGACTTGACTTTGTATAAACAGGTCTCCATCAATGATTGGTAACAGGTTTGCTTTGCTCAACTTCTGAACTGATTTGGTATAATATACATAATAGATGGTTAACAAACTTCAAGATAGTTTAATATTTGATTGTATCACCCAGATTTCGCCTGATCACTAATCTAACAAGTTCTAGAAATCGGGTTGATTAATCGTGATCAAACCCCAGACTTTCGAATCATATCGCGATGAGAATTTAGATGATGTTATTTCCAACAGGTTCCTTGACTCACTGTCATCACAAACCAAGAAAATTGTTTTGTCTCCTTCAACTGTATAACCTTCCTTATCCTCGACTTACTGTTGAAAATCTAAACTAAATCAGAACTTTATGTTTCAACTTAATACTGGGTTATTCGCTCTTATCTCCGCATTGAATAGAATTATTAAATTGATTCCCAAATCAGAAACCAAAGTCGAAACAGCAATAAAATTCATATATTATGAATCAACTGTAACTAAGAAAATTTATTCAAATTTCATGATTTATATAGGGAAAGCGAATGCTCCCTTTTTTCTTCTCACGCTCTTCTTCTCAAGTTGTTGGAGTCAGACTGAGTTTATTCCTTCGTCGAGCTATTTCGCATAGTACCATGATTACAAAGATCAATTAAACAAAATGTAATCTTCCTGAAGGTTTAAACAATCATAACTGAGAAAACAAAATCTATATTGATCTAAAAAAATTCAAAGCCCAAAACAGAACAAAGTCTCTATGGTCAGCCTGACCAATAATGGGCTGAAATCCTAGCTGACTTGCTGTTTTGATTTTCTTTCTCTCTCAATGAACCAGCTGTAGCTCTTTCTTTCTTCCTCCTGCTTTGATAATGCTTCGCCTTTTGTCCATTGACTTTAAATTCCTCCCCAAAGATCAGTCTCTGAAAGTGTTATCGCTCCAAAAGTAGTGCTTCGACACCACCCAGATATGGTCCACTCCACCTTGATTTCAATTTTCCTGGGAACACCCTTAATCTTGGTTAAATAACAGAACTTGATCCCCTTCTCTCGAATTCTTCCAAGAACTTGATCATGCCATTTCTTTGTCTTGTCTTTGTAGATCTTAGCATTATCATAGGCTTCATTTCTCAGTTCTTCTAGTTCATTCAGTTGAAGCAATCTCTTTTCCTTTGCCATTTTGAAATCGAAATTCAGCTTCTTGATGGCCCACATAGCCTTGCATTCCAATTCAAGAGGGAGGTGACATGGCTTGCCAAATACCAATCTGTATGGGGACATCCCAATGGAAGCTTGAATGGAAACCTACTACAGCCCCCAAAGGCATCATTAAGTCTGAAGACCAATCCTTCCCCGCTTTAAACTTACGCCTTTCCAGGATCCTTTTAACCTCCCGGTTGGAAATTTCTGCTTGCCCATTAGTCTGGGGATGATAAGCTAGGCTCATTATATGTTTGATCCCATATCTGCTCATGAGCTTATGCGAAAATTTTGTTTGCAAAGTGGCTTCCCCATCACTGATAATAGTCCTGGGTGTTCCAAATCTGCTCAATATGTTCTTTTGCAGGAAACTCACAACTGTATTAACATCATTCCTGGGCAAGCTATTGCTTCCACCTCCATTTAGAAACATAATCCACTCGCAGCGTTATATACTGTGCCTAAATGACGTGGAAAAGGGTCCCATAAAATCTATCCCCATACATCAAAATTTGCACCACCAATATGCCTCGTAGGGCATTTATGCTGCTGATATTTCCACCCATCTGACACACACTTGACCCATTCAAGACAAATTTCAAAACAATACAATAAAATCCTGATCGAGACCTATGAGCTGTTCTTTCTCCAGAAAATGCCCCCCATATGGTGATGCATGGCATTCATTCATACTCCGCTTATCTACCCTCTCGCACACATCTTCTTATAATCATATCAGCTCCCCTCTTAAATAATAGTGGGTCATCCTGCATATAATACCCGCTGTCACCCTAAGCTTTCTTTCCTCAGTTGCGGCTGAATCTGTAGAAGGAACTACTCCACAAGCTATGCACTACAATATCAACATACCATGGCATTTGGAATGACAATTGAAATATTGCCATCTGGGAAGCCTTCAATTTTATCTCTTCCTCTTCCTTCGCTTGATTTCTTTCTATTCCTGACAAGTGATCGCCATCACATTGTCACATCCCTTTTATCTCTAATTTCCAAATCAAACTTCAGAGTAAAGACCCACCTTATCGCCCTGGGCTTAGCTCCTTTTTTGAGCAAGATATTTGATGGCTGCATGGTCTGTGTGAACTATAACATGGGATCCCGAATGTATGGCCTCGAATTTTTTTCACAAGCAAACAACATGTTAAAGATCTCCTTTTCTGGGCTTGTGGAATAGAAGCCGTGCCTACTGGGCATTCGCTAGCATAGTATATGGCTCAATATTTTCTATTTTCTTTACCCCAAACAGCCCCCATTGTGAAATCATTGGTATCACACATTACTCGAATTTGATCCCATTCTCGTGCAAATATGACAGTGTTTGAACCAATTTGATCTAATTCTTCAAAGGCAGCTCTAGAAGACCATCAATGTAATTTCAGATCTTTCTCTAGTAATCTGCATAGTTTAAATTTCATCTCCCTTATGTTTAATTTTTTGCCTCTCTCTTCTCCAAGTTTTCACTTCGAGCGTGAACGTTTACACCCTTTGGATTCTTCTTTCAGGTCACCTGAAAGGCATCTTCATCCACGGCGTTTAAATAGCTTCCCATTCAGGTCTCTGTGTTCTTGAGAGAAGCATTAGTGGTCTTCTAAAAAATTTGAGAATTTAGTATCGAGGCTTCAAATTCGCAAACTTTGTTCATGGAGGTTTAATAAATTTTTTGTTGTCCTCATGAATTGGCAAAGATTTGATCTTCAAATGGTGGAACTCTCCTCCGACCCCGATATTCACTTTGCTTCCTCCTCCTCAAGGCTTCATTGGAACCTTTGTACGCGATATCTGCCGAGGATGTTGTTCATGCCTTGGCCTTGTGAGGCCCCTCCACCATATGAAAAATTTCTCATGGTTCCTCGCTGATGATAGCCGCGTGTTAGATTTGGTTTGAATTGATAACTTCAGTTTCCAAGCACTTAACTTCCCTCGATCATAAAACAAGCTTCTTCAAGGTACCAAAGACTTCCTCACAGTCCCTCTCAACAAACTCCTATTTCCATGAACAACTTGCATCTTTCCTCTTGCTTGTCCATTCATGCATGATGGCATCTAACTTGCCTCCATGTCCGCTACTAGCTGCACTCCACTCCTCTTCCTCTGCCAATTACTCCTTGAAAACCCATGAGTTTATATTGCATTTGGTCGTCCTCAATCGATCTCTGCCTCTTCTCAAAGATTTCTCTTACGCTTGAATGCTCCACAAAGATGAAGCATCAATAATGCCCTTAGATGTATCATCTGCGCATATTACACTATGTCCATAATCCACCCAAGTCTCCAATCCCATGCATCGATGATCTTTCAAGAACCTTTGAATCTCTCCTATGCTACATAAAAGGCTCACCTTCCCTCGTCGAACAAGAACTATCTCCTCCGTCTCCTGAGGTGAGTGATGGGGGAAGAATCTACCTAAGAGCTCACAAGCTCCTCCCAAGTATCAACATAAATCCATACGGGGTAGAGATTCATACCATGTGGTCAGCCAAGATTCTTAGAGAAAATGGAAATAAATGCAATTTAATGACCTCTCGGTCTCACCTCATTCAATTTTACCAGGTTACATTCAGAAACCTTCCTGCATGCTCATTTGGGTTTTCTCGTGGGATGACCAAGAATCAAGCAGCTGCCGAACTATCAGAATCGCATCGGGGTTTTAGTTCAAATTATTTGCATCAACTGCAGGCTGTCTGATTGCAGAGTATTCATCCTGAATAATAGGTCTCCAAAAGTCCTCCATTGTATCAGTGATTGGAGGCCTTATGGCTGCTGTTCGTTGTCCTTCAGTCTGGTCTGGCCTTTCATCTGCCATAGCTGAGTTTTCTGATCTTTTCGCCTTTCTCAAGCTTCTGAGTGTTCTTTCTAGTCCATCTGGCCGGAATCGTATCGCTTTCTCGTTTTTATGCATTAAAGTTTTCCTGAAATCAAACACAATTTACATTAATAGGATTAGTCGTACAACAACATTTCAATATGTTTGTTGTTAGTATGCTAAAATAACTTCACCGCTATGAAAAACTAATTTTGTTCTTTTTCTTTTAAATGTCCAAATTAGCATTTCCTTCTTTCATCAGAATATTGATCTACCAAATTCTTTCGATCCACAACGCGCCATAAAATTTGTTGACTCCGACTAAAAGACATGTACAAATTTATAACACTATTGCCAAAGATTATTGTCTAACTTAAACCCGCGCCATAAAACTTGTTTACCGTGATATGTCTTAGCTATTTGATTAGTTCCTAAAGATTGTTTCAATTGGAGTAAATTGTTTACCGAGTGTTTTGATCCGTTATGCTTAAGTGTAATGTGTCTAACAAGTAGTAAATTGGATTTAAGTCCGTATATCGATCCTACGTAGATCTCAAGAGAGTTCTCAATCAACTACTCCTGACATCTAAAAATCTACACTATTCGACTCGATGGACAAAAATGGAATTAGCTTTGACAACTTAAAATAATAAAACCTAAGAAAATTCAATTAAATGAATTGAATATTGAAATACAAAAATAACAAATTAAGATCAAATGTATTTTCCGCAAAGACATTGAAAGAATGCTACCGTGAAACATCAATTCCGGAATGTAATGCAATCGATCTTTTGCTTATTGAACCACAGATGGAAAACTAGTCCAAGGAATATAATAGCGCAGGCCGGACTTCCTAAACCCCACAATTCATCTAAACCTCACTGCTTCTCTCGAAGACAGAGTGTTAAATAACTACTTTTAATCCGGGCTAAGGCCTTGTTCCGGGGTATTTTTCTTTTCAATACTTCATACCCACAAATACGGATTGTAAATATGAGCTCCTAAGATATAGCTGTCATTGCACGCATCTACACTATAATCGTTCCTCTTCCCCCAAATTAGAACAACTCATCCTTTCCTTTGATTAGATCTCTCAAGTAACACGGATTGGATTTACTAATCAATCGAGGTGAACTCTCCGCAGCCTAAATTGATAATTGTCTTTGACCTGCTCTCGCTCCAAGGAGAAGAGATTTGATTGACACCATTGATAGCACATTAGATCACCATTGTTAGGTTCTCATACCTCGCAAATTGTTCATTACTCCTCAGAATTCCTTCTCTCGTGTCACTCGTGAGGGCCTCCCTGAAATCAGAGCTTGAGACAATTCTATTTACTTCGCATATGAGACACCGACATCGGGATCAAAAAGAACAGAAAATACACTACATCAACAAGTAGCTTTGCAAACTGAGTTCAACAAAGACTGAATAAATTTATGCAGTGAAAGATAATTTCTACGATAGCCAATTCAATGGAAGTCAATCTAAATCACTAGATTACACCATACATTGGCTTGTCGATCAAGAAAGCCGCTGTAAACGTTAAATCAACTTGACCACTTATCTCGGAATTCAAACAACTGCATTAATTTGAAGAAATATGAATCGCATCTCGCCTTAAACTTTAACAAAGGAACGTTCGTATCCAAATTTGAATGAAATACAAACTAATCTAAAAATAAAAAAACGAAGAAAGAAAAGAGCAAGAAAATAAAATACGTGGAGCCTTCTACAACCCATCTCTTCGGGGCCGCCAGCAGTCAGCGTTTCATTCGTAGCAAACAGATTTATAGGTCTCGGGTTGGGCCCTAATATGCACTTTTTTGGAATGTAGTTTAAAATGGCTCAGCTTGGTTATTGATGCCGCGCACATCAATTCTGTCGCCACTTCGCTGTTCTCTACCATGTCGAGTCTTTGTTTGTCGCGACGCGTTTTTGGTGTAGCCGTATGTCGCGACAGCCTTAAGGACGCCGCGCAATTCGAATCGTGGTACGGATGTCGACAACTAAATGTTGTCGACCTCCTTCTCTCTCGTGAGTATTGCCGCGATCATCTCTCTTTAGTCACGGTTACCTTAGTTTCTTGGGTAAGCTGATGTCGCGGGATCGCTTCGATGATGCGCTGATGTCGCGACCACATCCGTGATGTCGCGACATACTTGTTAAGTCCATTGTTTATCTTCTCTGTCGACTTTTGTTGAAGTCGCGACCTCATTATCCATTGTATCAAGCGACCAATACCGCTGATGTAGCGACATCATGTCTTTTCTTCATCAATTTCCGTTGTCGCTTTTGAGTTTCTTTCACACCGTACCGCTTTGTCTTCACTACGCTTTCTTCATTTGCAAATCGAGCTTTGTAGCTGCAACCCGAATATGCATTGATTTCTGTGAAAGCTTCATGACATCATCCAATCTTACGCTTCTCTCGCTGCACCTCCTTCAGCCAATTATATCGCATCGCTTCGCCCACATTCTCGCCTCCTTTTATCGCAAATTCTCGCTTCTTTTGAATTCCCCGCCGCGCACACCAGCTTTGTGCGAAGTTTATTCCATATTCTTGCATATAAATCAGTCTTTTTATATAAAAATCAATCAGAAAAATGGACTGAAAATAGATGACTTTTAAGCTCATCAGACTCCCATCATCCAGAGGAACTCAGACAGAGGAGGCAAGGATGAGCCCACCTTAGAGGGTCAGTTCTTCTATCAATCACTTGTGAGAGGTCTCGCTTTTGACCCTGCTTTCCAATCCTTTCTACTACTTATCCAGCATCAGAACCGATAAAGCAGGAGCTACAACCTTTAGGAGGAAGTTTTTTTTTTTTTTTTTAAGAACAAGGAATAGAAACTTTTCTCTCTGGTTCTTATTCAGTACTAATTGTATTTCTTCATCATAATGAATATAAATTTAGAGAAGTTCATTGAAAATGTCTTGTGATGTGTTCTTTTGAATTAATGAATTGTGTTGTTGCTTTATCAAGTTTGCAATCAGAACTTATACATTGCAAACGTTGATTGGACTCGATTGGCCGAATAAGTGATTTTTTTTTTGGATGCAGCTGGATCTGATTAAATAATTTTGTTGTTAGTCATTCATTGTTTGTCCGCAGAACATCTATGTATTTTAAGATTTATTTGTACAATGACACAATGACCACTGCTAACCAAGAAAAACACCAGAAGAGAAACAAGAGCAGGAATTGGTGAATTGAAATAAGAAGTCAGTAGCTTTAGTTCAATCACAGTTTAAATCGTTGTAATTTGGAAAAGGTACACAATTGAAAGAACAAATAAGATTATTGAAGTTGTGTGTATAGACAGTGAGTCAATACAATCTTGAAAAAAACAATGCACATGGTCAAGAAAATTCTTAAAACTTTGAGAGGGATTAGGAACATCTTCCGTATCTACAAACAAGGGCATGATAGATCCAGTAACTTGCGATTTATCGTCAAGGAAAATCCTAGGTAAAAACAACTAACAAGAAGTGATAGAGGCCATCTTTGAAGGTTTAACCTTCAACCTACTCCTCATTATATGCAAAGGCATACACTCTAGTTCCTCGTTTGAGTTAAAAATGCCTAATCTCTTCAAATAGCAGCAATTAGAAACCTAAAATCCCTCCTTTATAATAATCCTGCAGCAAAGAACCCCAAATTACTCAATTTTCAGAATAAGGATGTTTAATGTGCAGAAAGAAACAAGTTTGAGGGAATATATTTCTTTTGGATTACAAGGATGAATGAAGAGAAATAAATTGAAGAACTAGAGACAAAGGAGAAAAAGTTGAAAAGGGTGCTAAGTATTGTCTGCGGGCCTATCTTTCGAACAATTGCTTCGAGGGTGTTTAACACCCAATACCCTAATGCCAACTCAGTATGGGAGCTGCTAGCCCATAGTTCTAAGAGTATAGAAAGCCTAAGTAGAAGACAAAACATTGCACTATTCCAATTCCTTGAAAATAAAGAGAAATGAAAAGAGTTCCAGTAAAAAGGAACTGAGCTGATAAGTTGAAGGTGGGGGAGTTTACATAACGAGAACCAGAAAAAGATAAAAAAAAAAAAAAAAAAGGAATATGAGTAATTTGCAGCCTAAAATTTTCAAAATATCCACCCAATTACCCAAACTCCAATATTGCGCTTCAAAGACTTAGATCTCAAGGTTGAATTTACCTACACTAGTGGAGATCAATATGAAAAACAAGCTTATGGGATTTTAACTAAAAGTTCTAAGGAGATCCCTTGAAGATTAACCAATCCACTATGATTTAAAGAAGAAGACCCACCACAATCATGAACAGACTGATTTGGATTAACTATTAGTACGTATTATAGCTTATTTGGTAATAAATAAGATCTTCGCTGAAAATCAAACAGGCTGAGACATCACTTTTCGTATCAGGAATAAGAGAGATTGTGCTGTGAAAAGAAAATGTCCATGCAAGTTTTTTCAATTGTTTGAGGACAAACAAATCTTTCTTTTCTTGCTCGACGCTAAAATTTCAAGTTCGGGGAATTTGATGAGCAAAAACTCATTGAATTTTTAGTCCATTTTTCTTATTTTTCTTACAATATAATTGCCTCATTTTTATGTAAATATGTACTTATTTATCAAATTTATATTTTACAGAAATTTCAAAGTAGGTGCTTGAAATTCCAAAGAAAATCATATGGAAAAGGATCAAGGCCCATTAAGTCACCACAGACTAAAAGGCTCACTCTGATGATGGCAAGCAAACAAAAACTATCAAGGATGTAAGAGAACTTGTTGAGATCAAGACAGGAAGAACTTCAAGGAAGATAATGTTGCGACACCGTTTTTGAGGTCGCAACCAAAAAGTAATACTTAATGGACTTGCAATGTCTCTGCTAGGCAATTCCAGGTTGCGACAAAAATATAAGTTGAAGGCTTTAATCAAGGTCGCGACCTGGAATTTATGTCGCGACAATAAGAATGAGCTGTATAGTTAAAAATGTTGTGACTAAGAAGTGAAGTTACTACAGAGGCACTGAAGTCGCGACATATTTTTAAGGTCGCGACATAAATTTCATCAAGGAAAGATACGAATTAGGTCGAGACCTAAACTTAAGTGTCGTATCAAGAAAAATGAAAAGACAAACAATTTTGGTCGCAACACAAGAAGGGAGTTTCATGACCAAGAATCGTTGGCTAACAATAGAAAATGAGGTCGAGAAGATACTCTATCACATATATCCCAAAACCAAAGGTAACAAATGTGCTCTACTTAAATTGAAAAAAATTGAAGGAAACTGTTGAGACTGAGAAATGAGGTCGCCAATTAGGATAGAAGAAGGGTTTGTCGCGACATACTTTGAGGCTCACATGCATGAATTGCAATCAGCGAAGAAAATACTTGGTTGTGACCTAAATTCCACTTCGCGACAAGAAAAACAAGCAACCCAGCCAGCTAGTCATGACTAAGCATGATGCCGAGAGAACTAATGACGCCGCAATGGTAAAAGAGGTCAAAGGAGCATTGAATTGAGGTCGCGACATTAGTTCTTGGGAACAAGGAAAATGAAGTCGTATGGAAAATGCAAAACAAATGGAAAGAAGGTCGCGAACTGGGGCTTCCTACAACCACGACAGACAGTAAACCAAAAAAAACCAAGATTTTTTGTCGAGACAGCTTCCGAGGTCGCACCTAAAACAAAGGTTGAGTTTGGGCTAATGATCAGAATCCATCTGGTTTCGGAATCAGCCTGAACTTTGCGCTATAAATAAGCGTACACAATTTAGTAGTAAAGCTATTTTCTTAACCCATAGAAATAAGAAAACCCCAACTGATATTTAGAACATAATTTTTTCTTTATTTACTTTATTTTTGTCTTCGGATCCACCAAATGACCGTTATAATGTCGGCTAGAAGCAATATTTCACCCCATCGCTCGAGTTTAACGTGCACCCAAACCCATTTCTGAAAACTATTTATCTAGGTTTATTGCAACCGCAGGGTATAATTGATCAGTTGTTCCATCGTCGCTTGTAATGCAGCTTTTCAAGAAAATCTTCCAATAGTTAATTTATTGTTAGCTAGCATTTTTCTTCCTGAATTAGAATAAAAATTGAACTGGGGAGATTTTATTTGCTCAAATGTTTTTCATGTAATTGTTCCCAATAGTAGTTTCAAACACCTCTAAGGATTGTGTCTTGTTTAATTTTCAGTGAGGTTCTTCCAGAGTAATAATAATGGAGATTCTCAGAGCTTAGAATAAATTTATTGTAAAAGTAAAACAAACATTTAGAAGAACTGAGCTCAGAGTCATTAGATAAATTCTCTTATTTGCACTATAATCGATGTTGAAGGGGATTATTTATCAATTTAAACATCAGAGATTAATCACTTAATCTATCAGAAGGCCCTAACCTTGAAGATGGAGATCTGAACCCATGGTACAGTTATCTATTAGATTTTAAAGGACTCAGTCATCAATCACTAAAGCCTTACAAACAACCTGATTTGGGAAGTAAGAACGCACTCTTAAGAATGAGTACAAAGCATTATAAAGAAAACAATCAAATCTAAAGAATATGTCAATACAAGTAGTCGATTAAACCCCGTCACACTATATAAATTGATAATAATTATAAGAAAAGGAGAAATCCAACTTATAATGACGACATCTTTTACTAATCCATCCCAAACTAGACTTGAGTTTTAAATGGGCAATGTGCATAATTGACTTACTTAAATAGCATTTCATAGTGTTCATTTTTATGTGAACTATTCACCACTTGACTCAGCTCATACGTTTATTGGCTATTTTAAGGTCCTAATTGTATATGTCACTTCAATACGAATATCCTTTTCCTCTTAGCTGATAAACTTTATCATTGAGGCCTGTGATAGTGGATCTTGGAGTAGTTAGGTAGCACTTAAGAACCAAGTCAATCTCTGTGGAATGATATCCGATCACAATCATTTTACTACTGTATGGACTGCAATTGCAGTGTCATAGACTAACCAATATAACAAAACATTTTAAACCAGTTTGATCATTTAAAAGAAACTCACCCATTTGACATGGCCACAGAAAGGTGAGACTCTAGACTACAATTTGGTAGTTTAATCTAAAAGAGTATGGCAAAACAACTAGCAGTGGCTTTTGCTCCATCTTTGATAATAATAATAGATAACCACGCTTATGCATTTTCGCCTAGAGGTTATAATATTTTCTTATTAGGTTCAATGAACTAACTGATTTATACACTCTACTTCTCCACTTCAACTACTTCAAAACAGCGAGCCTCCTGAATCAACAAGGAGACCACCTTGGCTAATATATTTGAAGGGTCTTTGATTGATAATAACATCACTTCACAAAAGCCACGCCAACACATTAAACTTGACTTCATCTTCCTACACTCCTCAACTTTAAATTTCCTTCAGACGTCAATCATTACCCTTCCTAATATGAGAAATGGTCTACCCAATATTATTGGTATTTCTTACCTTTCCATATCTAATATAAGAAATCTCACGAGAAGATGAATCACTTAATCTTTAATAGAATGACTCTATCACCCTCTTGGATGCGAGAATGGTTCACCAATGATATGGTATTTCTTATCTTCTTCCATGACTGGAACAATAAATTAAACCACTTAGTATGAACTTGTCGATCTTTACTAGAACATCTTCTATCACCCTCTTGGATGCTTTAAGGACATGTCAATCAATTGAGTGTGATTGTGGTTGGGCAGTTTCACATAACTGAGTGTCAACATGGATAAGGGCACATGAGACGACACAGCCTAAGTCGTGATAAGGCCTCTCAAAGATGGCGCTCCCGATGGTGCAGGGATAATGAAACTGTCTCGGTTCTTTTAGCTTTATGCAGTAGCTCCTCTCAAGGATGCAAACATTCTTCAAGAGATTGAAATGGGGCCCTAAATCCGACGGTCTTCTTCTTTCGACAAGATGTCCTTCACAACTGACATAACTTGGCATTTGTTCTAGATAATAGCAAATGAAACAAGATGTGTTTAATATCAAGAACTTGGTGAATCGCTTGTCCGGGGCTTTATTCTTCTTAGGCGATCTGGAACTCTGAGGCTATGGCTCAATCATGACCACTATCCTTTTTACTAACCTCTTTCCCCTCAAACTTTTTCTCGGGGATGTTCCTTCGCCTTATCATTCCGGGATTGGTTCGATGACTCATGCTTTATACTCCCTATCAACGGGCTGCCTTATATTGCTAATTAATTCTCTACCACTTCAGGATCGCTTACATGTTCGTTCCCTCTCGCCTCTCGTCTACTTCGAAGTTGCTTAGTAAGAAACTCGCTGCCTTCATTAATAGATTTGGCCATTTGGCCCATCTACACTTAAATTTCTTAATGAACCGCTGACTGGTCTGAACAGTACTAGTGTTGCACATAAATTTATGTCCACTCAGAAGGCACATATATGCGTAGATGGGTACAAGGACTGTCTAAGTCCACTTGTTTTCCCTGGAGGTAGCCCACTCACTGCAGTATGGCGGTTGATTCGCGCTACAAAGAGGTGGTTAAAAATCAAGAATTTATATACACTCTGTTTCCTATTTAATGTCGAAATAAGCTACCGCAAAGATAGGTCCAGTCACCATTTTGATAAGCTTATCCAAAAATGATTTGGCATGGCGCATGATTTGTAAGGCCTTCTATCGGACCTTTGACTTGTCAAAATTATAAGGAGGTTAAACCAGAAATTGAAAACTGAAAATGGCGTGAAAAGTTAACTTTGAAGATTTGGGTCTAACTTGGTAAGCGTAGCAAACAAGGGCCTGGTTTATCCTCGTTATGACATGCAACCTATGTTCAAGGCATAACTTTGATCGCGGTGTTTAACTGAAAACTCACCCTAAACTCAACCTATTTGAGCTCAACACAGTAGCATGCACCATAGGCCTTTACTGTTTGAAACCCTAACATTAAATATCAATCTCAGAGGCTCAGAAGACCATCTATCGAACCACAAGCAGCATCTGTACACACAGAACTGATCCAAAGCATGAGAGATCAGCCAAATCAATAACATTCAATGCTATTCAACTTAATTTGAGAAGATTGGGGTCATAAACACAGTACCTATGGCTTTAATACAAGATGACAAACTGATATACCCCACTACAAGCATTCTTCAAAGAAAGAGGCTTAGGCCAGCATCTCAGTCATTACCCTAAGAGGGGCTAAAATACAGCAGAGAAAGAGGAGAGAGAAGAGAGAAAAGCAAACCCTAACTAAAAAAATACAGACTTTATTTACAAAAATGAAAACTTACAAATTCTTTCTCCCTCCTTCTTGCTTCCCAAATTCTCTATATTTATTAAGGCAGAGGGTTTGATAGGCTACCTCATTTATATGAAAATATCAAAATCAAGCAAACTTGGCTAAGTTAAAGGATAAAGATATACAACAACAAAGTCACAGCATTAATACAAAAGCATGACGAGGCAAAGGAATTTCGCTAGTTGAAGAATTCAAGAAGAATGAACGCTACTAGCGAAATTTTCTGAGCATGGTAATGTAACAAGAGAACAGCGGCCTGAATAAACTATTTTGGTCTAGCTTAAAATTAAGTACTTCACAAGGCAAATTTTCGCAATCCTAGCTTAAAATTTTCGCAACTCTGAGCAAATTCCGCTGTTGATCTCACCGCATTTCATCCTCTGCCTTCAATCGCACACTTTTTCACTTTGTCTTTCAGCTGTATTGATTTTGGTTGCTGGATGGCCGATGAATGAGTCAAACCTCATGATCACACATACATCTTTATGATTGAACCTCTGTGGTACAACCTCAGAAACAATGCACAATCTCTAAACGGCATAAGTGATACTACAAGATTGAATACTGAACTGCATTAATGATATGATTTAGTGCACAAAATAATCAAACTATCTATTATAGGGCCTGTAGCCAGAATTTTTAAGAGCTGAACACACCTCAACCCAATGTTGTTAGTCCCTAGTAATGCAAACAAAAAGGAGATGCATGTAGTGGTTTTCAAAAAGCTATGATCCAAAAATATTTATGCAGATATAAATATTTTCACTAACCCAAAATGGACATCAAGTTGTAAATCACATGAAAGAACCAACCCACAAGAATAAATTCAGCCAACTTTGATCCCATGATTCTCAACTTGAATTTCCACCTAAGTCTAATGGTTCTTTATATAATGATTATGTGCTGTTGACTAAAACTGTATCTCTCTCTAAACCTGAGCACACATACTCTTGGGTTATTGTTCAACTGGTGATATGATATTAATACTCTTTCTTTATTCAACTACATTGTAGGATGCAATGCTTAAAATTCGACTTCACTAAAGTCCGTGTAACGGGATTCACCGACCACTCCCAACCAACAAGGCTTTAGTACACTGTCAAAAGGATCTTCGACTCACACAAACTCTACAGCTTCAATTCCTGACCCGAATGACTTCAAAATCTACACCAAGAATTTAGACCTCACCATCCACCATGTAACGAGCACTAAATCGACACCCAACCAATGAAGGTTTAGGCACGGGTTTCAAAGGCTTTCGCCATATAACTCTTATTCGCTCGGGTTTCAAGGCAAAACTTCACGACTTTATTTTTCTTTTTCTTCTTTTCTTTTTGCTTTTTCTTTTCTTTTTCTTTTTGGAAGACAACATTGGTCTTCAAGTATGGGTAACACAAACCTATCCTAGGTTGCCAACATGCTTAAGTACCTGCCATGTGCTAAGAAGTAAACAAACATGTTTCATTGAAATAACTGAGGCAAAAGAATTGAAAGGCTGAGAAATTTCAAGTTGATACGTTGGAACTGTAAGTGACCAAAATTGAGCCAAGCATGGAATTTGTTCTAACATATAGGATGAAACAAATGATCAATTTTTCAACAAAGAATTTGAACTGTTCAACTTGAAAGGACTAATCGCTCAATCAAAGAAAACATTGACACATGGAACAAACATGATATGAACAAAAAAGCTGTATGATGATAGATAAACTGAATATTTGATAGAAGCCAAAGTGGACAATATACATGAATATCAAGTTAAAACATTGGTATCAACTGCTACTATAAGAATAAAATCTAATCAAAACCATAGGCACTGATAAGATTAACTTATACAAAATGTAAAGAAAACAACACCACTTCCTGCAGGTGGTAATTGGTCACGCTATCAGAACTAACATCCAGTAGAGGGCACTGGGTCTTCTCCGATCAGAATATGAGAAGACTCAGATGCAAATAATCCAACAAGATGAATGGCACTGGGCCAACTGATCCGGCTGCTTGTGTAGACGTTGTTCGAGCAGAGCATCCATCATTAATCTAAATGATTCTTCTGAGCCAAAGAATCGCATCCACAATGGGGCTAGACAGGATGGGCCGCGTATCGAACAAACAGAACGCCACGTAGTCCGGAGAGAGGGCAACAAGATGATCGCAACCTGACTCACTGTATCCCGGCCTGTAAGGTGTATATCATCTCAGATGGTGGTCCTCGGCCTCCCGACCTGTACTCCTCCGGTCCTGTGGGTCGTAAGTGGAAAGATACGGCATAGCCCACCACTCTGCCCACCATATGACCAGGGGCACTCAACTTCACCCCAACCTCCCATTCCTCCTGAACTCCACATGCTCAGAACATGGGCGTGAGAGCCCTTACGCGTCGAATGCTCTCTCGTCGCACACAGTCCTTCCGAGGACCTCTCCCTCAACTCATAACAGAGATGCTACCACCAAAACAGGGACCCAAACCAAAAATCCCAGATCCGCAAAGGCCTCAGATGGCCTCCTCCATGAACGCCGGGGCTAAAGAAGTCGTCCAACATGGTCAAGCAAGATCCGTGCGGAGCCGCTTCCGCAAAACATCAACCCAGTGGTGTCTTCCGGGCCGTTGCTCGAATCCATCTCGCGATGAGGCTGTGGGCCCAATCTCTCACCTCTCGCATTGCCGGGCGGTATACGCAGTTAAGAGTCGCTGAAATATCGCCGCCTGGTACCAGCAAGCACTAACACAACTGAAGCCCACGATCAGCCGAATTTGTAACGCCATCGAAAGGTAGAACCGCAGTATCACTCGTGGGTAGTAATACGCCCTAGGTCATGAAAGGCAAGTACAGCGAATAATCCTCATCAACTTATTAGACCTTTGATTTGCACTCAGTCTCGCTGGACGCCAGAGTAATTAATTCTGATAATCATCATTGATGGAGCCTACATTCTTGTTCGGCCCTACAACAATGGCCTCCATCCGTAGAAAGAGCAGAGAGTCGAGACAAGCTTCGCCCAGCAGATAGATCGCACGCCGTAATGGCGATGTCACTTCGCTCGTCCGGCGGCAAGACCGCCAGAGGCCCGGCCCCAACTTCCTCTGGCACAGTGATGGGGCACCAATCAACCGGTCTGAAGAGCGCTTAATCCCGGTATTCTTCGTGTACGGTAATTCTGGGATCGGTGATGGTGATCGAGTTCGGACCAGTCGCCACTTCAAAATTAATCGTTCCACGTCAATGACCACCAGAGTAATAACCATCGAATCAAATAAAATGACTGGCGCAATTAATCACCAACGTACGACGCAATCGAATCCAAACCGAGGCTCCTGGTTATAACCGGCGCAACTTAAAATAGCAAATGGCACCAGTCACCACTGTTTCAATCGAATTTTTGACCCAAAATGAAGGCCCAGAAGACCAAATGCCGAGGCGTGGCGCAAATACCGAACCGGCAACGCGCGGTGACACCAGCGCGGAGGCTCACTGAAGCACGGATGGGAGGTACCGCCGGGCAATGAACGATCGTGGCCAGGCCCGCGTGGGCGAGGCTCACTAAAAATCGCGGATCAGACTACGCGCTGCGGCGCTGGCGCAAGGTACATGTTATATGTGAAACTAAGTGGCTCAACAGCAATGTACTTAAGATACGCTAGAGCAACAGAGGCAAAGGACTGTGGTCGCAGACACCGAACGCAGATGTTAAGAGGCTGCACGCCGCTTAACGCACATGCGTATGGCCTCGAACTAGTGGTGGATCTTGGCACTGTGGGTTTCACTGTGGAGGGAGAGAATGTGAAGTGACCAAATAAACAACCCCCTTCCTTCTTCTTATAGGCAAATGAGGAAGCCGAAGAGTTTTTGTCCTCATTATTTCGCTGGTTCACGACCTGGTCATTCGCATCACCTTGCACCAAAAAAAAATTATAAACTTAAATATTAGTACCATGTGAAATAAAATATTATACAGTCAATGAGAGAAACAAAATTAAAAATTTAATAAGAAAATTTATAGAGAGAACAAATACAAAGGAAAATTCTTAATTTAGAAATTTTCGGAAAAGTGAACCAAATTATCAAAATTAACTAAATTAAGACAAAAAGCAAAATTGTTGAACTGCAATCCGGTTTTTAAAACACCTACCCGCCTAACTTCAAATATTACCAAGAGGCCAAGGAGAATGATCTCTCAACCCCCAGCAGTCCGGGTGACTCCATGGTGTCAGATGTCCAATTGTTGCTGGTTCACCGATGGCTTTGAATTGAGCAATTGGCCCGCAAAGTGATGCTGATGGCAAGACCAATATCTTCATCTCCTCGGGCCGATTACTCCTTGCAATCTCGGACACCGTGCTTCCCGCATACCGAACATTTTGAAACACCTCAGACTTTTGATTTTCATTTCATAAACCATAAGTTTGACCGTCGAAAGATGTTTAACCTGTGCCACGTTACCAAAGGTTAGCTGCATGACTCATCTCCAATTGATGATTGCATCGGGTCGTGGGCCGAAATGGGCCTTCCTAAGACATCAAAATCAATGTCTCACTGGTAATTCGCCATTAGTCAAGCACTACAAATTCACCGGGCAGTAATCGCATTTCACTAAGACATCCTCAACTATCCCCTTAGGATTTTCACCGATCTAATCTACCAATGAGAGAGTGACACAGGCCTAAGTCTCCATCTAAACTAACCACTATGATAATCTAATGTGATTAGTTATCAAGATCATTCAAATCAAGTAATGACTTATCTATGCAATTCTCGTTCAATGATTGAATCAAATTGTGGGAGGATCCCGATCCTTTGTATTTGACAGTATTTGCTTTGGGATTATATAACCATCAGTCAGGAGAAATGCCTTCTTCAATGTCGAATCCTCTGACTGTGGCAAAGATCTTCAAAATTTCTATGGCTATGACTTTGCCGATTATGTCCAAAGATGTTAACCTTCACTTGCCTTAGACCTCTAAAATGCCTCGCTGCCGAGATGCCTTCTTCTACCTCTAAGTGCTTGTGAAACAGTGGTACATATTTGCTTGAATCCTCCCTTAGGAGAATATGCTCAGATCAATTCTTCTCCTTGGATTCGATCTTCTTCAACAGGTTTGGGCATGGGTTGATCAACCTCTTTTCCACTTCTCAAGGTGATTATAGCCTTAACTCAACCATTCCTGAATTGTTGGATTGATCCCACTCATGGATTCCCTTCGGGGTTTGGCAATCGTTTGTGATGGAAACCTCCCTTTCTCAGACTCTAGCAACTTGTTGATCTCGTGATTGAATACTGTAGGTTGTCAATTTTCTGGTTGAGATTGCTCAAGTCCATCTATTCTCTTATTCAGTGTACTTTCTACAGTATCAATCCTTTGTGCTAGTTGCACATTGATTCCTTTTTGTTCCTCAACAAAGTTGCCTACCACCTTACTCAGATTCAATATGGCTTGTTCCACTGAGAAGAGGATGGTGGTTGTTGTGATTGTGAGGGGGTACCAAACTGAGGTTTGGCCCCTGGGGGTACATAAGGCGGTCTCCATGCAAGGTTAGTGATTCCTCCAATTGGAATTGTAAGTATTGCCATATGGAGCATTGGATTGTTGTACTTGAATTGTCCTACAAGAGCCTGTACATTCTACATCAAATCCTTGAACAGGCAGGGGCCATAGGAAATGGTTCTACTGGGTGTACAGGGGATTGGAAATTGGTGCAAGGATTGGACTGTGTAGGATTTTCAGTCACTGCATGCACCTCTTGGAGCTGTTTGCCTTCAAGCTCCTCAACTTTCCTTGCTAGGGTTGAAATCCTAGCTCTCATCTCTATTTCTTCTGGAAGTGCATACATCCCACCCCTAGTTGAACCACCGTGGATCACATCCTTTCATTCCTCTGAGGCTAGCCTGATCCCAACTTCTTTAGAAGTTTCAGCCACGTAATTTAAAAATCCTACGCTTCATCGTGATGCTTACTTAGAAAGTCTCCTCCACACATGGTTTCCAAAAGTCGCCATGGCAGGAGACATACCACCATAGAAGTGGGTTCACCAACATCCAAGTGTCAAACCCATGATGTGGACAAATCGATGGCTTCCATAAATCTCTCCCAACACTGTAAAATCTCCTCAACACTGAGTCGCAAAGGTATAAATTTGTCTTTTCAAATTATTGGTCTTATGAGCACCAAGAAACTCTTCGTGAATTCAAATTGCAATTTCAAATTTCAATTTCTTAATGGTTCTAGGCCTCAATGAGTTTAGCCAAATCTTGGCCTTGTCCTTTAGGGTCAATGGAAATGCTTTCAGCTTTAGCAAATCCATGTCCATCATACCTTCTTTAAAGGTAGTGCAGACCTCCTCAAAATCCCTAATATGAGTGTATGGATTTTCATTTTCCATACCATGATATGTGGGGAGTAGGGGTACCAAATATGGCCTCACTGCTACATCTTCAGCAGGAGGAATGATATAGGATGGGGCACTAACTCTAGGAGGGTGGATGTGATCCCTCATGGTTCTATAGGCAGTTGGATTCATTGGGGTACCTGGTTGACTTGTTGTTCCTCAGGTATGGGATCCATGGTATCAGTGTGTACACTAACTTCACTGACTGGGTCAGGTTGTGTACTGATTCTATGCAGTCTACCTGATGTGTCTCTATCCCACTGTTGCATAAACACCTGTTACAAAATTGTAGAGACAACAAAGAGAACTAACAAAGCTTGCAAAAAGGTTAAGATTAGCTAACAAAAATTAAAACTGAATCGAATGAAAACTGAGAAAGCAATACAAGATTTATACAAAACTCGGCGCTTCCTCGGGAATCGAAAGTGACAAAAAGAGGTAAAAAGGTTACCTTCACTTGCATGTTGATCAAGGTACACTTCAACTTACCATTAGTAGTTTGGCACCACCCCGCAACGGCGCCATTTGATTCGTGTCACGCAGGCTGAGCTAAAATCAATAAAATTTATATACACTCTGTTTTACTACCGTCAGAGGTCAAGCTACCGCAGTGATAGTGGTCTAGGGTCGAACACGGGATGGGTTTTCATCCTAAAAATGACGGTATAAGTGCAACGGTTGCAAGGCTTTCTATTTGACTCTTTGATTTGCTTCAAAACAGTGGAAGTAGGTTGAAATCGAGAATGTAAAACCGAAACGGCAAGAAAGTTAACTTCTGAAGATCTGGGTCACTAACTTGCAAGTTAGGGCAAACAAGCAATCCCTAGCCATCCGCGCAGATATGTAACCTATAGTCCAAGGTATAACCGGATCTATGTTTAACTAAACCTCACTCCTTGAAATCAACTCCTATTTGAGTCAACACAGTATATGCATCTACGTCCCTTGATCGTTTGAAACCCTAACATTAAATATCACCGTGAGGCTCGTAAAGCACTGACTGACTGAAACCACAAAGGGGATTCTAGCATTAAGTATGCACTGTATCCTAAAGCATGGAGAGTATTGGCCAAATCAATAACATTCAATGCTATTCAACCCTAATTTGAGAAGATGGGGGTCATAAACACAGTACCTATGGCTTTTAATACAAGAGGACAACCTGCATATGCCCCACTACCAAGCTAGCTTCCTTCCTCTTCAAAGAAAGGAGGCTTAGCTGGGCATCTCTTGAGCTGTCATCCTCAAGAGGTGTCAGCAGCAAGAAAGTAAGAGAAAGAGGAGAGAAGAGAGAAAAGCAAAACCCAACTAAAATATTAGACTTATTTACAAAATGAAAACTTACAAATTCTTCTCTCCCCTCCTTCTGTTTCCTAAATTTCATATTTATTACAAAAGAGAGGGCTTATGCAGGCTTTTCACCTCAATACATGAAAATAAAACCCACAAATTTGGCTGCTAAAGGATAAGAGAGTAAATACACCAAATTTGAAGTCGGTTAGCATTAAATACAAAAAAGACAAACAGGCAGTGAATTTCGCTTAGGTCGAAGAATTTCATTTAGCTAGCTTAAATTTCGCTAGCTTAGCGAAATTTTCGTGGAGTAGCTTAAAATACAAAATTTCGCTAGGAACGCTGCCTAGCGAACCGGTTCGCCCAGCAAATGGCAATTTCGCTAAGGTTGCGAAATTTTCGCTAAGGTTGCGAAATTTTCGCAATTCTAGCTAAAATTTTCGCAACTCTAGCGAAAATTCCAGGCTTTGTTGATCTCCACCAGATTTACCCCGTTCAATCAGATCAATTTTCTTCACTTCTGGGCTTCGCTTCATTGATTTCGGGTTGGTTGATGGCTTGACACTTCATTCAAACTCATGATTCGCCATATTCCCGATATTGAACTCCCAAAGTGCGCAAAAACCTGTAAAACAGCCAAAAATAACCTCTAAATCCAAGATAAAGTGATACTAAGAAGACTCAACACCTAATTGGCATTAATGACATGATTAAGGGGGCACAAAAGCACTCCAAACCTACGACACAGTGTCCAAAATTGTACTTTTTGGGCACTAATCAGTTGTTCTGATTGTTCCTCCTTCCATAACCCCGAATTTCTTTATTATCTGATTATTACTTCCCTGGCCTTGATTCTACTCCGGGTAGCTTATCAAGCCCCATACTAACCCCCGTCAGTGTGGTCGATTCTAACTAAACCTCGACACATGCATCGCAATGCCTACTTTGTCATTCTAACTGGCATTCTGCATCGCTATGTTGTCCTCCATAGAATTCAGATAACTCCCATGGGCTGGTCTGAATGGCATTCGTTCTACCTTGCTGCCTAGTAAGCTGTTTAGTAAGCTACGCAACATGTGTTACCAGATTACTGAGAACCTCGTTATTTGTGCCGCCGACAACCTTCACTGGTGTAATCCTATCTCTAGGCCACTGATTGGTATTAGTAGTAGCATCCTCCAAGATTTATATGCCATCCAGACTTCATTAGCGCACCTTTAAGCAAGGCATCAATCACTGTTTGTATCGATTCCAATTAATATAAAACTATGGACTTGCATTTATCTGGTCAGCCTGTGGTGTGGGCACTTCCTCAGCAATTTGTGAAATCTATCCCATGCCTCTGCCAAGCTCTCTCCCTCTAGTTGTCTAAATGTATTGATCTCTTGCACCAGCTGTGCAATTTTCCCAAGCGGAAAGAACTTTGTCAGAAACTTCTGCATTAGGTCGTTACATGAAGTAATAGAATCTGGTGGCTGACTTGTCAACCAGTGCTTAGCTTTATCACCTGTTAGCCGAACAACTTCAAATGAGTGCTCTTCAATTACCCATTATACTTGACTATGTCACATAATTTCATGAAGCACTAAGTGCATATTCCTGGATTCTCATTCGCAATCCGTGGAACAGATGTTCGCGATCCATATGGTCACCGATCAGCCAAGTTATTTGCCTGAATACGTGGTCTTTGGATAGCTGTCTGAACAACTATAGGTGGTAGGGCAAACTCTTCTAGCAACATGAATGGATCATCTGGCTCGAATTTTCGCAACCTGCCCTGTTTGCTGTTTGACCAACTTTTTAACTGCTTTTTGTGATTTTTTTTTTCCCAAACTGTCCTTAATGTAATTTTGTTGTTTCATACTTTTTTTGTAATTTCTGACTTCGGTGCGCATATGCTTCCCGCCAAGCTCAGAAAATCACCAATCACTATCAATCAATAAAATTGGCGCTAAAGCTTTCAAACACCCTCCCGCCTTGGTGATTCTTCCTCATTTTCTCTCCCCTTTTCAAGAGACTTTTTCAATCTCGCCAAACACCACTTAAGGATGACAACTCAAGGGATGCTTGGCTAAACCTCCCTCATCCTTGAAGAGGAGGGTCACTGGGTCAAGGTTCTTGAGGTAAAACACTGTCCTCCTGTTGCCAACACAGGCATTTATTATCATTTATGTTTTTGCATCTCACTTTAGGTTTAAATCCTTGTAGTGTACCCTGATTGGCTAGCACTTGGCAAGCTTTTAAGGCTCAGTGAATACTTATTGCTAGATCCACTGATGCTCACGTAGTTGCCATTTATTCGCCTCTGCAAGTTAGATCGAAGGACCAGTTTTCAGCTTTGAAACATTAATGGTTAATAAATGCTGTAAATTTTGAGAAAAACTTTTAGGGTTCAATTCTTATAGCCAAATGAAGATCCGGTTCGGGAAATGACTATAGGTCATTCTCCTAACGCATGGAAAGATCCGAGACATTTGGGCCATTTTAACCCCAAGCCTGGGCGGCCCGAGACTTCAAGGAGTTCTCTTACACTTTATTTCACTACATTCCTAGTTTTTCAAACCATAAATCCCACTGCTTTTACAAGAAACCCTAAATCCAAAGTGAAATCACAATTTTCAATCAACTGAAAATCATTTTGCACGAAGAAAAACCCATCCTGCAGTTCAATTCTAGAGCCATTTATATCGTAGTAGCTTTGCTACGGAAGTAGAAGTTTTAGGATATAAATATTAGTTGATTCCAAGCTTGATAGCCGTAAAGCGTGATGTGTAAATGTACGCCTATGTATGCAAGTGCAAAGGCCTAAGTAATATAGTGTACCAATGGTACGGATATCGATCTACGGGGATAGGTGTGTTGACTATAGAGATTTGCTTTTCGAATATTATCTGGGTATAAGTAATGTGTAAAAAGGGTACTAATATCTTAATGTAAGCTAAATTACTGATTTGAACGAATTACTATTTAATGGAGATTAGGGTTATGTCTCCCCCTGCCACTTTCAATGGATTATTTCTTAAAGGTGATATTATTCAGTCTGTTTATGATTTATTAATGGCAAGGTGATCTTGCTTACAAGATACCCTCTCTCGAGGTGTATTCGCCGATCTCGCTAGTAGAATTGAGTGTATCTCTGATTAGTGCCCAAAAAGTGCTATTTTGAACCCTATATTAGATAGGTTTTGAGTGCTTTTTGCGCACTAATCATGTCATTTATGCCAATTGAAGTGTTTAAGTCTTCTTAGTATCGCTTATGCCGCTGTAGGTATTTTTGGTTGTTTTGTAGGTTTTGCGTACTTTGGGAGTTCAATATCGTAGATATAAGATGAACCATGAAGATTGGAAGTCCCAATTGTCAGCCATCAAACAAACCATAAATCAAAGAGAGAATGAAGGCAAAATGAAGAAAAATCAATGCAGTGGAGGACTGGAAGCACGCAAGTTGATGAACAAAGAGATCCCGTGAATTTCGCTTAAGATTGGCGAAAATTTTCACGGGATTGCGAAATTTCGCAGCCTTACGGTAATTCTCGGTAATCTTAGCTTAAATTGACACTCGCTAGACCCAAAATTTTCATAAACTGACTTATCTAAATGAATTTCTCAAGTTTTCGCTATCATGAATTCGCTTGTTAGCGAAATTCCTCGCTTAGCTAGCTTAAATTGCTGTGGTCTATTAAATTTCCTATTTTCGCTTATCTCGTGATTTTCGCTTAGCTAGCGAATTTTCGCTAGCTAGCTTAAATTTTCGCTAGCTAGCTAAATTTCACTGCAGCGAAATTTTGATTTTAGCTAAATTCACGCCTTGTCATGTTTTTGTAATTACAAAACTACCACTTTGGTGATACTTCTTGGTCTCCTAAAATTAGCCAAATTGTTAGGCTTTGTGGTATTTTCATACATTAGGTGGCCCATATAGTCTCCCTCCCATTTTGTAACCCTAAGCAAGAAATTGAAGAAACAATTCTTTAAAAAGTTTTTATTTTTGTCTCGTAGTTTAGTTAGGTTTTTCTTTTCCTTCCTTTCCTTATTTCGGGGTTGCCAAACACCCTCTGGAGGATGAGAAAACTCAAGAGATGTCAAGCCTCTTTTCGAAGAGGAAGGAAGCTAGCTTGGTGGTGGGGCGCTTATGTGTCATTCTCTTGTATTAAAAGCTACTGCACTGTAGGTTTATGGCCCTATCTTCAAAATATGGTTGAATAGCATTGAATGTTATTAATTTAATAATACTTACCATGTTCAGATACAAGGCATACTTATTAAGTGATGTAATCGTGGTCGTATTAGATGGTCTTTACGAAATGAGATGATATTTAATGTTAGGTCAAACTTAAAAGGGCCATAGATGCATGTCAATTGTGTCGACTAAATAGGAGTTGATTTTAGGGTGAGGTTTGCTAGTTAAACATAGATCCGTTTATGGTCGAACTGTAGGTTGTTTTTCATAACGAGGATAAAAACCCGAGGACACTTGTTTGCCCTAAGTTACCAAGTTAGTGACCTAAATCTTCAAAGTTAACTTTTCACACTTCATTTTCGCTTACGCTTAATCAATTTTCAAACTCATCACACTTGTTTTTTAAAACTAAAAAGTCCAAATAGAAAGTCTGTACCGTGCACTTATGCAAATCATTCCTAGGATGAAAACCCATCCCCGTGTTCGACTCCAGACCTGCTCAGGCATCAAGTAGTAGTTTGACTACTGGCAGAGTAGGAACTAGGTATATAAATTTTGTTGATTTTAGCTCAGCCTACTGTACGAATCTGAATTCTACTCAACTCGTGCATCCGAAATGCTTAAATGTTCCTAACCTTAATTGCCACCTTCGATCGGGAATATCTCTGGCTTACCGAATCAACCAAAGGCTGCTCTACTCATATCCCTAGGTATCCTCATCTCTCGAATCTCGGATCTCTAGTATGATCATACTAATGCTGGCCAAACATTACCATGTAATTGATCCACAGATGTAAAGCAGATTATAATGAATCATAAATCAATGAATAATATAAATTAATAAACTTTAATCCATTCAAACGTGACAGGGTTCAACAATACCCTAAGTATAGATCTAGAACATAATGAATAAGAAAATATCAATAGGCGATATATAAAAAGATCGCCCCACATCCAAAAACAAAGAAGAATAGAAAATCACGGCCTTCCAAGATCGATGTCCTCTCGCTCGATTCGCGCCTCCGGGTTCAGACGATTCCCGACCGATCCCCTCGAATTTCTTCCCATTTGCCTTTAAATGATTGAGATGAGAACTGTGGCCGACGCCGCGACGCTGGGGACGCCGCTGACAGCTGAGCCGCCGCGACAAGGCGTCGCGACGCTACGCCTGTTGACTTCTTTATATGTTGACTCAACGCCTCGACAGCTGAGACGCCACGACGCGGACATCGTGACGCTCCACCATCCCATGACGCTCTCCGTCGCTCCAAATTGCTTCCAAAGCCGCCTTTTTGCACTAATGCACCCGCATACGCACCAATCAACAACCAGGTATCCAGCCACAAAAACTATGAAATTAGATATAAATAAACGCTAAAAATGAAAGACCGACGCTGGGTACAATTTGAGTGTTTTAGCACCATTACACTTCAAACTAGTTTCTCGTTTGTCCCCAAGCAAGAACTCGACTCTAAACCCACATACACTATGTACTATAGTCTAACACGAAGGTATTGCTGCTCATGCTGATAGATGGAGGATCAAATTAGGCCTATTCACAATTTCCCGCCTTCTATTTGAAGCCCATGATTTGCAAAGGTGTTCTAATGTTGAACAACCAGTCGAATCCTAGTGAAGCCGACTAGTGCCTCGCCTCTCGATATATTCAATGGCTGATTCGTACACGGTAAAGTGAGCGTAATCAACAAAATTTATATTCTGTTCTCCTGCCATCGTAGTCAAGCCTACCGCAGCATAGCTGCCCAGGGTCGAACACGGTGGACGGGCCTTTCGCATAAATGATTCGAGGAAGTCAAAAATGGTGAATTTGGCCTGATTTTAAGGTCGGAAAACAGGAGTTTTCCTCTCTCTCTATGGTTACAAACTGAAATTTAAATAAAATAAAATAAAATAGAACTCCTTAGCGACACCAGCGAAGATCCAGCTAAACTAAGAGGTCCCCGTTAATTTCTCGTTGGGGAGGATGACATATAGTCATCTCCCGAACCGATCTTCATTTGGCATTAAAACCTAAACCCTAATAATTTTCCTTTTGATAGAAAGCATTTATTTAACATTTATGGTTCCCTACAGTGAAAATCTATCTTGACTCATCCTACAATGATTCGTAAAGGGTAACTAATGAGTCTCAATGGATCTAAAAATAAGAATCCACTGAACCCTAAAAGATTACCAAGTATTGATCAAAGTGGATGCACTTGCAGTGAAAACCTAGCCCCTTAACCTACCTCATAGTTCAGAATGGCAACTACTGGATATTAGTGTATCTAAAGCTAAGAATACACTAACTCCTAAAGCTTGTCAAGTATTGGCCAAAGAAAGTACATCAAAGAGCTTTAAACCTAGAAATGAAAATTTGGGAACCAAAATGACAAAACCTGCTGCGTGAAAAATAGGGGAACCACCAGCAGTCTTAAGATCTCACCCCCAGCAGCCTTTTACTTCAAGAAGGAAGTGGTTTTAGCCGCTCATCCTCCAAGTTGTCATCCTGGCAAGCCAGCAAACCAAGAAAGAGAGAGAAAGAGGAGAGAGAAGAGAGGAAACTGGAACAAAATAAAAGCTGCGTGCTGAAAGATTAAAGTTGCTTAGGGTTACAAAATCATGGGGGCTTATATAGGCAACCCAAAGTGTGAAAATACAAGAAAGCCTAAAGTTTTGGCTAAAACAAGGGACAAGGAGGTAATACACCAAAACAGGTCGGTTGGCATTAATTACACAAAAAAATGACAAGGCAGGGAATTTCGCTATGCAGGACAATTTCGCTAGGTAGCGAAAATTTGGCTAGCCTAGCGAAATTGGACAGAGATAGCGAAATCACAAAATTTCGCTATGCACAGCCAATTTCGCTAGCTAGCGAAATTTCGCTAAATTTAAGCGAAATATTTTAGAGATAGCAAATGAGACTCGCTTAGGCACAGTGATTTTCGCTACATAGCGAAATTCTCATGAATTAGCTTAGTCTCCCATTCATGAGATTGCGAAATTTTCACAGGTTAAATTTCTTATCCCAACGAAATTTTCGCAATCAGCGAAATGAATTGTCGTTTTGCCTTCTCGTACCCTACTGCATCCTCCATCTTCACTTTGCCTTCATTTCATCAATGTAATTTGATAGGTTATTATTGGAAATAATTTCAATCTTCATGGTCTAACACATCTCGATATCAAATTCGACTTTAATGGACGAGGTAATAATAAAACCTGCAAATAACCACAAATAACTCGAAATGGCATAAGTGATACTAAGTAGACCCGAACACCTCAATTGGCTTATTCGATACATTAGTGCGCAGCACTCAAAACCTATCTCGAATAGTAGGTCGTGCCAGCACTATTTGGGGCAGCTAATCACACCCCCAACCGACACGCTGCTAGTCCCTTACAATGCAAAATAATAAAGGCATGCATGCAAGATTTTCTCAAAAGTTTATGGTTCAAAAGGTGTATATACAACAAGCATTTACCTTTAAAATGCGTAATTGATACCAAGTTTGAAACCAAGATGAGAGAACAGTAAACCATATAAGAAAAGTTTAGGTCAACATCGGATCCATGGTTCTCAAACCGAATTTCCAACAAATTCTAATGGTTCTTAATATAACCGTATTGAGCCAATAAATTGCAAAATTAATTTCCCCAACCTAGCTTAATTCCATGGCCTTAAATCATTAACAACCTAAATAGGATTAGCTACACACTTATTCCATTACTGACACTTCATTGTATAAAGTGCAATGCCAAAACTCGACTTCACCAAAGTCCGTGTAATCTGGGTCCACCGATGACTCCCAACCAATTGGGCTTGAGGAATGAGCCAAAAGGATCACTTGACCACAAACTCGCAGCTTCACCCTAATTTCGAATGACTTTGAGAATTAAGCACCCAACACGCTTAAACTCTACCCATCCACTGTGAGCTAACACTATAAGTCAATGAATCCCAACCAATTAAGGCTTAGTGGCATCGGGCTTTAAAGGCTGCGCCATATACCCTCGGGACCGTGTTCGGGTTTCAAGGCAAAGGTCACGACTTTATTTTTCTTTTTCTTCTTTTCTTTTTTCTTGCTTTTTCTTTTTCTTTTCCTTTTTGGAAGACTACATTGGTCTTCAAATGTGGGTAACACAACCCTATCCAGTTAACAAAGATGCCAGGCCGCTATGCAAAGTGAAAGGAGGCAAATAATTTGACAGCCTATTGGTACAATCTGATGTGCAATGTGTGAATTAGCTCAAGGGGGAAAGTTCAAGGTTGATAACGCTGAAGCCTCGATTGACTAAAAACTAAATCATGCATGGAATTGTTATATCACTAAGGTAACATACAGGGTTTCAATTGTCCAACTAAAGGTAAGAGCAGAAACACAACAAAAAGACCACTGCCTACTATTGGCTAATACTTACATCCTGAACAATCCTATACAAAATAAGCAGGCGCTAATAAAGCTAAACAAAAGAAGGTCAGGATAGGCGCCACCTTGGGTCCTAACTTTTCCCCCAACCAAAGTATAACTGTATCTCCTCTGGGTAGTGATTGGAAAGCTAGGGAAGTGAGTGCGGCCACCTCACTCTCGTGGTGGTGTATACGCGCTGATCTCGGGCCGCCAAGTACCGCCGCCAACATATCCCAAGAGGTCACTGAATCGCTGAGCGAGAGTCGCCGGAGGTCTGATGCTCCAACCGAACCGGCAATCCGAACCAACCACTCCGTGTGCCATGCAAATGTAGGCAAATGGCTGTGTCTTTGATGTAGTGGCAGAGGCTTGCATAAAGGCCACTAATTTCCTAGAATGTTTTGCGTTATACAAGATAAGGTCTTGGTGGTGGGTGCTGAGGTAAAGCGAATAGGTTGTGAATTGGTGGTTACAAGGTGGTATACAATCGGAGATGGCAAAGGCTATTATATTATAGGTAATGGGTTTTTTGGTGCTCTTTCCTGACCTTTCCATTACTTTCCTTACTCAACAAGGGAAGAATTTCTTCTTCTTTTTTACATGGCCCATATTCTACACATAATTGTGGGGCACCCTGTAGTTCCTCAGGAGGATCTTCTGCTGGTTCTTCTTTCAATTCCTCCTGAAGCTGCAATTGAGCTTGTTCACCCACAATAGTGTCACACTCTTCCTTGTGGTACTTTCTCCTTCTGATAAACACCAACCGATTGGTGAGCTTTGAGATGGATTCCCGTAAGATGTCCAATTTTTTTTGATCAATTCGCTTTAGAACTCATCCACCTCGTTGCTCAGTGGAGCTCTCCACTGTCTCAATTTCCCTATTAGCCTGAACATTCACTACCCTATTATCCTCTATGAAATTGTCCACTTGTTTGCTCAAATCGTGGATGGCTTCAGTTCAACAGGATATGGTGGTGGTTGTTGTCAGAAGTGGGGCATAATACGGATGTTCAGATGCAAGTCAGGAGGTCTCTGGTTCCTCATGAGGAATTGCAGATTCCAACTATGGCTGTAAGTACTACCATATGGTAAACCCATCCATTGGTTTTTATAGTCCCTCATGGACATGCAACCCCAGGTTACCTCCATAAGGTACGATCGATTGCTTCCTCCTCTAAGTGCTCCATTCGTTCAATCTAAGTTCTCGGGTGGATTGACTTTAAGTAGCCTCGCTCTAGGTTTCTAATCCACTGGGAATGGATTCCCAGAATCAAAAATGTGGCAAATACAAAAACAACACAAACGATCATGTCGCACCGTTTTTTTTTTTTAACAAAGGAAATAAAACTAAGAAAAAATGACTGTAAAATGATAAAAGGAAATTCACCAAGACTTGTGATGAGGATCACAAGTGTTCCACAGCTCGTCAAATGCACTAAGGCACCATCCCCGGCAACGGCGCCATTTGATTCGTGCCACTGTAGGGTGATGCGGAATCAACAAAATTTATATTCCTGTTCATACCGCCGTAGTCAAGCTAATGCAAAGATAAATGGGTTCAGTGGTCGAACACAGGATGGGTTTTCTTTCATACAAATGATTTGAGTGAAGTCAAAAATGGTGAATTTGGTTTGGATTTTAAGGCTTGGGAAAAACAGGGGAGTTGATGGTTGGCAAACTGAAATTTAAATAAAATAAAATGTAAAATAGAACTCCTTGAAGCATTGGGCCACTGAGTTTAAGATCCTAGGCTAACCAAGAGGTCCCCGGGTTAATTTCCTCACGTTGGGGAGGATGACATATAGTCATCTCCGAACCGGATCTTCATTGTATTAAACTCCAAACCCTAATAATTTTCCTTTGATAGAAGATTTATTTAACATTTATGGTTCCCTACAAGGAAATCTATCTTGACTCATCCTACAATGATCAGGAAGGGTAATCTGAACAGTCTCAATGGATCTAAAATAAGAATCCATCAACCCTAAAAAGATTACCAAGTATTGATCAAAGTGGATGCACTTGCAGGCAGTGGAAAACCTAGCCCTTAACCTACATCGCTGGTTCAGAATGGCAACTAATGGATATTAGTGTATCTAAAGCTAAGAATACACTAAACCCTAAAAGCTTGCCAAGTATTGGCCAAAGAAAGTACATCAAAGAGCTTTAAACCTAGAAATGAAAATTTGGGAACCAAAATGACAAAACCTGCTGCGTGAAAATTAGGGGAACCACCAGCAGCCTTAAGATCTCACCCCCAGCAGCCTTTTACTTTAAGAAGGAAGTGGTTTTAGGCCACAATTCCAAGCACAATCCTTACAGGCCTGGGCAACCAAGAAAGCGAGAGAAAGAGGAGAGAGAAGAGAGGAAACTGAACAAAAATAAAAGTCAGGCCAAAGATTAAAGTTGCTGAGTTACAAATCATGGGGCTTATATAGCCACCCAAAGTGAAAATACAAGAGTTTCCAAAGTTTTGAAGCAAAATAAGGACAAGGAGGTAATACACCAAAACAGGCCTAAGTGGCATTGTCTACAAAAAATGACAAGGCAGGGAATTTCGATATGCAGGGACAATTTCGCTAGGTAGTGAAAATTTTCAAGAAGCCTTAAAGAATTTCGCTTAGCCTAGCGGTCAGATGTAGATAGCGTAAATCACAAAATTTCTGCTATGCACGTCAATTTCGCTAAACATTAAATATTTTAGATAGCTAAAAATGAGACTCATAGGCATGTTGGATTTTCTACATAGCTAAATTTCGCAAGCCTAGCGAATTTTAATTTCCCCGCTAGGATTGCTAAATTCTCGCTATGGCTGCGAATTTTCGCGAATCCTACCGAAATTTTCGCAATCATATAAATTCCGAATTGTCGTTTCGCCTAACACTCCACTCGCATCCTCCATCTTCACTTTGCCTTCATTTCATCACTAAATTTTGATATGTTGATGGCTGGAAATAGTTTCAATCTTCATGGTTCAACACATCTCGATATCAAATTCGACTTTAACGGACGAGGTACACAAAAACCTGCAAAATAACCACAAATAACCTCGAAATGGCATAAGTGATGGCACCTAAGTAGACCGAACACCTCAATTGGCTTGATAATGACATTAGTGCGCAGCACTCAAAACCTGTTCCTTTAATAGGGCTCAAATAGCACTTATTTGGGCACTAATCACGGCCCTTCCCAACAGACCCTATGTGTGTATAAATAAATGACCTCTAGTGTATACTTAAGTTCCGACGCCCCCCCAAACTTGAGTTCAACTCTCCTAATTGGGTAAATCTAACTACAAAAGGATCAGAACGCACCGCTGGCAAAAGATTCAACATAATTCACTCACTACATAGAACAAAAAACTAGTGCCTATAAGTTTATGCTAAGTGTCCATGTACGGATTAGGCCTGGTACTCCCACCACTGCAGGTACCGCATTCATTCCTCGAACGTCACCCCAACACTCAACTTAAATCACTAAAATCAAGTTGGGTAACTTCCATCTTCCGTCCCCATAAACGGCAGCAGTCAACGACTCTGGCATATTCAGTGGCATTGGGCTTTGAAATGCCCCTGACCATGCCCTGATTCTCATCGAAGATCCCTAATTTGTTTCAAACGGCAATCCCCTGTATCGAAGGTGTCCCATCTCTTTAGTGTTTAAAGATTCACGTTTGTTGAACCCAGTGGTAGGGCCTTGCATCTAGGCATACCCTAGAGATCATCTCAGTGGGTGTGATAGGCTCTTGTTATGGTTTTAATCAACGAGACAGACTCACTATGCCTCCTTCTCCTATTCAACCCACTTTATATTCAAACAACTAATGTAACCTTCTTTTATTGACACAGTGATCTGCCAAAATTTGATCTCCTACTCTAAAGCATAGCTGCATCACATACGCAGCCTCCCTAGACGCGACACCACTACACATATAAGGATTCCACTTAAACACATGACCAACAAAAACTCAATATCCTAAGATGAGCAATCGAAATGAAACTAAACAGAAACAAATGCTTAACTAATGCAAATGTTAACTAGCAGCGCATAAATGAAAAATAAATCACCAGACTAATGTAAAAATCAAAGCAAAAACAAAGACTAATCTAATAAAAACTCGACACCACCACACTTCAAACAAAATACATCCAGTGTCCTCACCGCACAAAGAACAGGCGGCAGGGTAAGAGTACTCTCAGATCGGAAGTCACCATGAAGGTGGCGTATGATGATGAAGAGGAAGAGTCGAGCAAGCCGAGCCCGAGGGAATCGCCGTCAGCCAAGAATAGTGGCTCGTCGCCAACACCAGAGTACATCAGTCAGCCAGCTCCATCCTCGTAGAGAAGGACTCTGCTCCCGGTCTCACCCCGAATGCATCAAAGCGCCAAGTAGAGCACCGGTCCTCGGATCGGGAGGGATCGAGGCCGCTCAGCCGCCAGGGTGGCGGTGGGAGGTGGCTGGACGGAGGATCGTGCCTAATGTCCTCTGGGACTCTCGCAGAGTCCAAAGCGAGCCTGATAATCGTGGAGCTCATATCTCGCCCGAGTTCGCGGCCGTAATCGTAGGCCCCTCAAAGTCGTGGCACACCGCTGTCTCTCTGATCGATATTGTTCACAGGTAATCACTTCATTGGTCATCAGGCACCTGCTCGCCAGGTTTCACGATGAGGTGCGGCGCCCAAATTATCTTAGCGTCTCCTTATTTATGGAGGATAGCAATTCCGCAACCCAGCCTGGCATCGTATGATATCCCGGATGATGCATAATTGAGCAGTGGCACGCCAGTCGTCACTCACACACGCTCGTCAGCCTACCGCGATGCCACGCAATGGCCACGCTGACTAGATATAAAGGCAAGCTTGGCTCAAGTGGACTCGCATGGCCCTCACTATTGAGTTTCACCACCCCAATGCATAGTCAAACCCAAATGATCTCTGGGTAGTCGTACGCCGTGAAAGCCAATCAACGTCTGACATGATCCGCACCATAGTAACTATCGACGATCAGGATCAAGCCGACCAACACCCCTAACTCCGAACCTTTTGATGACGTGGGAGGCGTAGATTACGAGAATTCTCGCAGACCACACTCATCGGCCGCTGGACGAGGTGGCTGGCAGCGCCCGCCATCCCTTGGTCGCGATCACGCCTTTAAAAAATCATCGGGTGGTGAAACCTTCCTGATACAAACGACGGTTCTGCAGATGCGGTGCCGAATCGATCGCTTATTAACTTCATTCACGAACCGCGACATCACTTAGTTAAATCCTATGATCCACTCCGCTGGTGGTATCATTTTTTCCGCATATCGTGAGGAACACTCAGATTGCTATAATGCAATGGGATAGTACTAAGTTGGCACAATCAACTGACTAGATAATAACACAAACACCTGATGCACTAGAAAACAAAATTCAACTATACTGGTGACCTTGCAATGTAATCTCAACCCGAAAGAAACCTAAACAGACTCAAAATGTAGAACTAAACAGACCCTTAGATCCACATATTATATAATTTTAGTAGCAGACCTAAGTATGTGAGTGAATGCGATGATGACAAGTGACCTGGTGTGTGATGGTGATGGCAAAAAAAGAGAGTATGAGCACTGGTATCTAGATGGTGTCAGCGCAACACACTACTCACCAAAGAGGAAAGGATTCTAAAAGAATGTGACTGGTGATTTAGGTTCTAAACTATGAGGGTAAGAACAAAAAAATGAAGGGGTTTTGGGTTTAAACAGAGCAACGTTATGACGTCGGGCAACGCTACACGTTTCGGGCAACGCCTGACGTCGGTAACAGCCATGGATACTCGCAACGCCGCAACGCCCAGAGAGTATGTCTCACGCGCGACGCTAAGGCAACGCCGACGCCCGCAGGGTAGTATAATCAACGGTCGCCACAGCATATCAACGTCGATCGAGACTTCAAACAACGCCATGATTATTGAAACACCGCCGCGCATTGGAAATCAACGTCACATCGCTCTAGAATACAAAATCATCAGCCGCGACGCCCAGAGTGTCAAACGACCGCCGGGAAAGCTCGTGAGTCAACGCCGCTAATGTCGATAGAAAGACGCCATGACGCTTGAGACATCGCGACGCTGAAACGCCGACGCCGCCAGTGCCAACATGCCGCATTGCTGGCGAAGGCCTAAAATGTTCATTACAACATGATCTGCAGTAAGAAACACTTCTGTGGTCAGACTTTCCAGACTTAGGCTCGCATAAATTGATCTTCCTTGATTGCTATTAGTCCTAAAAGTAATCACCAGCTGAGATACTGATACAGCAAATCATCAACCCAACATAATCGAAAGCAGATACAATAAAAAATTAAACCATAGAAAGGAAAATTGCAAGAAGAACTTGGGTTGCCTCCCAAGAAGCGCTATGTTTAATGTCGTTAGCTCGACGGCCCTGAATCTCAATTTGCTCGTGGACCCGAGCTCTTATGATCTCTTACTGCATTTCATCTGATGCGGTCAAAGGAATGATCTGCTTCTCCGCATGGAACTCGCCTCCAAAATATGGCTTCAACCGTTGGGTGGTGACTGTGAATGTGCCTTTTTCAGGATGTGTAACCTCGGCCCCGCCATGTGAAAAGACCTTGGTCACTGTGAAAGGTCCGGACCATCTAGACTTCAATTTCCCCGGAAAGAGCTTTAGGCGGGAATTAAACAAGAGGACTTGTTGTCCTGTCGTGAATTCCTTTCTGGTAATGTGTTTATCGTGCTGCTTTGTCTCTTCCATAAATACGGGTGATTTTCATAAGCTTCGTTCCTGAATTCGTCTAGTTCACTGAGCTGTAGCAGTCGCTTCTCACCGGCTAGTGTACTGTCCATATTTAACTGTCGAGTTGCCCAGTAGGCTCGATGCTCCAATTCCACTGGAAGATGGCATGCTTTACCATACACAAGTCTGAAAGGCGACATACCCAAAGGATTCTTAAATGTTGTGCAGTACGCCCAGAGTGCATCTTCGATCTTTTAGGTCTAATCCTTCTGAACCGCTAAATGGCCTCTCTAGAATGGATTTCTTCTAGAATGGACTTACTGACGGACACCTCCGCTGCCCATCTGACCGTGATATGCAAGAGATTCGCACGACGCACCTTACAAAACCTCAATCACCTTATTACGTAAACGGTTACCATTATCAGGATCGCTCGAGGGGTTCCAATCGTGAGAATATGGGCCGCGAAGAAATTGCCACGACTCGCATCGCTGTGGGTCGCACTGCTTCAACCCACTTTGAGACATAGCTCATCACAAATAGAATGTACGTGTCGTTATAAAATGAGGGAAATGGTCCCATGAAATCCATTCCCCCATGTGTTTCAAATAGCTCTACCTGCACGGGGTGTAATACGGTTCGGTCTCTAGAAATACCCCCATTCGCTGACATTTGTCACATGTTGATACGAAATGATGAGCATCTTTTGAATAAGGCAGCCAAGAGAAGCCCGACCGAGAACCCGTCATTGCTTCCTGCCACCAAAATGTCCACCACATGGTAGAGTGTGGCAGTGGTTTAAAACACTGTGCATTTCATCCTCGGGCACACATCTCCTGATCACTTGGTCGGCGCAATGTCTATAGAGGATTGGCTCCCAATAAGAAGTGTTTCCAAGTGGGCAAAAACCTCTTTTTCGTTGATAGTTGAATTCCTGAGGGACCCACCTCGCTACCAAATAATTCAATGAATCCGCAAAACTTACTTAATCGCCTCTCTGGTTTCAATAGCTAGTATTCGCCATTCGGGAAAGTCATCATTCACTTGAATATCATCGCCGCTCTCTAATCGCGGAAAGATGATCCGCCACTGTGTCTCGCCTTTCGTTTTTTAATCTCAACATCAAATTACAAAGAAAAGAACACACGGATTAATCGAGGTTTGGTGTCTTAGTCATCAAGTATTTAATGGCGTATCGATCGCTGTGGACTACCACCTTGTTACCAATCAAATAAGGCCCGAATTTATCAGCAAAATAGCTAAAAAGTTCCTCTCCTCAGAGTGCATAATCAACCGAGAGCATCATTCAAGGTCTCATACACAATCACCCGAAAATTTTCTCTCGCTTTCGCCTAACACGCTCCCAATTGCAAAATCGCTTGCATCACACATAAGTTCAAATGGGAAGGACCAATCTGGGGCCACAACAATAGGAGCTGACACCAACTTATCTTTCAACACTGAAAATGCATGCAAACACTGCGAATCAAACTCAAATGGGGTCCCTTGGACCAGAAGATTGGACAGCGGTTTAGCAATTTGAGAGAAGTCTTTGATGAAACGCCTATAGAATCCAACGTGGCCTAAAAAACTTATGATCCCTTTTACTGATGAGGGTGGAGGTAGTTTTTCACCGCTTTCCACCTTTGCTCATTCCACCTCTATTCCCTCTCAACTACGACCAAGTACACAATTCGTACTCATAAAATTGCACTTCTCCCAATTGATACTAAGCGGTCTCTTCACATCTTATCAAGACAGATCTCAAATTCTCCAGATTGTCAGCTTGTCAAATGACTACCCAATACCCCAAAAATCATCCATGAAGATTTCGATTGTCTTCTCAACAATGTCGTGGAGAAAATGGCCATCATACATCGTTGAAATGTGCCCGCGTATTTCATACCAAAGGGCATCCGCTCAATGCGAATGTCCCATGTGGACATGTGAATGCCGCCTTCTCCCCGATCTTCAAGGGCTATAGTGATTTGATTTGTGAGTCAAAGTATCCATCCAAAAAGCAATAGTATCCATGACCTACTAATCGATCCAGCAGATTCATCAGAAATGGCAATGGGAAATGATCTTTTCGAGTGGCTTTGTTCGCCTCCTGAATCAATACAAATCCTCCCACCCTGACTGCTCGCGAAGGCGCACATGTTGTTCTCGCCTCTTATGACCGCTGTTCCTCCTTCTTCTACCACTTGAATCGGACTAACCCATGCAATCGTCCGAAATAGATAAATTACCCCGCATCCAGCCATTTCAATACCTCCTTTCTGACTACTCCTTCATCCGTCTGATTCAACCTCCTCTCGTGCTTCTACTCGAAGGTTTATGCCCATCTTCGAAAGCAAAATTACGATGCATGCATGGAAGGGTGAATCCTTCAACCGCTAGAGCATCACCTAAGCGCATTTTTACGGTCTCTAAGGACCCTCAATAATCCTCCTCCTAATCTCACCAAGGATGCCGAGATGATCAATGTAAGGTAGATGCTTCCTCTAGATATGCATACTAAAATGGCTAGGCAGAGGTTTTTTGCCCATCTGGTGGTTTTTCAACCGACTCGCATCGGGTGTTTTGGGCCTCCCCACCTGTGAGATTCAAGTATTTCCTCCTACTGGGTCCAAAAGAATCCATCCATTTTACATATCTCTTTCCCGCCCTCTTCAGCCTCTCATGTTCTCAAAATCACTTTCTTACTAGGCTACCAAAGGGTCAGCCGAGACCACTTTGCTAGACACTATAGCCTCTACTATTTCGGCCATGCAAAGACGTATCACTCTTCTCAGGATGTCTCACAGCTTCAACATTGAACTTGACTGGCCTTCCTACACCTCACGCCTCCTCCGAACATCAATCATTGCCCCGCTCAAATGCTAGAAATGGTCTACCCAAGATTATGGGTATTTCTTTATCTTCTTTCATATCTAATACAATGAAATCTGATGGGAAGATAAACTTGTCAACTTTCATGAGGACATCTTCTATTACCTCTTGCGCCTTCCAAAGATCCGTCTGGCCAGCCGAAGTGTGAATCGTAGTCGACTCGCCTCACCTAATCCCAACCGTTTAAAAATGGATAAGGCATGAGATTAATACGCACCTAAATCGCATAGAGCTATCTCAAAGATAGCATTTCCTAATGGTGCATATGGGATAGTGAAACCGTCTGGGTCTTTGGCCATAGCCTCCTCCGTAGTATGGCACCGCATTCCCGCTGTTAATCAAGCTCAAATCACCACTCTTCTCTCTTCCTCGGGATAGAATGTCTTTCATAAATTTATTAATCAAGATCTGCTAGAACATCAAAGAATGGATATCGATGCAGTAACTTAAACACCTCCATGAATTTAGTGAACCTATCCAACCTTATGCTTCTTTAGGCGTTATGGGTATGAATTTGTAAATGGCCTTGCTTCAAAGAAGGGTTTTTGGCAAGACTGCTTCTCATTAGGTCGTTCTCATCCCGCATGATCATGCCGACCAGCCTGATCATCTCGCCTCTACCTCCTCTATAACTGGGGATTGCCCCTTGGTCTCCAATTCCTTACCTTCACTTCTCAAAGATAACTCATTTGACATGTTCATTCCCGTCTCTTCTAGTTTATCAATTGCTTCGTAAAGAACCCGGCCACTTTTCACAATAAGTCTGCCCATTCGAATCTTACTCAGGCCTCCAAATTCCTCACCAGGCCGCTGATTGTCTGGTCGCCGCTACTACATATTCGCCTCGTCCTCATTCACAAAGCAGAAAGGGGAGGCCAAGATCCGTGCGCTGGCTTGTTCTAAGTCCACCTTTTCTCGTGGAGTGGTTCACTAACTCCTGGCCGATGGCATATTGTTCCGACATTCTCCACTGATACCCTTGATTGTTCTGAATGTTCTGATTCTGATTATTACGTCACCCTTGGCCTTGATTTTGATTCTGATAATTGTTTCCCCCATACTGTCCTTGCTGCTATGATTGATTTGATCAACCTCGACACGCACCGGGCCTCGCCTGTTCCTTTGTTTCCCGACCGACACTCAGGCCGGGCCAGGCTGCCCTCCACGTAATTCACAACTCCCATGGGTTGGTCTCGTATGGCATTCGCTTCTTGCCGCCTATTTAGTCGCTTAGTCACTGCGCATGATTAACCGGGATTGGTTGGTGAACCTCATTATCTCGTGCCACCTAATGCTACCGTGTAGCTTTCTCTCGTGCCACCGATTTGTATTAGTTGCGCGATCTTCTAGATTTCATAGGCTTGGTCTCGGTTTTCATTAGTGCTCCTCCAACGAGGCATCAATCAATGTTTAGTCGCGATTCCTCGCACTCATTATAAAAAGCGCGGACATGCATCCATCCTCGTCGCCTAAGTGCGCTGGCATTTTTCCTACGTAGTTCGGAATCTATCCCACGCCTCTGCCAAGTTCTCCCCTTCTAGTTGCCCAAAAGTATTGATCTCTTGCATAAGTTGTGCAATTTTCGAGGGTGGGAAAAACTCGGGTCGAATTTCGCACTAAACGCTCCACTAAGTAATGGAATCCTGGTCGACCGTTAGCTAATGTCGCTCTATCACCTAGCTTACGTTGGGAACAATCGCATCCACAGAGCTTCTTCAAGAACCCCATTGTACTTGATCATATCGCAAATCTCGCTAGGAAGTCGTCAATGTATGTCTGGGTTCTCGCTGTAATCCATGAATCAAGAAGTCCCCAAGCATCTCAGATCGTTATCACTTCAGCTCAAGTTGCTCGTTTGAATTCGTGGCTCGCTGATACCGCCCTAACGACCGTAAAAGGAGCAAAACTCCTAACATGTATGGACTATCCGGCCGTATAAACGGCCCGGGTGCTTGATTCTCCGTTATTCCCATTTCGCCTCTCCGTGGCTCGCTCGCCAATGATAAGATCCTCGTGGTTCATCGTCATCCATGTTTCTATAAATTTCCGAGATGTTCCGCCTTCTCGCTCTCTGTTCTGTAAAGTCTTCGCTTCAGGATCGAATGATGTTGGTCAACCTGATCTCGCCGTTGCATGTACTCACTGAAATCTAAACTGCAATCACACACGAAACAACAAGCATTCAAATTACCAAAGACTAGAATAACAAATAAAAACAAAATTTCCGTAGTGAAGATCAATGGCTTATTCTCTATATTCTCTATATCACTTTAAACCCATCACTCAAGAATCCGCGCCAAAAACTTGATAGGCCGAAAAGCCGTGATAAGTAAATGTACTATGTGCGCAAGTGCACGCTGCCGCCCCAAGTAACATAAAGGTACCAATGGTACCTGACATCGATCTACTGTGGATAGTGTGTCAATTACGCAGATTCGCTGGCATTATCCGGTATACGTAATGTGTAAAAAGGGGTACTAATATTCGAATGCTTAAATTAACGGATGGAACGACCATTATTTAATGGAGATTAAAGGAAGTCTCCCCGCCACTTCAATGGATTATTTCTTAAAGGCTTATATTATTCAATCTGCTTATGATTTATTAATGGCAAGGTATCTTGCACAAGATACCCTCTCTCGAGGTGTATTCGCCATCTCGCTAAAAGAGAACTGAAAGTATCTCTACCCCAACTCTAAGCCCGAAATGCTTAAATGTTCTAACCTTAATCACACTGGATCGGAATATTCTATTTACCGAATCAACCAAAGGTCGTTTTACTCATATCCCTAGTATCCTCATCATCTCTCAATCTGATTTCAAAGGATCATACTAATGTCGGGCCAAACATTACCATGCACTGCATCCACAGATATAAAGCGATTATAATGAATCATAAATCAATGAATATAAATTAATAAACTTTAATCCGCTCAAACGGACAGGTTCAACAATGCACCCTAAGTATAGATCTGTAAAATAATGAATAAGAAAATATCAATAGGCTATATATAAAACATCGCCTAATATCCAAAAACAAAGAAGAATGAGCAAATCACGGCCTTTCTCCCGCATCGATGTCCTTCTCTGATTTCCGCGCCCTCTGGTTTGTACGATTCCCGATCTCCGATCCCCGACCCCGCTCCCATTTTCCTTTAAATGATCGAGATGAGAACTCGCTACCGACGTCGCTGACGCGTTGCAACGCCGCGACGCTGTCGCTTTGTTGACTTCTTTATATGTTGACTCAACGCCGCGACGCCGACTTCATGACGCTGACGCCGCGATCGCTCCAGCCATCCCATGACCGCCCGTCGCTTCCAAATCACCGCAAGTCGCCTGGCGACCAATGCACCCCGCGATACGCACTAATCACCAAATCAGGTATCCAACACAAAACTATGAAATTAGATATAAAATAAACGCAAAATAAAAGACTGACGCTAAGGGCCAATCTGAGTGTTTTAGGCACTCCATTACTGCTATTAATCCATCGTGGCATGAATCAAAACCCAGATAGAAATCTAGAACATGTCGAACCAATGTACACATAATCAATATATAACCATCGTATTTATCTAAAGAAGACATACAAAAAGAAAGTGTCTTCCCAAATGATCCGAGTCATCGCTCGCTTCCGCTCCACCGCGACGCTCTTCCTCCCTCACCAGTTCCATCGCTTTTAATGACGCCGATAATCGCACGCTTCGCTACCGTTGACATCACGATACTGGTGAGACGTCAACTTCACAACGCCGTGTCGCCTGTTGACTTTCCTCCGCTGACCGTGCCGCGGTCGACGCCGCGACGCGGGCTTCCGTTGTTTCTCCCGCTTCTTCCCGATCGCCCAAATCACCCAAAAACCACTCTTCGTCCCGCAATTCACAAAAACCCACAAATCGATCTTGGGCTATAATGCGCTTTATTTAAAATGTAAAATCAACTAAAAACATAAAAAGTGGACACCTGCATAATATGAGCGTTTTAGCACTATCAATTAATTTCGTGTCGATACCATTTCACTTACAAACAAATAACTCAACAAACTGCTCAATGTATCAAGCCCACTAATCTGTCACTTAGTGATGAATCAACAATATTTGTAGTCCTAAGTCCTTCCCACGCCGTAGTCAAGCCATCGCAAAGATAAAGGGTCTAGTGGTCGAACACTGGGATGGGTTTTCATCCTATGAATGACTCAGACTGGTGTTGAAAATGGCGAGGGCTGAATTTGATTTTTGGATTTGTTTTAAACAAAGAAGTTGTTTGGATGTCACATTAATTGTAAGAACTGGTATGAAGTGTGAAAAGGTAACTCTTGAAGGTTTAGGTCACTAATTTTGGACAAATACAACAAGTGTCCTCTGGCTCTTATCCTCGCATCACAGGCAAGCAACCTATACCCAAGCCATAACCTGATCTTTGTTTAACTAGAAAACCCTAACCCTGTGAAACACCCTATTTGAGTCAACACAAAACATGCATTCACAACCCCTTTCGCTTTAAAAACCCTAGCATCAACCTCATTTCGTGGCTCAGAAGGCCATCTATAGTAATAATGAATAAAGGCATCTAACAATAAGTATGCACTGTGACCCTAAAGATGGTAAGACACAAAGTAATGATATTAAATGATATTCAACCCTAATTTGAAAAAGATAGAGCTACAACACAAAGACTCGTAGCATTTAAAACATGAGGACAACCTGCAACTGCTCCAAAACCAAGCTAGCAACCCTCCTCTTCAAAGTTATGAGACTTGTTTTCAAGCATCTCTTGAGTTGTCATCCTCAAGAGGGGTGTCATGAGCCTAGAAAATGAAAGAAAGAGAGAGAGAAGGAGAAAACAAAACCTAAACTGAAAGCTTTTGAGATATTTACATAAATGAAAAAGTCACAAAAGATCGTTTGCTTAGTGGTTTACAAAAAATGATTGGGGCTTATATAGGCCACCCACGTATGAAAATATAAGAAAACCTAAAATATCGCTAACACAGGGACAAGGAGGTAATACACCAAAACTGAAGGTCGTCGTTAATAATTGCACAAATTTAACAGTAAGGTGAATTTCGCTAGGTAGCGAGCTTAGCCTAGCTAAATTTCATAGCCTAGAATAAGATGCAGATAGCTTAAAATGAGAATTTTCGCTATGCATAGAATTTCGCTAGCAACGAAATTTCGCTAGCCTAGCTTGGGTAATTTGAGAGATAGCTTAAATGAAGAATTTCGCTAGCACAATGATTTTACAGCTATATATAGCAAAATTTCGCTACTTATAGTTTCTCAATTTCACAGATCATAAATTTTCTCTATGGTCATAAATTTTTCATAATCCCAAATAAATTTCAACATAGCTAAATCTCGCTTGCCTGCTTCTTCAATTCCTATGCTATCGCATCCCTTTCTTTACTACTGCTTTCGCTTTTCATCGAATTTTGATATGTTCGATGGTCGAAAAATAGCTTCACCTTTCACGGTTCAACATATTCGGTATCAAATTCGACTTTAATGGACTAGGTACACAAAAACCCTGCAAATAACTACAATAACTCGAAATGGCATAAGTAATATGTAGATTCTAACACCTCAATTGGCTTAATTGATGGCCATTAGTACGCAAAGCACTCAAAACCTATTCCCGAATAAACAAAGAAGACTATTCGGGGCACTAATCACACCCCCAACCGACACGCCTAGTCCCTTAGCAATGCAAAATAATAAAGGCATGCATGCGTGGATTTTCAAAAGTTTATGGTTCAAAAGGTGTATATACAAATAAGCATTACTTTAAAATGAAGAATTATACCAAGTTTGAAAACCGGTACGAGAACGTAAACTATAAGAAAAAAGTTTTAGTCAATATCGGATCCATGGTTTTCAAACTGAATTTCACTAAATTTAATGATTCTAAATGTAACCGCATTGGGCCAATAAAATGCAAAATTATTTCCTCCCCCAACCTTTACATCGGCATGGCCTAAGTCACTGGAACAACCTAAATAAGATTAGCTACACACTTATTTCTCTTTATTTGAATTAAATTGTGTGGTGCAATGCTAAAGACTCCGACTTCACCAAAGTCCTGTGCAACTGTAGTCCACCCATATTCCCAACCAATTAAGGTTTAGGCATCAAGCCAAAAGGATCATCACCACAAACTCTACTGTGCTTTAATTCCTGACCCGAATGACTTCTTCGAGAATTAAGCACCTACAACACGTTAAACTCTACCTATCCACCCGTGTAACACACTAAGTCGATGATTCCAAACCACTAAGGTTTAGGGCATCGGGCTTCAAAGGTTACCAGAAATTTCTGAATCGTGCTCGGGTTTCAAGGCAAAGTGTCACGACTTTATTTTTCTTTTTCTTTCTTTTTTTTTTTGCTTTTTTTTCTTTTCTTTTCCGAAGACTACATTGGTCTTCAAATGTGGGTAACACAACCTATCATGGTTGCCAACATGCCTAAGGCCCGCGGTAAGGCTTAAAAGAGGCATACACGGATGTACTTATCGGGTACAATCCGATGTGCAAGGCGCGAATTAGCTTAAGGAATGCCCAAGGTCAGATAATGTCGAACTTCAATCGACCAAAATTGAAAGTCAAATACGGACTTGTTCTAAGATTAAGCAAATATGCAAGGTTTCACTTTTCAATTAAAGGCAATTCAATCGCCAATTAAAGCAATTCAATTGTTCAATTGAAGACAAAAACGGTTACAAAAATTCGGGACACAAAAAGATTTTGGTAAAAGTGAAGTAAACTATATATATAATAACAGATAGTTTTGAGATAGCCAAAATGGCTAGTACATGATAACAAAGCTAAATGATAGCAAAAGATATCACCGGCCTACTATGGCTAATACATGAATCTTACACAAAATTAGTAGCAAATTGATAAAGTCGGTAAATATACAAAACATAAAGAAACCTAACCACCACCGGGCCATGGCATATTCCAGAATCGCTTGCCGCCGCCAACACATCCAAAGAGGTTGCCATGGCAGCGGCTTATCCTCTGATAGGAGCACGTGGAAGTAGTGAGTCATGATCCGTCGGAGCAATGGAGCGACAAATTCCCTGCAGTGGCCTCGCCATCCAACCCCGTCCAGGCCGCCCGAGTAGCCGCTAATGAACATATAGCATCCATCACACCTGCCATCTCTCGAAATGGCATGAACGCATCTCTGAATGCCGTGGATGTAAATGATGGGCCTGGAGTATGGGTTTCTTCGCTACCACGGAAGAGTGGCGTGATGGTGAGATGGAAGGGACATGGGCGCGAGCTGACTGATTCGGCAGGCCACAAAGAGGTCGAGCTAAAATCAACAAAATTTATATACACCTGTTCCTACACTTAGTCAAGTTACCGCAAAGATAGCTGGTCTGTGGCCTAACACTGTGGGATGGGTTTTCATCCTAGAAATGGCTCGTGATCAGTGCATGAAGCTGCAAGGCTTCTATCTTCGACTCGGAACTGGTGTTTCAAAAACAGCATGGGAAATGAAGTTGAAAACCGAGAAACCTGTAAAACCGAAATTAAAAGGTGAAAAAGGTAACTTTGAAGATTTAGTTACCATTGCGTCAGTGGCAAACAAGTGTCCTCTAAGGCGATCCTCGCGTTATGACATGCAACCTATAGTCCACGGCATAACCGGATCTATGTTTAACTAGCAAACCTCACCCATGAAACAACTCCTATTTGAGTCAATACAGGTAGTATGCAGTTATGGCCCTTTTTAGTTTAAAACCCTAACATTCAATATCATTCTTTGAGGCTCGTAAAGACTAAAGAATCACGCCCTAAAGCATGGAAAGTATTGGCCAACCAATAACATTAAAATGCTATGCAACCCTAATTTGAGAAAATCACAGAAATATCATTTTGGGAGGCTCGTAAAGACTCATCTAAAGAATCACGATTTTCACCGACATGCACTGATTCTAAAGCATGGAGAGATTGGCCAAATTAATGATATTCAATGTTATAACCATGTTTTGAAAATATAGGCCATAAATACACTACCCGTAGTTTTTAATACAAGAGACAACATGTATACGCCCACCACTGCTAGCTTCCTTCCTTCAAAGAAAGGGAGGCTTAGCCAAGCATCTTCTCGAGTCATTATCCTCAAGAGTGGCGTTGCAGCCGGAGCAGAAAGTTGTTATGAGAGAGAAGAGAGAGTTAAAATAAAAGCAAAACCTAAAATAAAAGACTTTATTTACAAAAATAAAAACTTACAAAAATATCTTCTCCACAGATTGTTCACCAATTGTTCTCCTTTCTTACAAAACAAGAGGGTTTATATGCACTTCCTCAAGGTATGAAAATACTCAAAAAACCTATGGAATCGCTAAGTTATCGGACAATTCAAGTAATACACCAAGTTTGGAGGCGGTTTGCACACTACAAACATGATCTAGGTATCACCGCTAGGTGAATCACTAACTAGCGAATCACGTGCCCACGAAAATGGAAAATTCTCGCTTAAGGCCGTATAATTTCACGGCTAGTTTAAATTTCGCTTGCCAGCTTAAAATGTTGTGAGTAGCAACCGTGCTTTTTTCGCTAAGGAACAAGGCTAGCAAAATTTGAGTGGTCTAGCTAAATTCTGGCATTTTTCTAAGGTTGTGAAATTACAGTGGTTGCGAAATTTTCGCAATCCTAGCTAAAATTTTCGCAACTCTAGCTTAAAAATCCCCGCATTGTCGATTCACGCATTGCCTCCTCTGCCTTCAACTCCATTGAATTTTCTTCATTTCGCCTCGTTTTCTCTATATTGAATTCGGGCTGGTTGATGGCTGAGACTTGAATCTAACTTCATGATTCATCATTTGATTCAGATTGAACTCCAAAGTGCGCTGCAAAAACGCAAAACAACCAAAAATACTCCTCTCTAAAATGGCATAAGTGCTACTAAGAAGATTAGAACACTACAATTGGTATAAATGACATGATTAATGCGCAAAAGCACCCAAACCCATCTAATATGTGGTTCAAAATTGCACTTTTCGGGGCATTAATCATGGACCTCCACCTCTGATCAGGCCTCGACTGTTCATTCCGTGGAGTCCTCTCGCCTCCGGGTCCGGGTAATTCCTCCCGGTCCCGCCCAGGAGAAAAAGATATAGGTACGACCACGCTCTCTCCATCGATTGTGACCCGGGAGGGCGCCGAATCCTCCCCATCCCGGGGCCTCGAAGCCCAAGTACTGAGGACATGGCTCAGAGCCGCATCGCAGCTGAAGACTCGCCCGAATCCGTGCCCCACGGTGACCTTATCCTCGGCGTACGGTGGAGGAAGTCATCACCAGCTCAGAGGGACTAAACCAATATCCCTCCGAGATCCGATGTCATTTAAGACGCCCCCCCTACGCCGCACGTAGCGTCGCAGCGGGAAAAGGCTGGTCCCGGTCAGTGATCGATCAGAGCATATGAGGCCGGAGCCGCCTCCAAGCAGAGCACCGGGTCCCGCCGCGGGTGTCTCTGCCAGGCCGCTGACCACTCGAGCTCTGACGAGGCCGTTTATAACCTTCTCCTTCACCGCTCAGACGCTCGCAGAGCCCACCGGTAAATACCCATGCTCTCAACACTCCGGGCGATCGCCAATAGTAAACCGCCTGAAGACTAGTCGCCTTCGGGAAGTCATCGAATGATAAAACTGCAACACCACCCGGGGGTAATAATATCGCCTCGAGTCAGCGAACGGCAAAGCAGTAGCGTTCTCGCTCGTCAGATCGAACTCTCGAACTGTGATCATCCATCGATCCGACGCCAGACGACCCCGCGAAGTCTCTCGACGGCTACGACGCTCCCCCGTAATGCGGTGCCCGGACAAATAACCCGCCCCGATCCCGAGGTCAGGCGAGAGCACCGAGGCGAAGAGGCTCTCCGTCGCGACGCTGGCCGGAGACTGACTGAGAGGTCTGGGGACGAGGATGACTTCACCCGGCCCGCGTTCGCCAGAGGCCGAGCCCTCCCGATATGCGCCAGGGCACCGGTGAGGCGGGCCCGGTCCCCATTCGTGTCCTGGTACTCAACCCCCGAGGCCTCGTAGACCGCCGTGATCGAGCCGCATGTGGTCCGAACCTGAGCCGAACCTGTGGCCTGCTCCTCTCACTCACCGGGACCGACCAGGTCAAGGCTGACCCACCTCTTTGTGCGAACTGATAACTGAGGGAAGAACACCGTAGGCGGGGCGTGGCTGATCGAAATGTAAACAGCACTGGCAAGGCTGATCTCGCTCATCACACGACAGTCACATCGCAAGATGACACGCATAAATCAAATGGCCGGGGCAGGGACCGCACCGGGATGCGAAGCGCGGGGCGCGCCGACCGACCGACATCGACCTGCGCACGTGGCGCAAGCAGTGGGGCAAAGAGCTCTACTAGTGGCTGTGTGCGCGTTTCACAAATGCAACAGGGTGCGCGGAACTGGCCTACGGCAGGTGGCGTTGACTCGTGGTTCTGCGACGATGGTCATGGTGGCGGCCGGCAAGAAGCAAGGCAAGTGGCTACGTAATCCGCTGCAGCGTGCAAGGAACGACTGTGGCTGGCGCGGCAGTGGGCTGGCTCAGCAATGGCACGGGCCGAATCCAAGAATGGCTCAGTATTCTCGTGCGTAGACTGAGGGAGAATATGAATGATCTTGAAATAGCCCTCCATCCCTTTATAAAGGTTTGGAGCAACCGAAGAGCCATTTCCACCCACTACTATAGTCGACCTGAGCCAAGCCTCAGATCACAAAAAAAAATCAATTTTCTTTTATTTAATTATTAAATAATATTAGAAAAAAAATTATAATAAAAATTATCATAATAAACTATAATTAAAAATTTAATATAAGGTAATATAATATAATTACAAAGTTACTAATAATGGAAAACTGCTAAATTAAGAGACTTACTAAAAATAGCTAAAATTATAGAAATTGACCAAATTAAAATAAACTCAAATTACTGAAGGTAAATTTTGGTTTTTAAGAACACCAAACCAGCCCAAAGTCAAAATTACTCAAGGAGGGTCATGAGAGCACTGATCTCTCAACCCCTAAAGGGCTTGAGCCTCATTCCTTGGTGTCGATTTCCTATCATGACTCCGGGTTCTCACCGATTGAATTCAACCGAGCACTGGCCCGTTAGCTGGGAACTCACGGCAAACCAAAACATTCGCTTTCCACCTTGGTCGCCATTTCGCAATTCCTGACACTCCAACTTCCTTGAATTTCACCCACCGAACAAACTTCACGCCACTTGATTTGTTTCTTCCATCTTGTGCTTGTGGTTCCAAGTGGAATATGTTGATTCGATGTCATGTTGCCAAACGTGGTTGCATATGACTCGGTAAAGCAATTGAAATTAATTGCATTGGGTGTGGCGAAATAGTCTTCGGGATGATTGGCACATGATTGGGTTCATTTGCAGTGGCTCGATGTCGAGCACTACAAATCTAGGTATTAGAATTTGTCTATTTTCACCAAGACATCCTCAACTATCCTTAGGGATCTTCAGATCTATCGGCGATGATAGTGTGATATTGGTAGTTTAAGTTCACCCAGGCCCTAGCTTTGCTTATACAGAGTATGGTAGTAGGTTCTGCTTGGCTCCTAGATCGAGAGGGATTTGTCTATACAATTCCACCAATATTAGCGAGGTATTGGGAGATAAAGGGATCCTTGTATTTAGTAGGTTCTTTGCTTTGGATTATGGCAGAAAAGCACATTCGATTAGAAATACCTTCTTCTCGTTGCCTAACCACTTTTGATTGTTAAAAGATCCCTTCAAAAACTTTGCATAGCAGGGACTTGTTTGATGATGTCCAAAAGAGGTATGTCGACTTTCACCTGCCTTAGGACTTCTAGGATGCCTGCTTGCTGAGATGCCTTCTTCTTGCTTCTAAGTGCCTTTGGAAATGGAGGTGGCATGCTATGTTTCATTGAGTCCTCCTTCAGAAAAATGTGTTCTGGCTCCATTTCTACTTCTTTCCTGGTCTCCTCAACAGGTTTTGGCATTGGTTGATCAACCTCTTTTCCACTCCTAAGGGTGATTATAGCCTTTACCTCATCCATTCTGGTGCTTTGGATATTACCACCTCATGCACTCCTTTTGGATTTGGCAATGTTTGGGAAGGAACCTTCCTCTCTGTACCTCGAATTTTGTTGATCTTTGTGATTGAATCTTTATGAGTTATGCATTTTCTGATTAGTTGCTCTCGAGCCCGTCTATTCTCTTGTTCGGTGTGCTCTCTGATGCTCAGTCATTTGGCCTCCAATTATTAGTGATCCTTTTTGTTTCTTCACACAAAATTGCCCACCCTGCCCCTCAAATTTAAAATGGCTTGTTCCACGAGGAAGATGAGGATGGAAATTTGTGGTTGAGAGGGTGGAGACAGGCTGTGGTTTAGCGATTTGGGAGGCGCGTAGGCGGGGGTATTGGGGTTTCGGGAGAGGTTAGGGTGATTCCTTGATTGGAGTTGTAGGTATTACAAATGGGACGTGGAGTTGTGAGGCTTATATTGACTACGGCATTTTTGCATATTACGTATCAAATCCTTGCTTGGAAGGGGCCATGGGATCTTGTTCTTACGGGTGGACGTTAGTTGGAAATTGGTGCGTGGATTGCTTATGCGAGATTTTTCGATCCGCGCACTCATCAAAATCGTTGCCTTCTAACTCCTCCGCGCTACTGCTAGGGTTGAAAATTCTGCCTCCATTTCTATATCCTCACGGCGATTACATACATCCCAACTCCCCAGGGTTGGCTAAAGGCCTCATTTTTCCATTTCTCTCGGGTTTGGTTCATCCGACCCTTAGGTTTCAACCGCATAATTGAATCCATGGCTTAAATCCAGGTGCTTGCTCGAGAAAATCTCCCCAGCATAGTTTCAGTATGCGTGGCGGAGACGTACCACCATAGAAGTGGTTTACAAGCATCCGTAATGCTTCGAAACCCTTCATGATGATGTGGACAAACATACATGGTCTCCATAGATACATCCGATAGCGGTAGAACCTCTCTCACCATCTTGGTTGCAAGGTGTAAATTTGTCTCTTCAAATTGTTGTTGGTGCATGACAGCGAAGAATTTTTTAAAAACGCGCGACTCGGTGATTCTAATGGTTCTGAGCCTCGATGAGTTGAGCCAAATCTTGTACTTGTGTCGGCTTGGTCCGGTGGAAATGCTTTTAAAACTTTAGTAGTCCATGTCAATCATACCTTCCTTAAAGGTAGTACAAACCTCCTCAAAATCCCTTATATGTGTGTATGGGTTTTCATTTTCCATACCATGATATGTGGGGAGTAGAGTACCCAGTGATTAAGTGCTCGAAAGTCACGATTTTGAACCATATTAGATGGGTTTGAGTGCCGCTTTTGATCATTAATCATGTCATTATATCTGATTGAAATGTTCAAGTCATCTTAGTAACACTTATGTCAATTTGAGGGTGTTTTTGGTTGTTTTGTAGACTTTTGTACACATTTGAACTTCAACCTCAATGCAAATGATCAATCATGAGGTCGGAAATTTAGTCTCAGCCATCAACAAGCCCAAAAATCAATGGAAAAACAAAGGAAAAGTGGAGGAAATGAGATGCGATTGAAGGCAGGGCGAGAGGCATGCGGGAGCTGACAAAACAGGCATTTTAGCAGCTTGTTCGCAACCAATTCGCAATCTAGCGAATTTACTTAAGCTGATAGCAAGCAGTTCTAATCTCGGTAGTGAAATTAAAGCTGCTTGACTTACCTTGCATTTGCGAAATTAAGCTTCTCCTTACGACAATTCCTTGTGTGGTACAGCTAGGCCAAGAGAATTCGACCGCGCCAAATTAACAAACACTTTGCCAATTTTATTCGCCATTTGCCCGATTTCGCTAGCCTTGCGAGTCGCTAATTTGGCGGGGGTCATCTATGTGAAATTTGGGAGCCCTGGATCGTACTTTGTAGTGTCTGTGCCTTGAGTTGGTTTATTACCACGGTGTCCTATAACCGCCTAGTTATTAGGGTTTTGGTAATTCCTTGTGCACAACCAAGGCCTATATAAATACCCTAAGTGTTTTGTAATAAGAAAAGGAGGAGGATAGAAGGGAAGACAAGTTTTTGGTGATTTGTAAGTTATTTTCTTTTACTGCTTTTGTAAATAAATTGTTTTTTTTAGCTTTGCTTTTATTTTCTCTCTTCTCTCTCTTCTTTCTCTCTTCTTTCCTTTCACTTTCCCGACGGCTATAGAACACACCCCTGCTTGAGGATAATGACTCGAGATGTACCTTCAAAACCTCTTTCCTTTAGTGAAGAGGAGGAAGCTAGCAGTGGTGGGAGTTGGCATGTTGTCTCTTGTACCTGCAGAGTCACGGGTAGTGTATTTATGGCCCTTATTTTCCAAAATTCAGTTGCATAACATGGGATGTTATTGTCTTGCGATACTCTCCGCTTTAGAATTGTTCTTTTAGATGGTTTCTGAGCCTGCGAGGTAGCATTCACATTATTAGGGTTCTTCAAATTAGGGTTAAAAATAACATTGACTTTTATTGTTTTGGCCAATACTCTCCATACTTTGGGTTCGGGTGCTCGGGTGAGAATCTTATTTGTGATTCTTCCCTAGATGGTCTTTACTAGCCTTAGAGAAAAATGATAAAGGAATGTTAGGGTTTTAAGCTTGAAGGGGCCATAGCGCATCTTGTGACTTCGGCGTACGAGGATAAAACTTACTGAGGACATAATGTTTGCCACTAGCTTGTCGAGTTGGTGACCTAAATCTTCAAAGTTTAATTTCTTCACTTTAATTTACTTTCAGTTTTTTACCATTTCAGTTTTACGATTTCAGGTTAAACCATTTCTGACTTTTGACACAAATCGAAAGTCCAAATAGAAGCCTTACCTTCATGCCACTAATCTGAACCATTTACAGGATGAAAACCCCATCCGTGTTAGGCCCTAGACCGCTATCTGCGGTAGCTTGACTACGGCGGTAGGAGGGCATAGGTATATAAATATTGTTGATTCATTTCATTCTTGTGGCACGAATCACAGTAAGGGCCTATTTGCTACATCTTGACGGGAGGTATGATAATCACAGAGTTAGGCAACACTAGGAGGGTGGATATGGTCCCTCGTGGATGCATGTGGCTAGCTGGGTTCACTAAATTTGCTGTTTGACTCTGCTTTGTTGTTCCTCGGGTAGAGGGGATCCATTTAATTACATTGGCACACTAATTTTACAACTTTGTTCAAGCGAGATTGTGCGATTCTCACGTAGATACACGATGTCTACATCCATTGGTGCATAAACACATTACCTGGCGAGACCTGAGAAGAGCCTGAAACCCGACTTATGAGGTTATTGTTAAGCTAAAATAAAGTATTTGTATGAAAAACAAAAACGGTCGATTCTTGCGAAGTGATGAACACTTTGCCGATTCTGACGGCGGGATTCAAAAGGTTAAAAAGGTCCTTATTCACTTGTGATGTTGATCACAAGTACATGACAACCAAGCGTGGTTGGCACCATCCGATAGCGGCGCCGTTTGATTCGTGCCGCGGTAGGGTGATGCCGGAATCACTTGATGTTGTAGTCCTAAGTTCCTCTATGCGGTAGTGATGCTGCTGACATAGTAGTCTGGTCGAACACGCGGGGATGGGTTTTTCATCCTATAGACCGAGGCTTGCATCGGTGTTGAAAATGGTGAGGCTTTTAATTTGGATTTTTAGTTTGTTTTAAAGCAGTGGAAGTTGTTTGGATCTTGATTAATTGTAGGCGAAGTGAAGTGTGAAAGGTAACTTTGAAGGTTTAGATCTAACCGACAACATAGAGGGTAACAAGTGTCCTCGGGTTTATCCTCGCATCATGGCAGCGACATAGTCAATGACCATATGGGATCTTTGTTTAACTAGAGAAACGCTAACCACTAGAAACACTCTGAGTCGACACAGGCGACATGCATTCCACTGACCCCTTTCGGTTTAAAACCACCTTTTTCGGCCTCATTTCGTTGGCTGCGTGAGGCCATCTAAAGAATAACAGTGCATCCCAACAATAAGTATGCCTTTGTACCACTAAAAAACATGGTAAGTGTTGGCGAGTAATGACATTAAATGATATTCGACCCTAATTTGAAAAAATGGGAGCCATCAAATACAGTACACAGCCAGCATTTAAAACATGGAGGCAGAGCCTACAAGCTGCTCAAGAAACCAAGCTAGCAACCCTCTCTTCCAAAAGTTATGAGACTTAGCCCGAAGCATCTCTTGAGTTGTCATCCTCAGAGGGGTGTTTGAGGTAGCCCTAGAAAATGAAGAAAGGGGAGAGAGAAGAGAGAAAGAAAAACAAAACCTAAAGTAGAAAGCTTAGGGAAGTGTTACATAAGCTGAAAAGAAAAGTGTTGCCAGATTGTAGGGGTTAAAAAAATGATGGGGAGCTTATATAGAGCGCAATGTATAATATAAGCTAAATATTGGCTATCTGGGGGGACAAGGTATGCAAAAGCGGGTCGTTTGGCATTAATTACAAATTGCGAGGCGAGGGAATTTATTGGGTAAGCGGAATTTCGGTAACTGCGGGAATTTCGCTAACTAGAGAAATTGCACGGAGATAAGCGAAAATGAAATTTTAAAGCTATGCATAGTAATTTCGCTAGCTAACGAATTCGCTAATACTTGGGTGAAGATAGCGAGAATGAAGGAGATTTATTGAGCACGATGATTTAGTATGTGAGAATTTCGCTAGCTTTAGCGGGAATTTCTGTTCATTGGGATTATGAAATGCCCGCTATGGGTGCAACGAGATTTCGCAATCAGTATTTCGCAATCATGAAACTCTTGGGTTACTTGTTCTTCGCTCATACTCTTTGCGTCCTTTCTTTATCGCTTTGCTATCGTTTCTTCCTTTGAATTTTGATATGTTTGATGGTGAAAATGGTTTACCGATCTTAGGTTCAACACGTCTCGATATCAAAATTAGAGCTTTAATGGTGAAATTTTTGAAACACAAAATAACCCACAAATAACCTCGAAATGGCATAAGTAATACTATGTGAACTGAACACCTCAATTGGCTTAATTGATACGATTAAAGTGCATGGCACTCGAAACCTATCTCGAATGGGGCTCGAAGAGCTTATTTGGGCCGTATCACCCAGTAGGCACGTTGCTGGTCCCTTGGCAATGCGAAATAATAAGAGCATGCATGCGATTGATTTTCTCAAAAAGTTTATGGTTCAAAAAGGTGTATATCTGAATAAGCGGCATTACCTTTAAAATGAAGAATTGATACAAGTTTGGCAGGCATGAGAGAGCGGAAACCATATGAGAAAGGAAAAGTTTTAGGTCGACATCGGATCCATGGTTCTCAAAGCTGAATTTCACGAAATTCTAATGATTCTAAATGTAACGATTAGACGATAAAATGCAAAAAATTATTTCCCTCCCCCGAGCCTAATCTTTGGCGTAGCGTAAGGTACATTGAGCAAACATAAATAAGATTAGCTACACACTTATTTCTTTACTTGACTAAATTGTAGGGTGCGATACTAAAGACTCACGACTTCACCAAAGTCCGTTATGTGAGGTCCAGGTGACTCCCGACGATTAAGGTTTAGGGCATCAAGCGAAAAGGATCACTTGACCACAAACTCACACGAGGCTTTACCGGACTCAGAATGACTTGAGGAGTGGCACTCTGACCGTTAAACTCACCCATTCACCAGTGTAGCAGCCCGAACACTAAGTCGATGACTCTGACCAATTAAGGTTTAGGGCATGTCGGGCTTCAAAACTTCGCCATATACCCCTCGGGCCAGGTACTCGGGCTTAAACTCTACGATCGTCTGGTTCTCTCCCCTCATCGAGTGGAGTCTCCATTGCTTTTAATGATCTTGAAGAGCGAATCGCGATGGCGTGCGATGTTGTGACATCACGACATTGAGATGTCAACGTCACGACGTCGTGTCGCTTGTTGACTTTCCTCTGTTGACCAGGCGTCGCGAAGTTGGGACGTCGTGACGTGGCTTCCAGTGTTTCTCCTGCTTCTTCTGATCAGCTCCAAATCACCCAAAAACCACTCTCTTGTCCTGAATTCACAAAAACTCCACACAAATCAGATCTTGGGCTATAATGCGCTTATTTAAAATGTAAAATCAACTAAAAACATAAAGTGGACACGGGTATAATATGAGTGTTTTAGGCACTCATCACCACTCTTGGTGGTTGATGGCACCATTTCATACTTTCTGAGCAAGACGGAACTCACTAAACTTGGGTTACGATGTATCGACCACTAATTCGATTGCCCGCGGTAGGGTGATGCGGAATCAAACGATATTTGTAGTCCTAAGTTCCTCTTTGTAGTCGAGCTACTGCGACATAGTGAATACGAGGGTCGAACACCACGGGGATGGGTTTTCATCCACATGAGACCAAACTTGCATCGGTGTTGAAAATGGTGAGGCTTTTAATTTGGATTTTTGGATTTGTTTTAAAACAGTGGAAGTTGTTTGGATGCTGATTAATTGTAAGAACTGAAATTGGGAAGTGTGAGAAAGGTAACTTTGAGTTTAGGTCACTAGCTTGACAACATGGGGGTAACAAGTGTCCTCGAGGTTTTATCCCACTGCATCATGTGAGCAGCATAGTCCCGAGCCATAGGGATCTTTGTTTAACTAGAAAACCTAACCCAAAACACCCATATTTGAGTCAGCACGAGGCAACATGCATTCACAGCCTTTCGGAGTTTAAAACCCTTTTCGACCTCATTTGTTGGCTCCAAGTAAAGACCATCTGAGAATAACTTGAGTCATCTAACAGTAAGTATACCTTTGTACCCACTAACATAGTAAGTATTAGCGAATGTGACCTTCAAGCCAATCTTCGACCCTAATTTGAAAAGATAGAGCCATAAATACGTACTGTAGCATTTAAAACATGAGGACAACTGCATTGCTCTGAAAACCAAGCTAGCAACCCTCCTCTTCAAAGTTATATGAGACTTGTGACATCTCTTGAGTTGTCATCCTCGAGAGGGGTGTTTGTGTGCTAAGAAAATGAAAGAAGAGGAGAGAAGAGAAAAACAAAACCTAAACTGAAAGCTTAGGAATATTTACATAAATGAAAAGTTGCAGATTGCTTAGGGTTCTGAAATGATGGGGAGCTTATATAGAGCGTGATGTATGAAAATCTGAAAACCTAAAATATTGAAAGCTGTCTGGGAATGAGGAGGTAATACACCAAAACGGGGTCGTTTGGCATTAATTACATAAATTTAACAGGGCAGGGAATTTCGCTAGGTAGCGAAAATTTCGCTAGCCTAAGCGAGGAAATTCGGCCCAACTGAGAGGAATGCTGCAGATAGCGAAAATGAGAGATTTTTAGCTATGCCTCGATCAATTTCGCTAGCTAACGAGGAATTTCGCTAGCTGCGAAAATTTGAGAGATAGCAGAAATGAAGAGGTTGGCTAGGCACGATGATTTAGCTATATGCAAATTTGGCTAGCTAGCGAGGAATTTCTCCCAATTCATGGGATTACTTGAGTACCGCTATCAATTTGCGAGATTTTATGATCAGTGAAGGCCCTCGCAATCATGACGAAATTTCTTGGGTTTACTTTTTGTTCTTCGCTCCTATTACTGCAATCGCTCTTTATCACTTTGCCTTCGTTTCTTGTTTGAATTTTGATATGTTTGATGAAAAATAGTTTCAATCTTCGTACTTGGTTCAACACATCTCGATATCAAATTAAGACTTTTTAATGGGCGAGGTACACAAAAAACCTATGAAAATAACCCTGAATAATAACCTCTTCAAATGGCTTAAGTAATACTAAGTAGACCGAACACCTCAATTGGCTTAATTGATGCGGGTGTACGCAAAGCCAACCAAAACCTATCTCGGGAATGGGGCTGAAATAGCACTATTTGGGCACTAATCACCCACTCATCAACCACGAGAATCTTTGGTGATGGCAGCATGCGCTTAAATGAATCGCACGTCTTTTATCGATGTATCGTCACGTATGCCATTACAAAGTCGGAGTTCTTATCACATATGTAATGCATGTCTGTATGGACAATTTATCGTGTATACGGACAATTATATCAAAAACATATAATTTCCAAGCGGTTTAATCTCGATGTCAATATATAATATATCGACATTCGATCAACAATTATGCACGCTGACAGAGTGATACAACCAGTAAGAACAGCGTGGTGCTCTGACCAATTCTTGGCGCTAAGAATCCCAGCCACGATTAGCTGCCAGTGCGTTGAGACTCTATGACCCGAGTAAAGTTTTGGTGCTGCATTAATCATATCATTATACCAATTGGCGAGTGTTTGTCTTCTTAGTAGCACTTATGCCATTTGAAGAGGCTCCTTTCAATTTGTTCTGACTTTCACTTTGGAGTCGATCTCAAGTCGGAAAATGATGAATCATAGGATTAGATTTCAGGTCTCGACCATCTGACAGCGAATCAATGAAGCCAAGGCAAAATGAAGAAAAGTATGATCTTGATTGAAAGCAGGTGAATCCGCGATCACGAATTTTAGCTGGGATTGAAAATTTTTATTTGAATTGAATTTATGACATAGCGAAAATTTTATAACAAGAAAAACACAAGGAATTTAAAGCTAGCACTCAGAGATTTGGCTATCAACATTTCTCATAAGCGAAGAATAATTGATTTAGGCTTCTCACTAAATTTAAATGGCTGAATGAAATTGCTGCATATAAGTGAAATTTCTTGTTTTAATTTTGGGCACTGTGATTTCACTAGTTGCGAGAATTCTCGGCCTAAGCGAAGTGGAGTGCCTAAAAATCATCCTTTGCTTGTTAATGCAGCGCCTCCAAACTTAGGTGTATTACTTAATTGTCCTATAATGGCCAATTTCATGGGCCACGGTATTTCATACCTTAAGAACTTTATCTATGACCCTAACCTATTTGTAAACCTAAGTGTATGGTGGGCGACAATGCGGAAGACTATTTTGTAAGTTTTTATTTTTGTAAATAAAGTCTTTATTTTTTGGGTTTTTGTTTTTATTTCTTTTTCTCTCTTCTCTCTCTTTCTCTCCACTCTTAGGCTGCGCGAGGCACCTGCTTGAGGATGTTTGCTCAGGTACTCTTGGCTAAGCTTCCCTTTTCTTTGAAGGAGAGGGAGCTAGCAGTGGTGGGGCATATGCGTGTTCTCTTGTACTAAAAGCTACAGGTAGTGTATTATGTACTGCTATTTTCAAAACATGGTTATAACATTGAATATCACATTAATTTGGCCAATACTCTCCATGCTAGAATCCGATGCATATTCGGTGAGAGAGGAATGCGTGATTCTTTGGATGGTCTTTACGAGCCTCATGATATTTATATGTTAGGTTTCTCAAATTAGAAGTTTACACTTAGAAATTTTAATGTTATTGATTTGGCCAATACTCTCCATGCTTTAGGGTATTGTTCTTTAGATGGTCTTCCTGAGCCTCTGAGATGATAGTAAATATTAGGGTTTTAAGCATTAAAGGGGCCGTAACTCACGTGCTACTGTATTATTTCGAATAGAGGTTGTTTCATGGGTGAGGTTTGCTAGTTAAGCTTATGGGCGGTATGCTATGGGTTGTATCTCTTTCATGAAGGACATAAAACCAGGACCTGTTCTGCAACGCCAGTTGGTGACCCTAGTTCTTGAAGTTAACTTTCACCTTTACTTTCAGTTTTACAATTCTCGATTTTTCAAACCATTCCCAGCTGTTTTGAAACATAATTCCAAAGAGTCCCGAATGAGAGGAAGCCTTACCTTCAAACATGAGTGCAAGCAGGTGCCCAGGATGAACCCATCCCAGTGTTAGACTACTAGTTTCAGCTGCTGGAGAATGGCCGACTCTCTGACGATGAATGCTAAGAGGAACAGGTGTATGTAAATTTTGTTGATTTTGGCTCTGACTGCGTGGCACGAATCAAGATATACAAAAGCGGGTCCACACGTACTGGCAACATCACGAGAGGCTACCTGAGCAATGCCGTCACTGGGCAGCCAGAACAGCCCCAAATTCAGCCTTAAAATTTGTCAATCTAAGACAGATCATTAACTCAGACCACGAAACATGCCATACTTAGGCCACACATCTGACCCCACATGGCCACGAGATAGTCCTGAACCTCATTCCAGAATTTTAGTCCCAAAATCAGTATGAAATCAACACCAACAATATTCACCCAAATCGGACACAAAGCGATAAATAACCCTAGGATTGTTTGTAGTCTCGGAAACTGAACCATGCTGTGACTGTGGGGGTCACGATTTGGAGTGATTCAAGCTGGCACTTAAATTTCACGAGATGCATGTACAATTTCATGAGGACCGAGTCAGGAATTTTGTTTCCCAACCAAAAACTAGTTCTAAAATCCAGCCAATGCATAGGATCAAAACAGGGTAGCATTCCTATATTTTAAAAACAGCTCCTTATGGTGGAAAGTAAACCAAAGTAGGAAGAATCCCTACCTCTTAGAGGGTAGCCCTCATCGAATATATGGACTTTACTTCTTAGTGATGAGTTAATGAAGTGAACCTCGACTTCCTTTTCTCCTTCTTTCTCACTCTTTTTTATAGATTTCTCTGTCTTTCCTTATTTTTTTTTTTTTCCTTCCTTTTCCTTTATGTTTCTCTCTGAGCTGGTTGCTTGCCTCCTATTTATACACAAATCCAACTTCATACATGTTGACACATGGCTTGCCACATGTCCCTACATGCGAGCATTTCAAACACATGGCGGCTCATGTGTCACTCATATAACACCATGTGTCACCCAGACACTCATTTTCGAAAAGCGTGAAATTCAGGCTATCACCGAGATTCAGCGAGTCGCGCTGGGTAACTAGATTTCATGTGATGAATTCATTGGTGAGGTCCATTTCTTAAATTGAGATCTAGAAGATTTATAGTTTTCAACCTGTATTGTATCAACAAATCATTTTTTTTGCCATTTTTTTAGAAAAAATCAATTTTTCCCTGGTTTTACATAGACCTACTCAAGAAGTAAGGGAAAACAAAGTCACTCCTTGTAGTGAGTGTGGCAAGCAACATGTTGGTACTATGTGCTACAAATAGAGTGGTGCATGCTTTAATTGTGGTGAACATGGTCATTTGTTCGAGATTGTCCACTAGCGAAGAAGATTTTTCAAGCATAAAAACGGATAGAAGCGTAGCGGGCTGAGGAAGAGTGCTTTCCATCCGCAACAAAGATGCTCGAGCCTACGCGGAGGTTTTGTCACCTATATTATTCGGTTTCATTCCTGACCCGATTGGAGTGCTTATTTGAAGTCTAGGAGCTGTTCTTTTGTTTTATGCTTTTCTTGTTGATTTTGGAGCATCACCCAAGAACACTCTGATTTTAAATATACTTGTCTCTACACCCGATTACAGAATGTACGGCTACAAGGGTTATTAAGAATGATAGAATTGTAGTGGGGGTGAGAACTACAAAATGGACTTGATATTGTTGAAATTACATGATTTTGATATCATAATGAATGGATTGGCTAGCGACTCACCATGCCTTAGTTGATTGTTTTGCTAAGAAGAGGTGATCTTTCCGCTGACAAGACTGACCTGGCGATTTTTATTTTGAGGGGAGTTAGCGATACCTATTGATTGATTTGATAATGAAGGCTGAATCCTTACTCGAAGGTTGGGAGATATTTGACTTGTATTGTAGGAAACGTGATAAAGATATGAAGTTGGATGATATTCTTATAGTTAGAGATTATCCTGATGTATTTCTTGAAGAACTTAGACTACCACCAAAGGGAAGTTAAGATTCACCATTAGTTCAGTGTTAGAGCGACTCTATATCAAAGCACCTTATGGGGCCAAACCATTTAGAGCTCGAGGAGCCTAAAAAAACAATTCTGAAATGCTTGATATATGTTTGACCCATACCTAGTGTATCACCTTAGAGCCCGGTATCTTTGTGAAGAAAAAGGATGAGACTCTAGTAGACTATGTATTGATTACGGGAGTTAAATAAGGTGTGATGGAAACAGTATCCATTGCGGGGATTGATGACACATTTGATGAAGTTATAAGAGTCTTGTGTTTTCTAAGATAGGCACCCAGATGCAGGTATTACCAGAGGAAACAGGTGAAGGCGAAGACATAATAAAAGAGACCCCCCAGTTTTCATACTAGATATGGGCATTATGAGTTTTTATTGATGCCATTTGGTTTGACTAATGCCCTTGTAGTTTTCATGGATTTAATGAATAAGGTTTTTAAACCTTATTTGGATTAATTTGTTGTGGTATTCATAGATGATATTCTAGTGTATTCAAAGAATAAAGAAGAGCATGAGAAGCACTTACATCTTCTTCTATAAACCCTAAGGAAGCATCAACTTTTTTCTAAGCTTAAGAAGTGTGAGTTCTAGCTTGATCAAATTTCTTCTCTTGGTCATGTAGTTTCCAAGGATGGAATTTCAATAGACCCAGGCAAAGTAGAAGCGGTATTGAGTTGGAAAAGACCTACCATAGTTTCTAAGGTTAAGCTTTTGGGGTATGGCTAGATATTATAGTCATTGAAAGCTTTTCCAAAATTGCCTTACCACTTACTAGACTCACTCAAAAGAATGTCCAGTTTGTGTGGAGCAAGGAGTGTGATTAGTGCCCAAAAAGTGCTATTTTGAACCCTATTTATTATAGGTTTTGAGTGCTTTTTGTGTGCTAATCATTCTAATTAACCCGATTTGCACATTAAGGTCCCTACTATTCCTACCCGATGCGCATTTTGTGGAAAATTTGCGGAGTTTTTGCGAGCTAATTATGCAGAAGAATTGTTGGTCGATCAAAGCGCGAGAAAGAATTCGAGTCAAACTCATCGTTGGATCAGATCTAGAAGGAAAGAAAAAAGTGACGATGCACCCTTCTTGAGAATGCTTTTCCTAAAGCCTTTGTTCTGCCTCCTTTGCCCTTTATTTCGCTTCACGCTGCCACTGTTCCTTCTGCTACCCGTTCACGCTTTTCACGTTATGCCCCATTTGCATTTGTTTTGGTTTTCCATTTTACCTGTAATAGCCTTGGAATTTACGGTTTTTTGTAACTTCCCTTACACTGAGCATCTATATAAGCCTCAGTCTGTAAAAACTTTGTATCAATCAACTCACTTCACGTCGGCAATAGACAGGGGCGGCAGTTTCGCCGCTGCTTCCTCCTTTCTTCCACTTTCTTTCATTTTCTTTTTCCTTTTCTGGTACTTAAACACTCCCTCGAGGATGACAACTGAGAGGATGGTTTACAAACTGAACCTTTCCTCCTTGAAGAGGAGGGGTGTTAACTAGGAATTGTGGAGGTAACTCAAGGTTCCCTTGTTTTTATGCATTTATGGTTGTTTCGTTCTGCTTTTCTGATAGGATTTAAAATCTCTTAAACGTACCCTCTTAATGTGTATTTGGCAAGCTTTTTGGAGTTCGTGGATACTTTCCATTAGATCCGCTGATGCCAGTTAGTTATCCTGTATTAGTTATTGTGGGGTAGGGTTTTTTGAGAGATTTGTTTTTAAGCTATTAGGACATTTATGCCCATTTAAATCTTGTCATTTTAAAAAATCATAAGGTTTAAGTTTTTCTAAAACTAAATGAAAGTCCCAGGTCGGGAAATGACTATGTCATCTCCCAATATGAGGAAAAAATACTGGGGACATGTTGGTTGCCTTAAGAGCTTTTCTAAACCGGTGGCTGAAACCACCAAAGGGTTCTATTTACATATTTTTTTCTAATTTTATTTCGGTTGCAAACCATGACTCACATTTTTACGAGCACGAAGATCAAATTTAATTCACCGGAGTTTGAACTCCACTGCGACTCATTTTGTCTGAAAACCCATCCCCGAGTTAAGACCCAGGCCCATTTATCTTTGCGGTAGCTTGACTCTGACAGTAGAAGAAATTGGGATATAAATATTGTTGATTCAGAAGGCACCCTACGTGACACGAATCAAATGGCGCGGGTTGCGGGGATGGTGTAAGTGTGAATGATGACTGTTGAACACTTGTGATCCTTATCCCTGAGATTACGGTGAACCACACTGTAGCCATATATATCTTTTAGTGTTTTCAGTGTGTTTAATTTTGTTTCATTTTATCTTGTTTTTAGCTAACTTTACCCCTTTTTTGGTAGAGTTGTTTTTTTTCCTTGTTTGGTGTTTGCTTGGTTCTTGCTGCAGGGGGTCAATTCCAGTGGGTTAGAGATTGTAAATCAAAGTTGAATTTGAACCCAATGGAAGAAATCATACTGAACCTCACCGAGCTAGTGGGTACCTTTTGTGGAGGCGTAGGGAGCAATCCGTGCTTTCCCGACTAAGTCGAAAATTGACACTATGGAAAACAATTATTAAACAAGAGAATTGATGGACTTCAAAGTGAAATGGAACATAAATTTGAAAACTTGCGTACTCCGTTTTGAGGCTCACGATCGTAGACGCATGTTCACGAGAGTGAATCGGAAACGAGAGAGTGTACGATTGTACACCATAAAGTGGAGGAAGCGATGTAAACAGCAAAGAAGAAACCTCCCAATCTTGTGAGGAAGGTAGTGGAAAGAGGAAGAAATAGAAAAGAACCCCAAAAGTCTACTACCCGAGCCATAAGCGACCCGACGCGAAGCACACTCTCTTGACCTAGTGTATGCTGCCACATACAGCCCACGAAGCACCCACCGCTAAGGCTGGCAGCGCCACCCTTTGCCTGTAACACCCCAAAAATATACCACTTAGCGGTTTTCGACATGTTTAGAAATTATTTTATAAGCATAATTTAAATGTTTAGTGAGTTAAATGAAACATGGAGCGAAGACAGAAAATTTACAGAGACTTTGAGATAAAATCGTATTCATCCAAAAATGGACAGAGTCATAATTAGCAAGAATTGAGGCCCGAGTATAGAAATAATAGAAATTGTGGTGTAATTCTCCCCAGAAAGATGGAGGACAGATGCAATTAGAAAGTTAAAAGCAAAAATGGGTTTTTTGACTTGACGAACATGGCCTTAACCTAAAAATGGGATTTAAGAGCAATTGGTCTCTCATTTTGAGAGACAGCAAGTAGAGAGAGAGAGGAGAGGAAAAGAGAGAGAAGAGAAAGAGGAAGAGAGGGAGAAGAGGAAGAGAAGAAGAAAGAAGATGAAGGGGAGGATTCGAGCAAAGCCAAAATTAAGGTATGGAAACTAACCTTGATTATGGATTCCATGAGATTTAGTATAGATCTTTGGTTTTTGTATGATTATTATCTTACCCCGAACCCTAGAGGTTTTTACTAGGGTTTCATTCTAACCCAATAATTATGGAAAGTAAGGTGGATAAAACCTTAAATAGTACAAAAAGCACATCAAATCCTCTCTTTGAGGATGGATTCATGTTAAATTGCAAGTAATTGAGTTAGGGTTTAGAACAAACCTTAACAAATCTTTGTATTTGGTTTGTGTATGGATTATAACCCATATTAGAATGGTATTGGGAGAAATTCATGGAAAGGTTTTGGAAAGAAGATAAGAAGTGGCGAGAGGATTTGAGTAGAAAGAGATATCAGGAATGGATAATGAAATGGTTTTTGAAGTGTATATGGACTATAGGAGTTGAATTGGGTGGAAAAATATGGAAAAATGGAAAGAAAAACAAACAATGGGCGCACCGGTGACATATCTTAGGTACACCTTGAACGTATCTTAGGGTACATGTTAGGTTAGTCATTTAGACGACATCTTGCTGGAATTACATGTTAAGAAATTATCTGGTACATGTGATGCTATTTCCCTATTTACAAACCCCAGTTTATATTTATCCATAACACTTTCATGTCTTATCGATTTGAGTGATTAATTGGATAATTAAACTGAACTTCAAGGAGAACCAAAAATCTAGAAATAGACATTTGTCAAATTCTATGAATTTAGAGTGAATTACAAAAATCCACCGAAAGTGAAATTTATATATGCAAGCCATTCGACGCATCGAGTTTTTAATCATAGAGTAGTCACGATTGTTTGGTCGTGGCAGGTTAAGTGCTCCGATTTAGGTGATTCCAGTTAGAGAACCCTTAGCACCTTAGCTTTAAAGTCTGAAAGGGCAGTGTCAAATATGGAGACAAGGCACTGGAAAATAAATATTACAAAAACTGTTCCTAGGGTAAAATCGGTAAAACCGACTAGTTTGTGAAATGCCATAGCTTTAGTTTGGATAATCCGATTGGAATGATTCAATTTCTAAGTAAAGTTGATTCACATCGAGAACGAGAATACATGAAGATGTGTGAGATACATAAGTATTCCTATATAGAAGTATAAATTATATGAAATGCCATATGTAGAGGCGTGAAACAAGAAAAGTATAGGAAATACAAAATGTAGAGATGTGTTCATGAAACATGAATATAATATGAAACATGAATGGTAAATCGAACATGAACATGAACATGAGAGAAGAAAAATGTCATGAACACAGAATGTGATAAAGATAGGTTATAAGTTCTGAAAGACATATGATCGTATGACTACCTATGACCGAAGAATGAATGAGTGGACGTCCTGATCGATGCTTTGGCACTCCTGCTAGTGCTACGGCACTCCTGTTGCATGGGCAGGCACGTCCTGATCGATGCTTTGGCACTCCTTCTAGTGCTACGGCACTCCTGTTGCGTGGGCAGGCACGTCTTGATCGGTGCTTTAGCTTGCTCACCGCTGAATCTTCTGACACTCGCATTGCGTGGGCGGGGCACATCCTGTGCGATTACTACGACTTGATCGCGTGTTATACCTTCGGTACTTATTGTGCTGCGTCCTACTCATTTCTTATGATTGGTGGTGGTCAGACAGGACATATGATAAAGCTCTTGAATAAAGAGACAAGAGTAAAGATGCGAATGTACCTTTGTATCGATTAAGTTCGTAGTACCCTCTGTGGTACTCTATATCTGCTTAAATTCATCATACCTACGGGTACTCTGTCTCAGGTCGGCGTACCTACGGGTACTCCATGCTCCCGATTAAACTCTGTAACTCTACGAAGTCTGAATGAACATACGTCACATTATAAGTATATAGGATTACGCATAAGAAGAAACTCTGTAACTCTACGGGAGATCGAGAATAAGTATAATTCTAGTAGTACCCTACGGTACTCATTATCGGTAAAGTAAATTACAAATCCGGTCACGTAACTCGAGGTTACTTAGTATAATGAATCTGTGATACGTACCTACGAGAAAGACAATGTCATTATCCTGAAGTGAGTTGCTTGTATGTGATATGATCACGATTTGTTAGATTCATCGTACCTACGGGTGCCTTAGCATAAGAATAAGATCCAGTAAGACAAGTATATACTCGTAAAGACATGTATAAGATCGAAATACATGTATAAGTTACATAATACATGTATAAAATCCAAGGAATACATGTATATGCTCAAACAATATCAGGATAAGATCAAGTACCGAATAAACTCTATGATAGTAAAGAAGTTTAAATATAAAGACATTATAAGTTCCATAAAACCAGTATAAGTTACGTATTACATGTATAAGATACGAAATATATATGTATAAGTTACGTATTACACGTATGAATCCGAGGAAATACCGAGTATAAGTTCCGTGAGCCGGTATAAGTTCCGTGAAACAGAAATTATAGAAACCACATGGCCTGCGTACTTGAATCAGAAATACAAGTATGTGCTCAGAAATACGATGTATAAGTTCCGTAAGACAAGTATAAGTTCCGTAAGACAAGTATAGGATTACGTAATACAGTATAAGATCCAGAAAGACAAGAATAAACTCCTTGATACAAGTATAATATCGAAGTAAGACCGGGGATATGCTACGTAATCTAGTATAAGTCTATGATTACCCTCTGAATTTGCTTGAGTAAAGGATAGGATTACGTAATACCGGTAAGGCATTCTTTGCCAATCTACGTGATACCCTACGGGTACTCCAGAACATATGTAAATTAGTAGGATAAAGTATGATGTAAACTCTTACGGAGATATGAAATAGATATATAAATACCCGATACGTGTTTAAGTGTTACCCTGCGTATAAGCATAAGTTCGGTAGCGCTCCTGCGAGAGATGCGGATGAAGTATCAATCGCGAGTTAAGTAGATGTCCTTTGGGATCGAATAATTATAGTAGAGACAAGTAACGTTATAAGTCACTTAATACTAAGGTCCTTTAAGGATTTGAATAAGTATACGTCTGATACAAGCATAAGTATGTGTCCTACGGGAGATCTGCATAAGAATAAACTGCTTATGGTATGAGATAGAATAAGGATAAGCTTCTTTGTAAGTATGGATCCGAGATAAGAATAAGTCACGCTATAAATTATAGAGACCCAGTATAAGTATAAGTTTGTTATAAGTATTAAGTAAAAGTTTAGTCTTGCATCTGAGAGATGTGAACAAGCATATGTTTGTTATAAGCTTAGTAATTGTATAAGTTCATTATATGAATTCGGGGAAGGTCGATGCTCTGTATTGTTATGCGTTATTTTATTGACTACGTATAAGATATGTTTCCCACTAAGCGATAAAGCTTAGCACGGGTTTGTCAGGTGTAGGTACGGGAGAGACATCCCGAGACATCGAAGACATCGCATCACGGTACAGACCCGACACGCAGTAAGGGTTCATCACGAGTGGAGTCCTGGCGCTGAACATGTAATTGGAATGTAAAGTTGTTTTGTATGTATAAGTAAATGGGACTCGGTTATATGTGTCCTAGATTTTTGATGGACACCCTTTCCGGTGGTAGTTCTTGATTTGATAAGATGTGGGCCATACCCACGGGTACCGGATCAGTTAAAAAAAGCTCAGTAAAGAGTCCAGTGCGGTCGCCCACCGGAACCGGTTCAGATCCACGATCGGATCGGGCCGGGAATCGGAAGCGTGGCGAGCTTCAGCGAAAAACCTCGAAATTGGTGAAAGCTCACTGTTGACCTCTGCCCGCATGAACGCCGCAATGGTACTTTACGACCATGGCATAGCGGTTGGTTAGGTGCTAGTTGGTTGGAGCTTTGAACCTCGGCATTTTTAGCTCACTTTGAGTTCCCACGACCTCAGGTTGGCGGTTTGGGAGGCTCACGGTCTCCAGCACTTTGTTTTTCCATTTCTCTTGCCTTATTTTAGTTTATTTTATTTTGATTTCTTTAATTTTTCTTCTTAGATTTTCTCTAATTTTTAGTTAATCTTTGTTTCTAGCTTATTTTTTAATTTTTGGTAATTTTTCTTAACTTTTTATGTGTTTATTTTTACAGTTTTGGTGAGTTGCGACGGGGCTCGCGGAAATGTGACATTTGGTTAGGGGAAAGTTAGCAAAGAAGGTAAGCATTTATTTTTGTTTTTATATGAGCAAGCCCATTTTGTGATGTTCGTTGAAGCTTCTTCCAGTTGTCACTTACCCTTTAATGAAAGGCTGTTATACTATCTGACTTAATTTTCAAAAATTGCACCCAGCTTTTTGTCGTTTTTAACACGCAGTTGGAAGAATTGAAACTTTGTCTAATCCCTATTGATGTTAAGGTGATGCCATGTAGTTGAGTGGATGATTAGCTGAATTCTTGTTGTATTTAACCTTTTTTCTTCCACCTTTGAAGTAACCACACACCCAATTGCGCATCGGGTTTTCAACGATAGGATGAAAAAGCTACTACACTCACAAACATTGTAAAACCTACCCTAGTTTCGTTGATCACTTGTAATAGGTTAAGGACCCCCATGTATAGAAGGCCAATGTGTCTTCCAAAATAAAAGAAAAGAAAATGAAAAAGAAAAGAAAAAGAAAAAGAAGAAAAATTGCAACGCTTTGCCTTGAAACAGTGCGGTCAGGGGTATATGTGAAAGCCTTTAAAAACCAGGTGCCTAAGCCAGGCGGATTTGGGAGACCCACTTGGGCATAGTGCTGCTAAACTACATGTGGGTGGATAGGTAGAGTTTAGCGAGTTGTAGGTCTTTGGAGTTTCGAAATCATTCGTCAGGGGTGAGACAACAAGAGTTGAGTGGTCGAAGATCCTCGTGACTTGGTGCCACTGACCTTGGTGGTTGGGGTCATCGGTGGATCCAGTTACATGGACTTTGGTGAGGTCGATTCCTCAGCATTGCACCTACAACACAAAAAGAGTTGTGGAATAAGAATGGGTCCTGATATTTTGGGTTGGTTAGCATGCTAGGTTGTGTGATAGCAAGCCACAGTTTGGGGAGAGTGCGGAGTTTAGCATTTTTATTTTTGAGACGATCGACAAACACTTAGGTTTTGGTGGAAGTCTCTGGTTGATTCAGCAAGAAGGAGGCTCTTTTGATGCTCAATTTTGTATGGCATTCATTCTCTCGAGATGGTTATTGGGCTAGGTTTTGATGATTCTTACTTAGGATTAGGCATTACTCATTCTGACCTTTTTAAGCGCAACCTTTTGTAACATAATTTTGTTATCTCATTTTGTGCCACTCCCTCTCTTTCTTTCTTTCTTTCATTTGCTAAGGGACTAGCAATGTGGCAGGTTAAATTAATGATTAATTGCCCCAGTCTTGTACGAACCTGACTTATTATAGGTTTTTGAGTGCTTTTTGCGTACTTAATCATTCTAATCTTTAGATTGCACATTAAGGTCCCCTATTATTCCTCACTGATCTCATTTTGTGGCAAATTTTACAGTTTTTGCCAGCTAATTATGCCAAAATTGTTGGTCGATCAACAAGAAGAATTGAGTCAAACTCATCGTTGCCGAGATCGGATCTGAGGAAAGAAGGCGAAAAGTGAAGAATAATGCACCACGGGAATGCTTTTCTGTGAGCAGCGTTCTTGCTTCGCCTCCCCACTATTCCTTCTCTTTGCCGGATTCACCTTTTCACGTTATACTTACTGTTTGCATTTGTTTTGGTTTTCCATTTACCCTATGTCAGCCTTAGTTTTGGTTTTTGTAACTTCCCTTACAGGCATCGCCATAATCTGCCGATGCGTAAAAACTTTGTATGTCGATCGCTCACTTCCGTCGGCAATAGGCGAGCGACGATTTCGCCCGGCCTTCCTCCTTCTTCCTTTCTTTCATTTTTCTTTCCTTTTTCTTGGCTACGAACCTCCTGCGGGGATGACAACTCGGGGAGGGATGGTTGGCTCTAGACCTTCCCTCCCTTGAAGGGAGGGGCTGTTGGCTAGGGTGTGGAGGTAACTCACGGTTCCCCTGTTTTTAACGCATGCATTTATGGTTGTTTGTTCACCTTTTCCTGATAGGTTAAAATCTCTTAAGCATGCCCTCTTTAATGTGTATTTGGCAAGCTTTTTGGATTCGGTGGATACTTTCATTAGATCATTGATGCCAGGTCAGTTGTCTCAGTTATTGTGGGGTAGAGTTTTGAGATGTGTTTTCCTTTGCTAGGAACATTTATGCCATTTAAATACTTTATGTTTTCAAGGAAAATCATAGGTTTGATTTTAAAAACTAAATGAAGATCGGGTTCGAAATGACTATATGTCATCCTCCGTATGAGAAAAAATACTCGGGGGACATGTTGGTTGCCTTAAAACCACCAAACCGGTGGCCGAAACTTGAGGGTTCATTTACACATTTTTTCTTATTTTATTTTCAATTTTCAAACCATCGCTCCTGTTTTTTACCACGAACCTGAAAATCCATTAATTCACCGAGTTTTGAACTCACTGCAACTCATTTGTCTGAACTCATCGAAGTGAGTTCGACCACAAGAGGCGAACTATCTGCTGTTGGCTTGACTACGAGCGGTAGAAGAATTAGGATATAAATATTGTTGATTAAGGCACTTTGCTATGGCACGAGATCAAGGTGTCTTAGTAGTTTGAGTGAAGAAGAAGTGGTATACGCCCCGGAGTGTTGACTATTAAAGTCTAATTCGGAGGGATTTGTTGTTTATAGTGATGCATCATGTTAAGGTTTGGGTCGTGTGCTCATGCGACGTATTGGAGTTTAGGTCGTGTGCTCATCTGACATGGGAAAGTGAGTGGCGTATGCCTCGAAACGATTAAATCATATGAGAAAATTACCCAGCTCGTGACTTAAGAGTGACAATTTGTGGTTTTATAGTTGAAGACATTACTTATATGAGTAAGACATGTGAAGTTAATACGGACGAAGAAGTTTGAAATATTTATTCTCCCAAAAAAGAGTTGAATATGAGGAGAAAGTGGATTGAACTTCTCAGAGATTATGATCATAGCATTTTATATCATCTTGGTAAGGCAAATGTAGTTCAGCGTGCAGACGAAGTCATATGGATGCAATGTCGACTTTGATATCGAAGCATGCTCGATTGTTTTTTACGGTTTTAAAGGCCACATGGCTAAAATTCAGAGTTGTGGGGCACGGTTTATTGACTAGTTTTTAGTAATGTGACCAGACCCTAATTGGGAGAAAATTAAGCCCCTTCCGCAACATGATCGAGGAGTTGAAGTAGCCATCATGGATAAGGTAATAAAGGGGGACAAATCTCATTTTGTATTGATGGATGATGATACTTTGAAGTTGAGAATGAGATTTATTTATATTCCCTGCATTGGGGATTGAAGATAACTCTTAAAATATTTTCATAACTCTAGGTTTATAGTTCATCCTAGGGGAAAGAAGATGTATAACGATATGAAGCAATTGTATTAGTGGCCTAAACTAAAGCATGATATTGCGGAGTTTATAGCACAATGTTTAGTTTGTCAACTAGTGAAAGTTGAGCATCAACGAACTGGGGGAAAGTTGCAACCCCTTTCTATTCCTGAATGGAAGTGGGATAATATTACCATGGATTTTTTTTTAGGGTTACCTAAATCCTTGGGAGGTAATGATGTAGTATGGGTGATTGTTGATAGGTCGACAAGTCGGCTCGCTGCTATAATCGAACTACCTTTACATTGGATAAGTTAATACTCGCCTTGTATGTTAAAGAGATTGTTGCCTACTATATGAGTGCCGGTATCGAGGAAGTTTGGAGTTAAGGGACACTCGTTTTACTTTGATTTTGGAGGAACTAAAGCTCTTGGAGACAATGAACTTTAGTATTGTTCACCATAGACGGATGGTTAGTCATAAAGGGTTATTCGATTTTTGGAGGATATCTTTGCGAGCATATGTATTGGATTTTGGAGCGGTTGGGAGAAGATCACGCATGTATGGCCTTGAGTGGAATTTTCTTGCATAACTATAACTCAAGCAGGGTATTGGGATGGCACCATATGAGTCTCTTTATGAAAGGAAATGTAGGTCTCCAATTTGTTGAGATGATGTGGGTGAAAGGAAACTTCTGGGTCTGAATTTGGTTAAAGTAACTACAAAAAAGATTCGGCTAATATGGGAAAGGTTGAAAACAACACAAAGTCGACAGGAAAGCTATGTAAGACAGCAGTTGAGAATTGGATTTCAAATTGGGTGAGCATGTTTTCCCACAAAGGTGTCGATGAAAAGTAACGGTAAAGATTTACGGGGATAAAGAAAGAGCTTAGTCACAGGTATGTAGGACCATTTGGAAATTAACTTTAGAAGGTTGGTGCCTTGTATTGATTCGCACGTCAAGCGTGTAGCTAAGGCAGCTCGAACCAACAAGGTTGTAAACCTGCTGCATACACTATTGTAACTTTGGCCTCTGCTGCGGTGCGCTCTGAGGTGAACTTCGGGGATGGGTTTTTCTTAAGCATAAAATGATTCAGGTTAGTGTGGAAATGGTGAATTCACTTTGGATTTGGGGTTTTGTAAAAACAATGTGATTAGTGGTTTGAAAACCCGCGAAAAATTGAAATAGAATGCAAAAAGAACTCCTTGAAGTCTCGGGCGGTGGAAGCGAGGTTCTAGGAGTATTTAGGAAGTCCTGGGTCCTTTTCCTCCGTTGGGAAGGATGACATAGTCATTTCTAAGCCGGGATCTTCCTTTAGCTATGAAAATTAAACCTATAAAGTTTTCTATTGAGATACAACATTTATTGATCATTCATGTCTCCCGAAGCTTGATAAGAAACTAATTCTTTATTTGGCTAACGAGGAGAAACGAATAAATGGCAACTAGTGAGCCCCTTTCGGTGGATGCGATGAAAGCATCCATTGAGCCCATAAAGCTTGCAGTACTGACCTGATCGAGATCAAAAATCGAAAGTTTAAACCTGGGGTGAGATACGGAGACATAAATGATAATAGTTGCATGCGTTGGGAGAGCCGGATGGGACGGCGGTTTACCTTAAAACCTTGGCTGAGCCTTATCTTCAGGATGGGGGGTTGTGACAGCGAGTTGTCATCCTCGGAGTGTTTGGCATTTTGGTGAGAAAAGTGAGAGAAAGAGCAGAAAGGAAGAGAAAGGAAGAAAAGAATCACGGGTACAGGAGAGAGTTGAAAGCTTTTAGCGCTCGATTTTATTACATCCGTGTTCTGATATATCTGAGCTTGGTAAAGGGGGCTTATATCTTGCTCCAAGAGTCAGGGAAATTACTAAGGAAAAATATCTAGGAACTACCAACAATACATAAGGGACTAGTTTGGAGAAAATGTCACAAAGAAAAGGTGGTGAATGGAGTGAAGTGGAGCGGAAGCGAGTTGCTAAAATTCGCAGCCTGCGAAATTACGCGGAGTTTGCGAAAATTACGCGACCATAAAATTTTTGCAATGATCCGGCTTTTCTTGGTTGAGGTTCTCGCCCGGGCCATGTGGAAGCGAGTTCGGCTTGGATTCTTCGGTGCCTTGGATTGACTGATAATTTTTGGCTTTGTTATGCAGCAAAAACTAAAAAAATAGTCACAAAATCACGATCCAGTGAGTATGGCGGGACATATTGTACCAATTGGGTTAGTGTCGATTAGCACACAAAAGTGCTCAAAACACCGCAATAAACATGACTCGAAATACTTTTTTGACAATCCTATATAAGGTGGCATTGTCCCCAAAGTTGGAAAAAATCCATAATGTGTTCCATGTAGAAGAAATTGAACCAATTCAGTTGGATGAGAATTTGACTTATGAGAGCTATCTGACATTTGGATTGTTGATACTATAGGACGGGTCTGTTTTGTAAATAAATATGAAGATCGCAATTCTCGACACCTGGAACTAGATGGTCCCAGAATATGACACCACTACGCACAATGTACCTAAAACTTGTTGGTGATGTTGGTATAAACTCCAAATGTTTATTTGCCTTGGATGAGAGGAAGCTCCAATCAAGAATTAATGTTTTAGTGCAGATCACTTTATGAGTGCCGCGGTCATTCAAAAGTAAACCAAAAGTGGATTTAGAGTCGGAATATAGTTCCCATGGATTTATGAAAATCTAAACACATCAATTTACCCAATCTGCCTCAGAGATCCTTGCTATTTGAACTCCAAAATTAAGGGAAGTGGTTTGGTTGGTTTTAAACTAAAGGAAGAATTAAAAACAAAGAAACTCTAACATGTATAAAGAATTTAAATAAGGTGAATTTTGGAGAGTTCAGCGGGTAAATGGCGATTAGTGCCCAAAAAAGTGCTATTTTGACCCTATTCAAGATGAGTTTTGAGTGCTTTGCGCACTAATCATATAATTAAACCAATTGTCTGTGTGCATGTGCAGCTTAGTGCCGATTGGTTTTCGAGATTGTTTCGGATAGTTTGCGGGGCTTGGGAACTTGGTCGGCCCAGAAGCTTGGCACCCAGTGCGAGAATGTATGAGAATCCTCGCGAGATTTCACCAAAGGCGAGGCGTTAAAATATCAAAATGAATTACTTGAAGAATTGAAAGAGGCAAATTGATGAGAGGTTGATGCGTGCTTAAACGGAAAAGGGAGCAAACCCCGGGAATTTTCTCTATGATTCGCGAAAATTTAGCGAGGGTTAACGAATTTATAATCCCCTAAGCGAGAATTTTATGATGTGGCATTTGCTAGGCTAAAGCAGAGATTCTGTTCTAAGCGAAAATTCTCAATTTAAGCTAGAATTGCGAGAAATTTCGCTAACATAAGCGAGAAATTCGCCTTTAGTAATTTTCATATGCCTAGCAATTTCTTTATAAGCGAAGTGCTCGACACGTGTTTTTGGTATTTTTTGATTCCAAGCGACCACGTTTTGAAAAATTACCATTTTGTCCCTTATGTAATCTCATATTTTAGGCATTTTGCCATTTGCCTACTTTGCTGTTGGATTGGCTATAAGCCACGCATAACTGTAACCTAAGTTTTTTTATGCGAAGCTTTCAGCGACTTTGGTTTTAGGTTATGTTTTTCTCTTCTCTCTCCTCTTTCTCTCATTTCTTGGCTTCCAAACACCCCTTTGAGGATGGCGACTCGAAAGGATGTTTATTGGCCAACTTTTTCATGAAGGTCAGCGGTGGAGGTTTGGAGGTAAGTTTTCATGCCCTCTCATTTATCCTGCTTGCATTTATGAGCATTTTAAGCTCCGCATCTCTCACCTTAGGTTGAAACCTCCTAGATCAGCCTGCCAATGTGTATTTGACAAGCTTGAGTGGTTACAGGTGGATGGCAATCTTAGATCCCTTTGTCGTCCACCTGGTTGTCTCCCATTGGTTAATGGTAAGAGGTTGTCTCTTTGGGCCCCGTAAGCACCTTTATTAGGGACTTGAATGCTCAGCGAGATAACCATATCTCATGAGGGGAGTAATTTAGGGTTTAGATTTTAGTGCCAAATCCAAGGTGCAGTTTGGGGAAGCGACTATGAGTCATTATCCCCGACGTGAGGGAAACAAACCCCAGGGTGAATACACCTTAAAAATCGATCCAGGTGACAGACTTGAGGAGTCTTCTTTTCTAAATTTTCCTTTAATTTATATGGAGTTTACAACTATCCAGCCTTGTTTTTGAACAAAACCCAAAATCAAGAAATACCATTTGACTCAATGAATTTCGTTTCACGAGAGAAAACCCATTACGTGTTCGACCACTGAACCCTTTATATTACGATGGCACAGCTACAGCGATGAGTCGAGAACAGGTATAAATTTTTTGATTAGGATTACCCTCTTGGCACAAATCAAATGGCATGCGTTCTGAAGGATAGTGCTGCTGATGAATAAAATTTGTTGAACTTGTGATTCTATATCCACTGAAGTTTTGGTAAAATCATTCCCTTTTGATTTTATCATTTTTCATAGCGGGTTCGCTACTTTTGAGGGTTTTAAATTTTCATTTTTGTTGATTTTTACTTGCTAATTTTAGCTAACCCTTAGCACTTTGTTAGTTCTGTTTGTAGCTGTTTTCCTGTTGATTGTGAGAGAGTGTCTGGGAATGATTTATCAGTGGATAAGTTTGTCTGGAATGAAGCTGAGAGGGTGGCTTCTTTGCCTGAAAAACGGGGCCGAAATTGATCACTGATGCTCAAAATGGATCACTCCACGGGAGGGCGGTAGCCCGGTGGGTGCTAGGGAGCCCCGTGCATCTTAGATCCCATGAGGGGATCACATACACCCGCGAGGTGCAGGTGGCACCAGGTATGGAATTTCCACTGAGGAGGTGCGGTGAAGCCTTGCCGGTGCCTCTACTCATTTTGTTCGTGGCACGGGCTAAAAACCACTTTACGAATCACTGCATAAGGAGTTTGAGGAAGTATACCACTTTGAAAGAAGGTGCAGTGGACATGGAGCTCCTGGTTGAAAGCAGCACCGCCTGCAAGAACCAAGGCAAAATTTTGGCTAAATGGGCAGGAGGCGAACCGTAAGGAATTAGGGAGAGGCTGGGGCGGGAATTTCTAAAGATTCTTAGTGATCACGAGCAAAGCAACTTGAAGAGCAAATTTACATTTGCGCTCATGATGGTGAAATGGTTCTACGGTCGCACGGGAGATTTATGGAGACTAACGGTGCATGCCGCTTATGGGTTGCGATATGGATCTTTGATGAACCATTTTTATGATGGAATGTTCCCTTCCGGCCAAAACGGTGTGAACTAGCAACTGTGGAATTAGCGAGTAAAAATCCCAGTGAGGCATGGGGACTTCACACCAATTAATAATAGCAAAGACCCTCAGGAGGCAAGGATGATAAACAAGAAGAAAGCGGGGCAGTTCAGCCTGGTGGAACTGAGAGGGGCGTGTGGCTGCCCACTATAAGAAGATATGGAGGTGAAGCTAAAGTACCACCTCCCATTTGAAGATTGGAGAATTAGAAGAAAAGTCCATGAGGTGCGAGCTGATGGCTGAGCCATGCCGCGGTCCCAGCCCCTTTGTTGTGGTGTACGACCACGAGGAGAACCATTGTCAGAGCCCCCATTCTAAGGATGCAAATGTGGTGGGCGAACAATGTGAACGAATGCTTTCCAATGGCGACACACCCCGGTCAGTCACCCTTTAACCTTTCATGGAAACCTCAACCTCACAATATATACACCCCGAGAACCTGTGGCGGCGTCACACCGCGCCACAGCGTCCCGTGACACCCGCCCCTCCTCTCACGTTGACGAAGCCATTTTTGAATCTCGCCCAGTGGTGGAAATTTTGTGGAAGCGAGCAGAAGCTGTGCTCAGTTGAGCGAAAAAATTGAAAATGTAGCTCAGCAGGCAAAGAATAGATAAATTTGGAAAGAGCATGGCGAAGAAATTGACATCTTACCACGGCATCCATAGCGCTGGGGGTGTGGAAAGTGTCGATGGCGAAGGCGGGAGGTTCCGCTTGCCAGAGCCCTTGCGAATCGAGGAGTCCGTGAGCCGAGCTATTCCGGTGAACCTCTTTAAAAATGGATAAAAGTCGAAGTTATCAATTACCTTAAGAAGTGGAAAGGTTGATGGCGGTACTGAAGGCACATTGAGAAACGGAAGGGAAGGTGGAGCCATAACACGTTTTCTTAAGGGGGACTCGATACGAACCACTGCAGCCTCCATTTCCCAAACTTGAAGTGAAGAGGCATCCCGATGGGTGGGCATCTAGAAGTCCCCAAGGCGGTGAAGAAGGTCGACGTACCGCACTGGACATCATCAGTGGAGATCCACACTTTATCTGAGAGTTTTGAAAGATATATCACGATCAAGGGTTGGGGCATTGTGAGAAGGCATTCTTAAGCCCGGGCAGAGTTAAGATCCGTCATCGATACGAGACAATGGTGAAATCTGAGGATGCGGGGACTGACTATCTCGAGTTAACATTGGAGGAGCACATTGACAAAACTTTCTTGTTAGACTTGGGTGCGATTATCGACTTCGTGCCATACTCAATGTATAGGCGACTAGGTTTTGGGAGGAGAGTGAAACGACCCGACATCACCATCCTTGGCCGTCGTTCGATGAAAATACAAAGGGATAGTGGAGGATGTGTTGAGTAAAAGTAGATAAGTTCTCTTATCGGTGGATTTATTGGTTCTCGACACGAGCGGAGGCGGGGGCATAATCAAGTGCCCATTATATTCAGGAAGGCCATTTCTGGCCACATCAAAATGCCATTATCAATTCTGGAATGGGGTCATTGCAGCTCACGTTTTGTGACATGACAGGAGCTCGACATATTCAGCGGAGCAATAGCGAAAAGCGGTGAGGATGAGAAGCGGAAATCGATGAAGTTGCACAGTGGTACACACGCGGATAGGAAGGCATGATATTAACAAAGCGGGAAAAATTGATGGAAAACAATGAAGCCGGTTAATGTAGAATCCACGCCCAGATTTCCTCACTGCGCGATAGTCGACCCCAGCGCGCCACGAGAGACAGTTGCCCCCAGCAGTGGGCGAGCATGAAGGCACCTACGGCACACCCGCGCATGCGTGGAGGAGCTTCTCCTCTGGACCCTCCTTGAGATCCCGATGGCTACCTGTTGGGAGTGGTTCCTTCGGGAACACAGGCCGCTCAATTTTGTTGGAAATTTTTACTTTATATTATTTTAAGTCTTAATTTGGATTTTGAGTGGTTCCTTACTTTTACCTATTTTCTTTTCAAATATTTTCACATTTCTGAAGCTTATCTTATCACAAATTTTGTTTTGAAGTTGCGGGGTTGGAGTCTGGGGGGAAAATCTCATTTTCCTCTGCGTTGCGGTCGATCTGAGTCTGTTGATTCGGCCATTGCCATTCCTCACACGGATTCAATGGATTCGTTTCATCTTCTATTGGAGGTACCACCACAGTTTCTTTTGAAAAAAGCTGATAATTTTGTGAAATATACTGACATGAAATATCTGCAAATGCAGCTACATTTTCTACACTTTTGCAAATCATTCTTGTACACATATTTTAGTATTTCTACTCTTACCTTTAGTTGAAATTGAAGCCATGTATGCTACCTTATTGTTAGAACAATTCCATATTGCATGATTTTGTTTTTTGGTCGATTGAAGTTCAGTGTATTCAACCTTGAACCTCCCCCTTTAGCTAATTCACACACTTTATTGATTGTATCGATAGATTGAGAAGGCTGTATACCTCTTTCGCCTTGCAAAGCCGACCTTGATCTGTTGGCGACCATAATGAGTTTGTGTTACCATGTAGTGAAGACCCGATGTAGTCACTTCGAATGAAAAGAAAGAAAAGCAAAAGAAAAAGAAAGAAAGAAGAATAAAAGGTACAGTGGCCTTTGCCTTGAAACCGAACACGATTAGGGGTATAAAGCGAAAGCCTTTAAAACTTAGATGCCACTGAAGCCTTAATTGGTTGAGGTCAAACTCGACTTAGTGTTCACTACACTTTGGTGGATAGGTAGAGTTTAGCGAGTTGTAGGTGCTTAATTCTCGAGGAGATCATTCGAGGAAGTCAAGGTGAAGCCTATGGGGATTTGTGGTGGAGTTGATCCTTTTGGCTTGATGCCCTAAACCTTAATTGGTTGGGAGTCATCGGTGGACCCCCGTTACACGGACTTTGATGAAGTCGAGTTTTTAGCATTGCACCCTACAAGGTAATCAAAGAAAGAAATAAAAGTGTAGCTGGTCCTATTTAGGTTGGTCAACGGTTTAAGGCCATGGCAGTAGCTAGGTTGGGGGGAGGAAATAGCTTTGCATCTTATTGGCTCAAACTGGTTACCTTAGGAACAATTAGGTTTTGGTGGAAGTTCGGGTTGGCTTCCTTGAATGGATGTGCCCTTTAAAACTTGTTCTTATATAGCATTTGTTCTCTTTATGATGGTTTCGTTCGAGGGGTCCGCATTTGTTCATACTAAAAATTAAAGTTTGCTCTGTACACACTCTTTTTAGACAATATACACTTTGTAAAAGCCTGACATGCATACCCTTATTGTTTTTAGCATTGCACAAGGGATTGCTCTCAGCGATGTCGGTTGGGGGTGTGATTAGTGCCCAGTGCTATTTTGAGCCCTATTGAAGATAGGTTTGAGTGATTTTTACGCGCTAATCATATGAAGATTAAGCTAATTGTCATTGTGCGTATCCGCTTAGTGCTTCTGATTGGTTTCGAAGTTGTTTTGGATAGTTTTGCGGGTCTTGGGAACTTAGGTGTGGCTTGGCTGCTTGGTGCTAGATGTGAGAATCTCTGTGATTCACTAAGCCCTAAGGAGCGTTGAAATATCAAAGATAGTTAAGAGTGAAGACGAATTGATGAGAGGTTGATGCGAGTGTAAAAGCAGGCCAAGGGCAAACCGAGGAATTTTGGCTAGCGTGGCGAAAATTTGGCGAGGACAATGATTGTGATCATAGCGAGGATTTACGATCTGGCGAACAGCTAATAATGGGGGCCCAAATGGTAGCGGAGATTCTTTGTTCCTAGCGAAGGTGTCAGTTTCGTATCTCGCAAACAGATTCGGCTGAAGCTAGCGAGAGATTTTTAAGCTATCTTAGCCGAGCCCTATTTGCATGCCAGTAGCTCGACTGTGTTTTTATTTTTGATTAAAGCGACCAGTTTTGGTAAATTACCATTTGTCACATATGTAATCTCATATTTTAGGTATTTTTGCCATTTCACACATTTAGTTGGCTATATAAACCATATAACTTGCAACCCTAAGTTTTTATGTGACTTTCCCGCAACTGGTTTAGGTTATATTTTTTCTCTCTTCTCTACTCCCTCTTTCTCTCGTTTCTTGGCATCCAGGCACCATTTGAGGATAGACTCGAGGATGTTTAATTTCGCCCGCTTTCCTTGAAGAGGAGGGTCAGCGGTGAGAGTTTGGAGGTAGATTTTCATGCCACTCTCATTTATCACCTTTGCATTTGAGCATTTAAGCTCCCACACTTTGTCTCACCCTTAGGTTAAAACCTCCTAGATCCAGCCTCCGCCGATCATGTATTGTTGACAAACAGTAAGTTCTGATGGATGCTTAATCTTGGATCCATGTCATCACTAGTTGTCTCAGTGGTGCTGCGTGGGTTGTCTCTTTGAGGCCATGCAAGCACCTTTGTTGGGGACTTGAATGCTCCGAATGCCACATCATGAGGGAGTAATTTAGGGTTTTAGATTATAGTTCGAATCAAAGAGGTCCGGTTTGGAAAGCGACTATAGGTCATTATCCCGGCGCAAGGAAACAAGCAGGGCATGAATACACACCTGAAAATCGATCGACCCCCGAGACTTGAGGAGTCTTCTTTCTAAATTTTCCTTTAATTTATATGCGGTTTACACAGTATCCGACAAAGCGTTTTTGAACAAAACCAAAATCAAAAGAGAAATACCATTTTCAACTCAGTTGCATTTCTCGTTTCACGAAGAAAACTATCACGCCCAGATTCATTCCAGTTGATTGGCAAATCGAGCCGTTTGATCTGCTTTCTATAATTGGACTCTTTACTTTTTTTTTTTGGAGCTTAACTTATACGTGGGTATACAAATAATTTTTAAGAACAAAAGTCGTTTACATATCTGAAGGAACTACCACCCAGGAGTGGTATCCATTAAAATATCTACACGTATACTAAGTCCCAATTACTTATACAATTACTTATACATGTACATATCTACATCTGAACATCGGAGATTGCGGGCTTGGTCTTGTGAGCACCTATCTTTGAGATGGCCGTACCAGGTGGCGGAATGTCTGTCCTCTTTATCTCCTCTTCGATTACCTACAGTTGAACACGTTATACAAGCTTTACGCTTGAGTGAACATATAATGATAACGACGATAACAAAAATCGTCGTCACTATCTTTTTACATTTACTTATGCATATAATGAAACCTATTCTTATGTGACTTCTAACTCATCTCATATTATACATGTAGATTTTATTCTTTTCAGATTCCTTATCATTATCTTGTTCATATTACTTCCCTGTGTCATGTATTTTACAGGTTGTAACTCATATCTACTACATGTATGATAGATCAAATCATATTCAAAGTAAACTTGCTCACGTATACAATGGCAGATTCAGGCGATCAAGTCTGTATTAAATTCATGTGAGTCAAATCAAACTAATACCAATACATATTAGACTGTATCATTTATCCGCGATTAGTGACCATTAATCCAACACTCCTTTACTTGACTACATTTCATGATGCAGGATGCCCATTGGAAATCCTTTTAGTTTTAGTTTTTATTAAATTTTCATTTTCAAAGTGTCGCGACGTCCCTACTTGACAGGTTGGCGGATCAGTGGGCAGAGTTTTACTCCAGACGTTTTCAATCAAAAATTTATTTCGTCTTAGTAAATTTTTATTTTCAAAAGATGTCAGTGACGAGATCTACGACTTGACAGGTTGGCGGATACAATTTGGAGCCCGGTTTACTCAGAACATTTTTAATTATCTTTCAAAATGTTGTTTATGTTATTCCATTTAGATCTTTTTAAATTAATGAAAGCACTTAACTGACGATCATGACCATTTTACAAATTGAAAGACCAGCTAACATTCACATAATAACATGCATTTTCAAATAATGCCTTTGTATCCACATATACTCATACTATTCATTTTATGCTTTCCAATATCTGATTCATTTACCACTTATCATATCATGTCGATACATGTTCATTCCTGATCAATTCATGAGATTTAAACATATTCTTTAACAATCCATTCGCTCGTCAATGTTGGTTATTTCACGTTGACTATTCGATTCACAATTCTGACGGATTTCGTTTGATGAATCCCGCCCTTATTATCATTGATGTGTAGCATACATTTAACGATTATATCTCCACGTCATGGCGGATCTGTTTAGATTGCATCCGACCGCGTCGGTATCATTTGTCGATTCTCCGTCATGGCCGGATGTCGTTTGGTGCATCGAGCCGCGTGTATCATTTATTGATTCTCCGTCGCCAGCGGATGCCGTTTGGTGCATCCGACGGTATCACTTATTGATTCTCCCATCTGCAGCGGATGTCGTTTGGTGCATCGAGCCGCATTGGTATCTAATTGTGGTTCTCCCACGTACCGTAGCGGATGCCGTTTGATTGCATCGAGCCGCGTGGTATCATTTGATGATTCTCTACCCGTCAGCGGATGTTACCGTTTGGTGCATCGCCGCGTGGTATCATTGTCCGATTCTCTCCCATCATGGCCGGATGCGTTTGGTGCATCCCGAACCGCGTGATATCCACTTATTCCAGTTCTCCGTCGCGGCGGATGTCGTTTGGGTACATCCCGGAACCGCGTGGTATCCGGTGACCGGTTCCTCCCGTCGCGGCGGATGCCGTTTGGGTACATCCCGACCGCGTGTTATCAGTTAAATGCCATACGCCCGTCAGGAAGGATGCCGTTTATGTGTCCCGCCAGAGTAGGACATTCTTCAGTACCATACCATCATGACGGATCTGCGTTGGTGCATCGTAGAGTGGACATTGGAAAGGGTGGGGGTGCGCCATGCAGCCGGATACCCGTTTTATTACATCGTCGGTGATTCATTCGATGTATCAATTAATTCACATTTATGACGGATTAGTTACGTGAATCCGTCTTTATCAAGTCATTCATTATCCATTCGGTTTTCAAATATCACATTTCAATTCCATATTCACTTTCGTATTCACATTTATGGCCAGTTCAGTTTGATGAATCCCGTCTACTTTATTATCGTTCACCCTTCATTCGGTTTTAAATATCACATTTCAATTCCACAATCATTTCGTCTTATCTTTTCAAAGATATACTCAATCTATATACTTATTTCGCAAACTCATTCATATATTCATTCATACTCATTCACGTAGCTGCTCATTTTCTCATATACTTTATTCACATATTCATTCACGTATACTCATTTATGTATACTTTCATTTCCTGCGTGAAATACTCGTCACGTATTCATTCCGTGTATACTCATTCAGCATATACTCATTCATAAGCCCTCATTCACCCTATTCATTCACGTAATACTCATTCATGTATACTCATTCATAAATACTCATTCACGTATTCATTCCACGAATACCATTCATATCACACTCTCATTCATAAATACTCACATTCACATATTCATTCACGTATACTCATTCATATACTCATTCATAAATACTCGATGGAAATATTCATTCACGAATACTCATTCATGTCTACTCATTCATAAATACTCATTCACACATTCTTGTCCCTCGATGAATCTATTTTAATTAGAATTGGAATTATTCGGAGTGGATCATCGAAATAAAGTTATGGCATTTAGTACCAAACTAGTCGATTTTACCGGATTACACTTGAGAAACAATTCGTATTACTAATTGTTCCGGGTTCTTCATATTTGACAGCCGCTAGGTATTTGTACTCATTTAAATCTAAGGTGATAAGGGTTATTAGATTGGAATCTTTGATTGAACACGAAACTCAAGTTATAAGAAACGGCGATTTCATGTTAGCCCGAAATCAAATTTGGCTTGCACATGCCCCACTTTGAGTGAATTTTGGGCTACTTAGGCCAGAATTTGACTTGATTCTATTTCTTTAGGTGTGATTTTCCTTGAAAGTTTATTTTTAAGTGGCCACTTGAATCCACTCAAATCGGATAGAAATGAGAAAGTTATGGCCAAATCGGCGGTCGGGTGGGGAGAGAGTAGAGCCGGGGTGTAAGGAAATTACCTAACGTGTGCCGGGTACACATTGTTTGGACCTGGAAGGGTGTACCGGAGTACACACTTTCAAGGTGTACCAGGTACATGTGACTTTGGCAGTACCCGAGAATGTGTATTTTCTCCATTTTTCCCATATTTTGCTACCCCAAAATCAACTACATGCTTCATAAACACTTCAGCGACCACTTGAATTCATCTTATGATCTCTTTTCTACTGATTTTTCATTCAATCCATATTCTTCATCAAAACCTTTCATGATTTTTCTCTCAAAACCACTCTAATATGGTTTACTTGACCCACATACACAAACCAAATATATTGATTAGTTAGGGTTGCTCTAAACCTAACTCAACATTCTCGATTAACCATGAATCCAACAGAGAGGATTATAACTATCTTTATGCCATTTAGAGTTTTAACAACCCTAATTTCAATACATCTTTGGTTTAGGATTTCATCTGGCACAAACCCTAGGTTTGGACAAGATAATAACCATACAAAACCCAAGATCCATACTCAGTTTAGTAGTTCCATACCAAAATCATAGAATCCATACCTTTGGTGCGCTAGCCGAACTCCTCCTCTTCTCTGTAGCACCTCTTCCTCTTACTCTTTGCCCATTCTTCTCCCCTTTTCCTCTCTTCATTCACGTTTTTGTGTTCTCCAAAATGAGACCAATTTGGTCTTAAATCCCATGTTTTGCTAAGGCCATGTTTAGCCAAGTAAAAATCCATTTTTGCTTTAAGTTTTCATAATTGCATCTTGGTCCCTAATTTTCTCTTCTATTTCTGTTCACATCTTTTCTCTATTTTCCTTAGATCATAACTTCTTCTAAATTCTAGTTTGGCATATTATCTTTTGGCTTTATTGCCATGGGTCCTCAAGTGGAAATTGACCACTTTACCCTGTCTCTAATTTTGATTTTGGTCTCTCATTTTTTATTTTCCGAAAAATTCATATTTAGCTTATAATATACCTTTAAACAAGTCGCTAGGGTATATTTCGAGTGTTACAAAACCCCATCCAGAGTGTTACGACCCTAGACCACTATATTACGGTAAGCTTGACTACGAGTAGGAGGAACAGGTATAAATTTTGGCTGATTCGGATCACCCAATGTGTACGAATCGATAACAAGCAGGATTAAGTTCAATGTATAATAATCAATTTCTGCATCATTTTTATAACAACATTAATTCGACCGAGTTTGAAAATTTAGGCTTGTCAAAGATCTGAGGAGTAGTATAAGCTTGGTCTCCACACACCATACATTTCACTAATTAGAGATCCATGTTCCTTTCAAACTCATGAGTCTAAACAGTTACTTGTAGAATATAATCCTCTTTCTAAGATCTAGGTATTTTTCCTTCTCAATACTTCACACTCTTTTCTTAAGACTGAAGACTGCTTGCTCCTATAGACAGGATAATGCAAGCCTTCCTAATTTAATTGACATCTCATCCATTGAATCTGACAAAATTCTTTGTCTACTTGATTATATCTCAGCTAACACGGGATCAAGATCCTTTCATCAGACAGAGGAGAAACCTTTGATCAACTAAATTGATATGTCATCAGGCTAGTCCTCCGCCATGAGTAAATGGTGATTTATGAGTAATCCTTCAAAATTCATTAGTTCCATAATATTAGTCTAACATACCCCCAAACAACTGCTCCATACTCTTAGGAATCTCCATCTTTGTGTCATTCAGAGGGCTTCCTGGAAATCAGAGCAAGATATAGTCATTTTCTGGGTACATGCTACTAATATTTTGAATAAGCAACTTCAAGAACAATACCACTTAAATAAATTCGAGGATTTGAGAAGCTATGACATTCTTTACAGTTTAGCGAGAAGAAAGCGATAATTAACATCGATCAAATCCAGGATGGAGCTCGATCTTTCAAAAGCGGTTTACAAATAACAGGACTAGCGAGGTGAGGTAACTTCTTGAAATTGCAAAGCGAGCTGAAATAGATTAACTTTCAGAGAGAAAATATCAAATTCATTGTCGACGATGACGAAAAACATAATTTCTGGAGAAAATCATCTCGAAACCGCGCCCAGGATCAACATCCGTTCAAGAAAAACTAACTAAAATGCTACTCTAAAAAACTAAATGAAAAGAAAATAAAAATAATATACAAAGGAGTTAACTACCGAAGTTAGTTTTTTGGAAGGCGTGCCTGATACCTTAGATGCTTCTATTTATAGATTTTCAAATGATGGGCCGCACTTCAAGGCTAAAATTGTGGATCTTAAAAAATTATAGCCCAATAAGTTGTTTTTTCGCGACATAGAAAATTCTGTCGTGACATAGTTTTCATCTTTGTTCCCCAGCCCTTATCGTGGCCTACAGTTTCTATTGAGACATCATTTTGTGATTTCTTCTTGGATTCTGTCGTGACATAATTTGACAGTGTCGCGACATAGTTCTATTGAAGCTAGCTAGTAATTGTCGCAACATGAGTGTCTTGTGTCGCGACACAAAAACTTTGTTGCAACCAACTTATCACTCTTTGTTGCTCCTGAAAAATACCGCGACATGAAATCTCTTTGTCGTGACAAAACTTCTTGTCTTTCAGCCTTTTGTTATGTTGTGACATAAGTTGAAATGTCGTGACATAAAATACACTATGTCATGAAAGTCTTATGTTCTCTCATTTTCATCTTTTGTCGCGACATAGTTTTCTTTTGTCACGATAGAATTCTCTGCCTCCAACTCTTCAACTTTGTTGCAACATTTTTTTTCTATGTTGCAATAATAGGTTGTTTTTTTGAAACATTTTCTTCAACTTTATAGCCTAATAGGTCGTTTCTTCACGATATAGAAAATTTTGTCACGACATAGTTTCCATCTTTGTTCCCCAGCCCTTATCATGGCCTACAGTTTCAGTTGAGACATCATTTTGTGCATTCTTCTTGGATTCTGTCGTGACATAATTTGACAGTGTTGCGACATAGTTCTATTGAAGCTAGCTAGTAATTGTTGCGACATGAGTGTCTTGTGTCGCGACACAAAAACTTTGTTGCAACCAACTTATCACTCTTTGTTGCTCCTGAAAAATATCGCAGCATGAAATCGCTTTGTTGTGACAAAACTTCTTGTCTTTCATCCTTTGTTATGTTGTGACATAAGTTGAAATGTCGTGACATAAAATACACTATGTCATGAAAGTCTTATGTTCTCTCATTTTCATCTTTTGTCATGACGCCAGTTTTTCTTTATTGTCAAAGATAGAGATTCTCTCTGCTCCGACTCTTGACTTTGTTTACGCAGCTTATTTTCTATGTTACTTGACATTCTTTCCATGGTTCTTTTCAACACCTTCGCTCTGAGGTTTATCTCGTTGCTATTTCTATTATCGCGACATACTTTTTCTGTGTCGCGACATAGTCTTGTTGTCTTGCATTGTTGAGACTGAACTTTGTGTCGCGACAGATTCTAACGATTTCGCGACATATTTCCTTCTTTGATCTTTGTTGATGGCTAAACTATTTGTTGCAACATTGAAATCTTTCTTGCATTGCTAAACTTTTCTTGGCTTGTCTCATTTCTCTTCCATTTTCTGTCGCGACATAATTTTCTTTTGTCGCAACAAAAATTTCTTACTCTACAGCTTTTATTGTCACGACATATATTTGATTTTTGAGTCAAAAATCTACTGCCATTGCTTGATCATTGTTACGACAGAGGTTTCTACTTTCAGTTCTTCATTATGTTGCGACATACTTTTTCGTTAGCCTGACATTAGTCTTTTAATTCTTCTTGAAAGCTTTTTATGCAGCGTGGCAATAGTTATTTATCGCGTGGAATTCACCTCAACCTTATGTTGTTTTTGTCGTGACATAAAACTTCTCTATCGCGACAAAGTTATCTTGCCTTTAAATGCTGACTTTGAATGCTATGTCGCGACATAGTTGTCTTCTGTCGCAACAAAGCTTTTATGCTATCTTTAGTTCTTTATGTCACGACAAAGTTGAAAAATGTCGCGACAAGGTTCTACTGCCATCTGCCTTTATCAATGTCGCGACAAGGTTTTACCGTCATTTTCCTTGATCAATGTCACGACAAAGTTGTCTTTTGTCATGACAAAGTTTTGTCTTTTGACTTCCTTTATGTCTAAACACCCACTTCTTTGTTGCAGCTTGTTTTTCTGGGTCAATCCGCCTTATTAATAGCCGCCCAGCGAGTTGTGAGATGTCGATGACTAATCTTCGTTTTTAATGAGTCCGACGGTCTTTGTTGCGACATAAAGTTGCCCCATTGCGGTGTAGCTTTGCGGTTATTGAGGTTATGTCGTGACGTGCGAAACTATGTCATGACGATTTATGCCTTGTGATAATTACACTTTTCTTGTTGAAATTTTCTCTTTTTCAGTTAAAACTTGCAAAACACAAAGATGGTGAATATTCCATGATTTAGCATTAAAAGGACTCATAACTTAGAGAAATATGCTAGAAAAATTGATTAAAAATAGATGAGTTTAGGACTCATCAAATTCTAACTAAAAGTTTTGTATCACCAACAAAAAGAAAAGAAAATTTTGTATGTCCTCAAACAATTTGCTTTATTATTTTTATGACATTTTTCTATTGAATCCTGATTTGGCAAGAAACATAAGTTAGTTGTAAAATTATTTCTAAATGTGTTTCAAATCTAGAATCGAAGATTTTAATTAAGTTCACTAAATAGCCAAACAATTTCTATAGTGTAAGCAATTCAATTATTGGCTTACGATTTGTGAGTGTGTGATGGTCTTCTTCTTCTTTGCGGTCAAGTTAATCTTTTGGAATAATACTCAGATATCATTCTTTTCTCTTATTTTTTAAAGTCCCATATGCTTGTTTGTCATATTAATCTCCACTAATGTAAGCATATACCACCTTCAAAATCAATTAGGTGTTTTAGGCTTATAATGAGTGGCTTAGGTAGTGGGTAAATAATTAGTTGTTAGGCTTAGATTTTACCCAGATTTCACTTACAACTTGACATACTTGCCTTTATTATGCATCCTAGATTTTTCCATTGATGTCAACTCCTAACCTTCCCATTTGGGTTGGTGCATCTTCCTGCATACTCTCTATTATGGTATTTTTCTTGACCACACTCAGACTGTAAATTCTCCTCCTCATCTTAGAAGCTTTTTCACTTTTCATCTTTTATCAAATTTTATGGAATATTGCAATGTTTTTACTTTTTAAGTTTCCTACCACCTTTAACAAACTTTAGGTTAGCAACTCCCATACCAGTTGGCATTAGGGTACTAGGTGTTGAAACACACCTAAGAACTTAATTGTTTAAGGGAGAAAGACTACAAGGCCAAACTCATTCCACCTTGATATTTTTCTTTTCATAGCTCTTTTCTTCACTCTTTTCATCTTTTCCTTAACTCAATTGATTTCCTTTTCTCAACCCTTCTTATCATTCTTCGTAATTTGAAATAACATTCCCCCAAACTTGTCTTATATCATTGATGTATTTGTCAAGTAATCTGGGCAAATAAGGGTTCTTTACTATAGGATTATGTTCAAGGAAGGATTTAGGCTTTTTATTTGCTGGTTGATGATGAAATTGGCTATTGGCTCAAATAAGGAACTAATGTGTTTGCTTATGCATATTATAAGGGTAGGCTTTGAAAGGCTCAATCTTCCAAAAATGTCCTATATCATTTCCTGTTAGTGGTATTGCTTAGGATTTCGCCTTGACTAATAATCTAACAAGTTCTAGGACATTTGGAGATTTAATTGTGAAAGATCCCAGAAGATGTCCCTAATCTTTGCACAATTTGTTTAAGAGATACCTTTGACCATGTGCAGTGTTAATCAGGATTCATAATAACTAAACTATTTACACAAACATAATCATAGGTCTTATTTGTTCCATCAATTTGTTGTCATCTTCCTTATTCTTGAAGTTCAACACATTCATTAATATCTTTACAACTTTCCTCTTTCAGTTCATTTCATCCTACCCCAATTCATCTATCATATTCTTGTTTGGTTCCTGGATATGTTGCTATGCTATTTTACAAGTTAAAATCTTATTTAAATAAAACCATTCAATTCAGAGAAGTTAAACACAACAACAATTCAATTCGATCATCATTCCAATTCTACTAAACAATTCACAGCTTAATCAACAATTCAAACCCAAGAAAGCTAGTTTCTCGATTATTTAGCAAAGTTATAAACTAAAAGTCACCAATTTCTTGTTATTTAAAATAAAGGAAAGGAAAATAAATTAATCACACAATAAATGCAAATTGAGAATGGACATCAAGTTTTGCAAAGGAATTTTTTTATTTAAGATTTCAGGTATAAAAGAATTTGTTACAAAGAGGGAAAAGGGAAGAGACAATAGGGCAAGTTATTTCCTTCTTCTGTCATGCCTATGGGGATGGTTTAGATTAACTGATTCAAATTGTAACCCGACTACGAGGAAGGGAGAATTCGGGGATACGGACTTATGGGTACTTGGACCTGCTTCCTTCTTGACCTGAATGCGAGACCCACTCATTGAAGTGTGTGTTTGTTTAATGAGATCATTTTTCTCGCGATAGGTTTAGAGTTCCTGAACTCATGTGAAATGATATTTACTGGTATTGTTGATCAAATCCAAACTTTCAATCCATACTTTCTCCCTATAATTTGGGGTTGCTTCCAATTATTTGTCCTTTTTTTCTATAAGGAGCCTTATCTCTTTTGCAGTGTTCTTTATACAAAGGTAGCAGAAGGCATCGCATACAACGACGTATTACGCTCCATGGCATCCTCTATTTCCTTCATGATCTTAAGTAGCTCGAAACGTCCCTCGTAGCGTCGATGAGAATGCATCTTTCCTTGTCTGACTCTTCAGTTCTTTTCTGAAAAGCTTGTCTGGTTTCCACTCTTCATCTCTACGTCTAAGTGCTTCCTCAAGTTTTTAATCTCTTCTTTTGCTTCGGCATCAGTACTCATCCTCTTATTTGGAGTTAGATTTTTAGCTGTTTGTCCCTCTCTTGAATCTCCTATCTCATAGCTTTTAGCATCTCCATCAATTATGTATTGTTACCATGATGCTTTGTGCTTTCAGCTTGCTTCTGATGGTATTATCTTAAATCTGGAGACACTATCAAAATAAGGCTCAAACCTTCTTGCCTCTGTAGAAGCTTTGGATCTACACTATCAAACTGTATTTTCTCTATTTCTATGTTTTCTCTTTCCTCTCTTTCTATTTCTGCTTCTTTTTCCTTTCCTTTATTCTTAGGCCCCTTAATTACTCCTGTCAATGTTAAGGGTGAGGTCTTAGGGCAGGTCTCTTCTTCCTCCTAGTCTCCTTCTACACCCCCCCAAAATGCACAACCTTTTGATCAGTGCTAGATGAGGTACTAGTACCCTATAGCCACCTCTGTAATAACTCATAATTGAGTTCTCTATGATTTTTCCAACACTGAACTTGTACCCCTTCAAGATGGCATACAAAAGTACTGCCTCCTTTTCCCTGACTTTACTTAAATGCTTAGAAGGTAAAATGACTAAGCGAGAGGGAAATAAAACAGGACATAGCTTTTTCGGTCAGCGAACCTCCTTGATGGACTCATGTGGGTTCTTCCTGGTGGCATTCCATTTCCCTTTACCATCAGTCAGCAGATCAACAATTTTCCAGAATTCTAGTTCTTTTACTAGTCTCTTGAACTTTGAACCATTCTTTCTCTAGTTTATATTGTAAGTTTGGTCAATCTCCTCCCTTATGAACAAAATCCATTTATTCCTGACATACACTATCTTAGCCTTCATACCCACCATGTTTGCGTAGAATTCCTTCACCATATCTACGGATCCAGGAGCCTTGTGCTCACAAAAGAGATGCCATCCTTTGCTCTAAACTATTTCTTGGAATGGCGAGATCAACTTGCTTAAGCCTCTTTCGCCAATGAAATCTTCATCTTTGCTTGATTTGTCTCTGACGAAATGCTGCAGCTTAGAGACCGTGGCTTGCTTTTTCACTCACTTAGCTCTAGCTTCTTCAGCTCCTCTCCTCCTCTTTCTGGTTTCTTCAACTGGTTGCTCAATCTCTGCTCTTGCTTCAACTCTTTCTTCTTCCTATCATGTTTCTGCCTAAGTTGCTTGGACTTCTTCTTCCTCCCTCTCGGCATATTCTTCCATCATTTCTTTCAGATTAGGAACAAGATGCGACGGCTCAAACATGGTCAGAAGAAGATTTTTGAAATCTAGTGTTCTAAAGGAGAGAGAGAGAGAGAAGAGAGATTTGGTGAAGAAAGATGAGTGGGTTGATTTTTTTTTAGGTAGGTGGCCTTTCACGTTTCAAAAATTTTCTATTTATAGCCAAATGTTTTGTTGTGCCCTCATTAAATGTTGCGACAAAAACAAACCTAGGGTTTATTCCCTTTTTAATCTTATGTCGCGACATAGAGAAATAATGTCACGACATATTTTCTGCAATCACTTACTTCAGATGGTGATGTTGTTGAGTTAGAAAGTATGTTGCGGCAGAAGAAAAATATTATTATGTTCAGTGTACTCATGTGCGACATAGAGAAATCGTATTCTGACAAACTCCTTTTCGAGATCAAAATTTAGAGTCTTCGGCGAATTGCGTGACGCCAAAGAAATATGTCACGAAAAATGTGAGGTTCAAGCGTACTTAAGTTGGGACATGGAAAATTAATGTCTCAACAAACACTTTCTTGCAAGATCAGATTTTAGTGCTAATTTGGTCACGACATAAAGAAATAATTTCGCAACCTAGTTCAGCCATCTCACTTAATATAATGTCGCGACATAAAGACATATGTCGTGACATACTTCTTTGTGACTTCAAATAAGCTAATTGCACTCTTTGTCATGACAAAGAGTACCAGTGTCGCAACAAAGTCAAAACAATGTCGCGACATAAGATCGTCTGTTGCGACAATCTTATGGCTTTCCTCAAAATTTCACAATTAACATCTTTTAATCAGCATACAAATAACAGTATGCAATATTTCCATCCCCTCAAATCATACTTGTGAAAGCATATCTGATACATCAAAGGCCCTCAGATTACAAGTATAGACAAAATCACATTTCATTTCTTCCACTTAATATAATTTAGCATGCTTATCACAAGGTATTGAATAGGCCACAAATAATTTGTTTAAAATTTCCTGCTCTAAAAAAAATTACATTCCCCCAAACTTCAACTATGCATTCTCATTAAAAATAGTTAAGGAAAAAGAGAAACTCCCCCTTGTAGCACTTTCTGCCTGATAAGTCTATGAAGGAATGATTCTAAATAAAATTCATCTATAGTACAACTTCATTGTCCTGAAAATTTAACAAAATTCACAAAATAAAATTTCAAACAAAATTAAAACTAAACTTCAAACACACCAATATTAACAAAATCAAGTTAGCTGTGAAAAGTAAAATTTTGCTTGGGTTTGCCTCGAAGGCTGCTCGATTTAATGTCTTTAGCGAGACATTTGTTGCATAATGTTTTCTTTTCAACAAAATTCTCCTCTCTTAATCTAGTCAATCTTCGATTTATGCTTCTTCGAATAATGCTTGATCATGACCATTCGCAAACTCACTTCTAGGTCGAGTTTTGGAATTAATCAACTGCTCTACAAGGCATACTTGCTCTCTCTTATGTGAGACCCTCCATCTGACTTTAAGTTTCAGAGCTTGATTTGAGCTGGAATTGTATAATATGAAGGACTTACATTCTCTTTGCTTTGAATTCCTTCCTCAAAATCTTCTGATCATGCCACTTCTTTTCCATATCGTTGTAGATTCTGGCATTATCATAAACTTCATTTCTCAACTCTTCCAATTCATTCATTTAGAGTAATCTTTCTTCTTTGGCAGCTTGAAAGTCACAATTCAGTTTCTTGATGGCCCACATAGCTTTGTATTCCAGTTCCAGAGGGAGATGACAAGGTTTTCCAGATACAATTCTGTATGAGGACATTCCAATGGGAGTTTGTAAACGGAGTTCCTATAAGCCCACAATGCATCATGTGCTTATGAAGCAGTCTTTTCGCACATATTCCTTGTTTTCTCCATAATTTTTCTTTATCTCGCATAAGTCTTTAAACTGTCTGACACTATCATTTTTTGGATTATTTTTAGTACATTCAGATCTGTTTTAATACCAAATTATGGAATATTCACCAACTTTGTGTTTTGCAAGTTTTAATTCAAAGAGAAGAAAATTCCAGCAAGAAAGAAGAGAAAAAGGCGATTACGTGATCGCATGATAAAGTTTTTGTGTGCTGTAGCGTCAAACAAATAGCAAAGGAACTCTATCACGACAATATTTCCTCTGTCGCAACACAAAGGTCTGAATATCGATAGATGAGCTCTATCGCGACAAAAGACAACTTGTCACAACAGAAAATGGGAAGAATCTAACAAGTCAGATGAGACAAAGAAAGTTTATGTAGCGACAAGTTTTCTTAAATGGAGTTGTCAACCTGAGGAAGAAATTGAATGGCGACAAAGAAACTCCTGTCACAACAAATGAGAAACGAGAAGGCAGAAATCCTATCGAGTAGGGATCTTACGTCATGACAAAAAGAAGTTAAAGAGCAATACGAAGAATACTACAACCAAAGTTTATGTCGCAACATAATGAAGAACAAAAGTTCGAATCTATCTCACGACAAAATCCTCTTATGTCGCGACATTAATTATTGCAACATGGAAAAGCCTGTTGAGACAGAAGAAGAGCTTCAAAGAAAGACCTCTGTCATAACAAGGTAATGTATGTCGCGACACTGAAAGAAGAAGCATCTGTCGCAACAAGGTGATGTATGTCGCGACGGTGAAGAAAGAAGAAACTCTGGTTACGACAGATAAACAAGGTCGCGACAGATAAACAAGGTCGTGACATGTGATGCTTAGCAGTGGTGACACAGTGTGATAAAGAATCCAAAGTTGGCACATACTTCAAGCTAAAGAGATGTTTCTATGTCGCAACAGGGATCTTAAGGTCACGACACAGAGATAAGTTGAACATTGATAAACAAGGTCGTGACAAACTTTTCTATGTCGCGACAAAGATTCCAAAACAAGGAAGAGAGGTCTTGTCGCAACTTTATAACAAGCGGGTCGCGACACCAAGAATAAATTCGAATACAGAAGAAATTAATCGCGACATAAAAACTAGATTGCGACAGAAAACATCAACAACACCAGAAGGCTATGTCATAAGATCAAAATGAAACTACAACAAGAAATCAAGTTAAGTGGAGGCATGACTCTGTCGCGACAGACCTTCCTGGTCGTGACAAAAAAGCTGACAATACAAGAAACACTGTTGATTAATGCCCAAAAAGTGCAATTTTGAACCCTATATTAGATAGGTTTTGAGTGCTTTTTACGCATTAAATATGTCTTCTCTAAATTAGGAAGTGTTCTAGTCATCTTAGTAACACTTATGCCATTTAGAGAGTATTTTTGGCTGTTTTGCAGGTTTTTACGCACTTTTGGAGTCCAATCTCGAGTCAAATGATGAATTATGAAGTTGGAAATCAAGTCTCAGCCATCAACCAGCCCAAGAATCAATGAGAAAACCAAGGCAAAATGAAGAAAATGTGATGCGGAGTTGAGACGGGGTGAGTCAGCAATGCGGGAATTTTTCGCTAGGATTCACTAATTTTAAGCTAGGATTGCGAAAATTTAGCAACCTTAGCGAATTTCGCAGCCTACTTGGCTCTGAATTTAGCTGAACCTCCAAATTTCACTAGCAACGTTCCTTACTTGAAAATAATTGATTTAAACTCTCACAAAATTCCGTAGCTTAGAAATTTCGCTATGAAATTGCTCACCCTTAAGCGAAATTTCTTGTTCCGCTAGACTTTGTTGATTTAGCTAGTTAGCGGGAGATTCCTCGGCAGCGGGAGTGTGCCTCAGTCGTGCTTTGTAGTGTGCGAACCGCCTCCCGAACTTGGTGTATTACTTAATTGTCCTATAACTTAGCCAATTTCATAGGTTTTGGTATTTTCGTACCTTGAGGAGGCTATATAAAGCCTCTTGTTTTGTAACCTAAGTAACGATTGGGGGCTTGACAATGCGTGGAGAAAGATATTTTTGTAAGTTTTATTTTTTGTAAATAAAGTCTTTCTTTAGGTTTTGCTTTTATTTCTTTTCTCTCTTCTCTCTCTTGCTTTCTCTCCCTTTCAGGCTGCCAAACACACCTCTTGAGGATGTGACTCAAGAGATGCTTGGCTAAACCTCCCTTTCTGTCTTTGAAGAGGAAGAGGCTAACTTGGTGGTGGGGCATATGCATGTTGTCCTCTTGTACTAAAAGTTATAGGTAGGAGTATTTATAGCCATACTATTACCAAAACATGGTTGCATAACATTGAATGTCATTAATTTGTGATACTCTCCATGCTTTAGAATCAGTGCATATTCCCGATTAAAGAAGTCTTGTGATTCTTTAGATGAATATTTCTGAGCCTCTAAAATGATATTTATATGTTAGGTTTCTCAAATTAGGGTTGCATAGCATTTAATGTTATTGATTTATTGCTCTCCATGCTTTAGGGCTATTTGTGATTCTTTAGATGGTCTTTCTGAGCCTACGAGATGATATTAAATGTTAGGGTTTTAAACGGTAAAGGGGCCATAATACATGCTACACGTATTGACTGAATAAGGTTGTTCATGGGTGAGGTTTGCTAGTTAAACATAAGATCGGTTATGCCGGGGACTATAGGTTGCTTGTCATAGCGAGGATAAAACCCGAGGACACTTGTTTGCCTAACTTGCCAAGTTGGTGACTAATTCTTCAAAGTTAACTTTTTCACCTTTAACTTTCGGTTTTACAATTTTCAGTTTTTCCGCCATTCCACTATTTGAAACCCAATTCTGAAAATTCAAATAAAAAGCCCTTACCTTCATGCCTTGATCCCGACCATTTTGGATACAGAAAACCCATCCCAGTGTTCGACCTAGACCCTTATCTTTGCGGTAGCTTAAGCTACGGCGATGAATGGGAACACAGGTATATATAAATTTTGTTGATTTTAGCTCGACTGCGTAGCGCGAATCCAAATAGGCGCCGTTAGGGGATGGTGTAAACTACAAATGGTAAGTTGAAAAATACTTTGTGATCCATCACAGGAAGGTAACTACCACCTCTTTTTGCAACTCGATTGCGGGAAGCTTGATTTTTAGCAATTAGCGATAGCGCCTTTGTTTCGGTTTTTATTCGGTTCAGTTTTTCATTCGGTCGGTTTATTGTTGTTAGTTAATTTTGTCTTTTTGCAAGTTGTTTGTTGCTCTTTGTTGTCTCTAAATTTTGCTTAACGGTGTTTATGCAACGATGGGATAGAGACACACATCGGGTAGATTGCATAGGATAAGTACGACAGCACAGCTAGTGAGATTAGTGTACCAAGCGTACCATGGATCCCATGCACCGAGGTTTCGCCAGAGCCAGCAGGAACTATGAATCCAAATGCTATAGAACCATGAGGATCACATCCACCCTCTAAGTTAGTGCCCCATCTGTATCATTCCTCACCGCTAAAGAAGTAGCAGTGAGGCCTTATTTAGTACCCACTCACCTTATCATGGTATGGAAAATGAAAATCCATCACAGCTCATAATGCCAAGGATTTTGAGGAGGTTTGCACTTTACCTTTAAGGAAGGTATGATGGACATGGATTTGTTGAAGCTAAGAAAAGGCATTTCCATTGACTCTAAAGGACAAGGCGAATGTAAAAACCGACTCATTGAGGCCTAGAACCGTTAGAAATTGGGCTGAGCTTGCAGGCAGAATTCTGAAGAAGTTAACGGTCTTTCGTAAGACTTGATAATTTGGAAAGACAAATTGCACTCTTTTGCGGCCTCGAGGATGTGGGTGAGATTTTACGGTGTTGGGAAGATTTATGGAAACCATCAGTGCATGCCCACATCATGGGTTTGACACTTGGATGTTGGTGAACCACTTCTATGGTGGTATGTCTCCTGCCATGAAACAATTGTTGAAACTATGTGTGGAGAGACTTTTAAGCGCTTATCTTGATGAAGCTATGGATTTTTAAAGTGCATTAATTTGAAACTACAAGGGTTGGGATGAGCTAATCGCAGAGAATTGGATAGGATGAGACCGGAGTCGACGAGGGGTGGGATGTATGCACTGCCTGAAGAAATAGAAATGAGAGCTAGGATTTCACCCTAGCTAGGAAGGTAGAGAGGAGCTTGAGGCCAAACGGCTCGAGGTGCATGCGTGGCCCGAAAATCTGCACGATCGATCACTTGCACCAATTTCAATCCCTTGCACACCCACGAGCAGTGGTCACATGGCCTAGCGGTGAAGGATTTGATGTCAGAATGTGCAAGCCTTTGTGGAATGATACAAACCACAACAATCAATGCTCCATATGGTAGCCTACAATTCGGTGGAGGAATCACCCTAGTCTTGCATGGAGACCTAATCCCCCTCCTTATGTACCCCCAGGTGCCAAACCTCAGTTTGGTTTCCCTACACTTGATCCACAACCCAGCCACCATACTCTTCTCGATAGAACAAAGCCATTTTGAATTTAGAAGTAGATGGTGGAAGGACTTTGAAGGACCGAGGATCTCAAATAAAACGGCGGCACGAAAAGAATTGATACTGTAGAGAATACATTGAACAAAAGAATAGATGGGCTTGAGAGCAATCTCAACCAGAAAATTGATAACCTACAGTATTCAATCACTAAGATCAACAAGTTGCTAGAGGTACAAGAGAAAGGGAGGTTTCCATCCTGCAACAGGTTCAAACCTAAGGAATTCATGAGGTAGGATTATCCAACAATTGAAGAATGGATGAGGTTAAGGCCATAATAACCCTTAGAAGTGGAAAAGGGTTGATCAACCTATGCGAAGCACAGTGAAGAATCTAGGCGGGGAGAAGAATTGCAACCTGAGCATATTCTCTAGAGGAGGATTTAATGAAATCTGAGTATACCACCTCCCGTTTCCTGAGCACTTAGAGAGGAAGAGAAGGCAACTCAACAGCGGGCATTCTTGAGGTTTAAGGCAAGTGAAGGTTAATATACCTTTCTTGGACCTAATCGAACAAGATCCTGCTTATACGAAAATTTTTTGAAGGATCTTTGCCTGATGAGGATTAGGCATTGAGAAGAAAGCATTTCTCGCGAACATATCGAGTGCCATAATTCAAAAGCAAATACCACAATCAAAAATACAAAGATCCAGGATCTCCCACAATTTCAGTCAATATTGGTGGGAATTGCATAGAAAAATCCTTGCTTGATTTAGGAGCCAGTGTGAACCTAATGCCGTATTCAGTATACAAGCAGTTAGGTCTAGGTGAACTTAAACCTACCAACATCACACTCTCATTGGCCGATAGATCGAGTGAAAATCCACTGGGGATAGTTGAGGATGTCTTAGTGAAGATAGACAAATTCTGCTACCCGAGTAGATTTTTGTGGTACTTGACAGACCAATTGCTAATAGACGATCATGTACCAATCATCTTGGAAGACCATTTGTGCGCGATGAATTAATAAATTCTTAGTAATGGAGTCACATGCAATTAACGCTTTGGTAACATGACCATGGAGTTGAACATCTTTCATTTGAACAAAAAAACATGAGTTCTTTAGAAATTGAATCAAATTTACGATGAAGTTGTTTCAATTGATCGGTGTGCGAGGAAAACCACGATTGTCGGGGAAATGCAAGGAGTGATCGGTTAAGAAATGAAGATATATTGGTCTTGCCATCAACACCCACTGCAAACCAATTGCTCAATTCAACAGTCGTCACTGAGGAGCAGATCAACAATTGGGCACCCAAAACCATGGAATTAGCCCAGGCAACTGCAGGGGTTGAGGAGATCATTCTCCTTAACCCCCCTTGAGTAAATTTGAAATTGAACTGGTTCGGTGTTTTCAAAAACCGGTGCGGGTTCACGATTTTATTTTACGTCTTAAGTTAGTAATTGGTAGTTTCAGATTATTTTCAAAAATTTTAACTTAGTATTTTCATTTTCTAATATTTAATTAGTATAGCATTGTGTTGTGCTTTAAATTTTAATTACGGTACATATATTAAATTTTATAATAATAATTCTCTTAGTTTTAAATATTATCAATAATTTAATTTTTTTAATGCGGCTAATTTGTCGGTTTGAGCTAAATTAGCTCCAAAATAGCGGCTTGGTACGGGAGGATGTCGGCTCCCAAAGCGCTTATATAAGCACCGGGAGGGGTGTCCAGGCCGCTTCACATTCTTTCCCCCTCCCGGCGAAGCCACTGCATCTCAGGTTGTACGCCGTGCGTGGGTGCCACGAGGTTCAGTGTTCACTGCGCCGCCGCACTGTCTTGGAATGCAGTGCTGCCCCGGTCCCAGTTTCGAGCCCAGTAGATGTACTGCAATGCAGCCACGAAGGCGGGTAGGTGAGCCTTCACCACGCGTGCCGCGAGCCACGTCCATTCGGCCCCTTGGCTGAGCCATTCTGCTAGTGCCTACGGTTGATCCATTTGGTGCCTGCCTCGGCATCGATCATTTCGGAGCGCTTGTTTGGTTCGGGGCCGTTCAGTACGGTCGGTGAGCCGATTCGGTTGCTTGCTTCGGGGTGAATACGGTAGCCTCGAGAGAGCTCTGGTTCCAGTACTTCTGATCTGGCCAGTTATATTTTCTGTGAGTCGAGTTTTCTTCAGGAGTTTTAGTCATATTTGAGTATGGTTCGTACTCGGGGTGGGTCGAGTCATCGACCTCGAGGTGGTCGACCGCGCTGAGAGAGTGGCCCGGCTCGGTCCCGGCTCTGGCCATCAGCGGTCGAGCGTGTCGAGGAGCCTCGAGGATTCCGACGTTATCGGTGCTGGATGGACCGAGACTGTCGCTGTACCACGGAGGAGAGTTAGGAGGGCCGGCCCTCGACGGGCCCGCACATCGGGTCAGGCGAGTCGTCATCTTCTCGGTACCCGTCTCCAGTTACTCCTAGGCTAACGGAGGCGACTTCATCACCACGGGTTGTGCTTGCCTCGAGGATTCGGTGACCAGCAGTCGTGGGACCCCCATTGGGGAATGTGCGCTCCCGCGCGAGTTTCATCATGAGTCATTTTATGACATCCCGCGTGGCGACCGAGATAGGGAGTCTTTGAGGTGATCGAGGAGTACTCCTCCCACCCGCCATGACCCCTCGGCCGAGTTTTATTATCAGAAATTGAATGCTTCTTGATTCTACGACTCCATGACATCGGGAGACAGACCGGTCCACTCGAGATTGATTCGGTATAGATGGCCAGCCACTGGTGTACTTTCGAACCCGGTAGGTATTTCAGCGACATTGGGATTGCGCATACCGCGCGCAATTCGAGAGGATTCTGAGCTTGGGCCCACCGGCCTCCACGGGGGAGATGGTCAGAGCAGCGGCGAGAGAACATCGCGCTGGTCGGTATTACTGCGAGGAGGCGGCTCGCCTCGAGATCGCGCTCATTGACCATCTTCTACGTACCAGCTTGTTCCCTTTGCAGCATTATGTGCGGAGGAGGGCTGGAGCGCTTTCTGGATCTCGGGGGATTTTGGTTCGGCCCTCACGGTTGCATTGATAGGCTTCCGCAATTACGGTTGAGGAGAAGGTGTCGAGGACTGACTCGAGCGGAGAGCATTCCATTACTTATCTTAGCGACTCACATGCTATGTTCTCTTCGCGAGATGGGATTCCCGGAGGAGCCCGGGCTAGAGATGGTTTAGATGCCTACATGTAGTGTCGGTGAAGCCAGGGTTATGACTATGCGGAGTCTCATTCCATATACGACCACGGGACGGGGAGGAGAGTGCCGGGTCGGGAGGCTGCGGACCACCACACGGATGATATGCATTGAGCGGGGTACGGGGACTCCCGTTCCGGAGATCGTTCACCTCCATCTCCTCCACATACTACAGCCGACGGCCGCGTGAGATACTCAGGCCTTCCTATTGACACATCATTCACCGGATGCATGCATGCTAGCTCGAGAGAGATAGGCTGGTGTGATGGATGCCATGCCTTTCGGCTTGCGACTACAGGCTACCGGGATCAGAGGTTGTCGATTGCCGTTCTATCTTGACTGGTTATGACCCATACGGGTCTTCCTGCATGATCTGCCGGAAGAGAGGAGCCCACCAGCGATGCGGCTTCATTGGATGTTACATTGCGGCGGCCAGCCGGTTTGGGCCACACCACCACCACGGCGGTGAGGTGGTTAGGTTTCTTTTTGATTTTGTTGGTTATCGACTTTATCCATTGCTACTAATCTTGATTAGGATTTATGTATTAGCCATAGTAGGCGGGTGATATTTTTGTTTAGCTTACTCATGTATTAGCCACTTTGGCTATGTAAAAAAGCTATTCGAGTTTATATATATACGACTTTTTGTACATATCATGTTTTGTGCTACTATGTTTAAATGTGTTTTTCTTTTCGATTGAACAATTGAATTGCTACGATTAGACGGTGAATTGCTTCATGTTGAGAAAATTGAATCACTTTTGTCACACATATGCTAGAAACTTCCATGCTTGAATTAAATTTTTGGTCAGTTGAAGTTACTGCATGCTCAACTTGAAATTTCTTCCTTATGCTAATTCACACACTTTGCCTCAGGGATTGTTCCAGCAGGGAACAGCCAGAAATTGAGTGCCTTCTTTAAACTTTGCAAAGCCGGCCTTAGGTATGTTGGCAACTAGGATAGGTTTGTGTTACCTACGGGATGAGGTAATGTTGTCTTCAAAAGGAAAAAGAAAAGCGAAAAAGAAAAAAGAAAGAAAAGGCGAAAAGAAAAATAAAGTCATGAAGCTTTGTCTTGAAACCGAGCAGTCCGGTATATGGCGAAAAGCCCTTTGAAGCAGATGCCACTAAGCCTTAATTGGATTGCAGGAGTCATCAATTTAGTCATTAAGTTACATGAGTGGATAGGTGAAGTTTAATGACTTGTGGAGTTAGCAATTTTAATGAAGTCGTCGGTCAGGGGTAAAGCCTTTAGAGTTAGTGGTCAAGTGATCCTTTTGGCTTGATGCCCTAAACCTTAATTGGTTGGGAGTCATCGGTGGACCCCCGTTACACGGACTTTGGTGAAGTCAGATTTTAAGCATTGCACCCTACAATGTAGATGAATAAAGAAAGAAAAGTGTAACTAGCCCTATCTGGGTTGTTCAACAACTTAAGGCCGTGTCGATCTTCAGGTTGGGGGAGGTGGCAATTTTCTCGGTTATTGGCTTAATCACGGTTACAAAAGAACCATTAGACTTAGGTGGAAATTCGAGTTGAGAATAATGGATCCAATATTGACCTGGTGTTCTTGTATGGTTTTGATTCTTTCATATCGGTTTACAACTTTGATTTCAATTTATCAAGTTAAGGTATTGTTTATATGTACATATACCCTTTTTGAATCATAACCTTTTTTTGCAAATCACCACATGCATCTCCTTTTTCTTTATTTTGCATTGCTAAGGGACTAACAGTTTCGGTTGGGGCGTGATTAATGCCCAAAAGTGCAATTACGAACCTATATTAGATAGGTTTTGAGTGCTTTTTGAACATTAATCATGTCATTTACTCTGATGAAGCGTTAGTCATCATAATACTACTATACCATTTAGAGAGTATTTTTAATTTGTTTCGCGAGGGTTTTGCACTTTTTGGAGTCAATCTCGAGTCAAATGATGAATTATGAAGTTGGAATTCAAGTCTCAACCATCAACCGGCCCAGTCAATGAAAACCAAAAGGCAAAATGAAGAAAATGTAATCTGATTTACAGAGAGCAGGAATGAAGATCAACAATGCGAGGAATTTTCGCTAGGATTAGAAAATTTTTCGCTAAGATTGCGAAAATTTGCAACCTTAGCGAAAAATTCGCAACCTAAAGCAACCTAAAATTCGCTAGACACTCCCAAATTTCGCTATTGTTCCTTAGCGAAAATAATTGATTTAAACTTCTCACAAAAATTTTAAGCTAGCTTAAATTTCGCTAACTAAGCGAAATTGCTCACCACTGTGGTTCTTGTTTTAAGCTAGACACATTGATTTCGGTAGTTAATGAAATTCTGCTTCTAAGCGAGGAAATTCATTCGTCGTACTTTGTGTTAATGCCAAACCGCCTCGAGCTTGAGTGTATTATGGGTAATCATAACTTAGCCAATTTCATAGGTTTTTGGTATTTTCATACCTTGAGGAGGGCTATATAAATACTCTTGTTTTGTAACCTAAGTAACGATTGGGGAGCAACAATCTGTGGAGAAGATATTTTTGTAAGTTTTATTTTTGTAAATAAAGTCTTTTCTTTTAGGTTTTGCTTTTATTTCTTTTCTCTCTTCTCTCTGCTTGCTATAAAACTTAGGCTCTTAAACACACCTCTTGAGGATGACAACTCAGAGATGCTTGAAAGCTGCGCCTCCTTTCTTTGAAGAGGAAGGAAGCTAGCAGTGGTGGGGCATATGCATGTTGTCCTCTTGTACTAAAAGTTATAGGTAGGGTATTTATGGCCCTTATATTCTCAAAACATGGTTGCATAACATTGAATGTCATTAATTTGGCCAATACTCTCCATGCTTTAGAATCCGGGTGCATATTCGTTGAAGTCTTGTGATTCTTTAGATGGTCTTCTGAGCCTCTAAAATGATATTTATATGTTAGGTTTCTCAAATTAAGGTTGCATAGCATTTAATGTTATTGATTTGGCCAATACTCTCCAGCTGCTTTGGGGCGTGATTCTTTAGATGGTCTTTGCATTTGCGAGATGATATTAAATGTTAGGGTTTTAAGCGATGAGGGGCCATAACTACATGCCCCCGTGATACGACTCAATAGGAATTTGTTTCATGGTGAGGTTTTCTAGTTAAACGCCGTCAGGTTATGCGGGGACTATAGGTTGCTTGTCATAACGCGAGGATAAAACAGGACACTTGTTTGCCCAACTTGCGAGTTGGTGACCTAATTCTTGAAAGTTAACTTTTCACCTTTAACTTCCGGTTTTACAATTTCGGTTCAAACCATTCCCAGCATTTACGAAACCCGATTCCAAGAGTCCAAATAAGCCTTACCTTCATGCTTGATTGAGCCATTTTTAGGATGAAAACCCATCCAGGTGTTCGACCCAGACAGCATAATGCGTGCTTGACTAAATGGTAGTAGGAAACAGGTGTATATAAATTTTGTTGATTTTAGCTCGGCCCTACGTGGCCACGAATCAAGCTGACCATAACAGAACCAAACGAAATGTTGTCACTACATAAGCGGGTCCACGACACCAATTTGAAGAAGGCTGCTCAAAAACAACTGTCTACACAATTGTCTATGTCATGACATAACTATTCGGGAACCACGCATAAGATTTGTCGACATAGGAGCAGTTTAGAAACGACAGACTTTGCAAGATAGATTGTTAAGGAGCCAAAGAAAGATCTGCTAGTGACGAGAATGAATATATGAAGAAAAGGTGCGTCTCGACGAGGAAACTACGTCACGCGATGGAATCTAGAAGGAGCCTGAGGAGCAGTGCGTGAGCATTTGCATCTTTACTTGATAGAGACTGCGATAAAGAATTAAAACTTCTGTCTGTGAACTTTGAGTCATGAAGAGAATACAATCTGGGCCAAAATTTTGGGAATCCACAATGTAGCCTCGAATTTAGGGCCCAAACTTCTGGGGCTCTATAAATAGAAACAATTTGAGGAATGTTAGGCAATCAGTCGATGGAAAAACCAAAGCATCTGAGAAGCAGAGGACTCTTTTGTATTATATTTTTCTTTTCTTTCTTTTCTTCATATATTAGATTTAGCGTAGAATTTCAATTTGTTTACTGGACTTGAAACAGTGAATTGTTAAGAAGTTTAGAAGTTGAATTAAATTTTTGAAGATAAATTCCGATTGTTGTTTGAATCTAATGAAATCAAGATGAAAGCTGGAATTCATTTCTTTCAGTTGATTGCAGTTACATTGTGAATTCTGATCGGTATTTCGTGTTCAACGTGATCCGGTTTCGAGAAACACAACACGCGGAAAGATATGATGTTAGTTATGGTCTTTCCTGCACAATTAGAAAGAAATTTCTTGGATTGAGAATTTTGAGTTTATTTGAATGGTGATGTTCATGAAGTGAATTGTTCTAAATATTAGTAACTAATACCCGTATAGGCTTGTTATCGCTCACGATTTCTAAGAGGCCCTATAGTGATACGAGATGGAGATTCTGAGCATGGAGCGGTGCGGGAGTATGCTAGACTAATATTGAAGAACTAATGAGCTCTGAAAGATTACTTAGATAAATCTTCAATCTACTCATGGTTTGAGATTGAGTTGAGTGATCTATCAATTTAATCAATTAGAGATCTCTCCTTGGTCTTAAGGAATGATCTTGATCTTGTGTTAGCTTAGATCTAATCAAGCAAAGGAGAATACTAAGATCTCCAAGGATGAGACATCATTCATCTTATATGAGAAATCTACTTGATAATACATCTTGGGAAAGCGAAAATCTATGATCATAAGAAATGGGTATGAAGTATTGGAACAGAAAAATACCCAGATCTTATAAAGAAATTCTGATTACAAGTAATTGATTAGACACATGAATCAGAAATGAACTTGGTTCTCTAATCAGTGAAAAGTATGGTTAAGGGAGAAATCCAAGCTATACTACTTTGCCTCTTTGACAATTTCAGATTCCAATGCATGATAGAATAACATTATATTATGATGTAGGAATTAACAATTTCAAAGCTGTGAAATCTCAGTGTCCACTTCCAGCAATAATCTGGTTCGGTCCAGTTTATGTTTAGGATCTTAAAATTTTCCTTTATTATAGATGTAAAAATTCGGGTGGTGGGAATTCTTGGATTAGGTTCTGCGAATTCCATGAAATGGAAATTTGAAATAATATGGAACGAGTAGTTGGGGTAGTTGAACTTTAAATTCTTTTTAGTCTACATGGGACGATCTCCAGGACTTATAGGTCCTTTTTATTACTTATGCGACCTGTTTTGCAGTATTAAGAACAAACTAAAAATCTTTAATGAATTAATTGAAAATTCCATTTTTATTATGAGCATCTGAGTTATTTGATCTAAACAAAGTTTACAGTGCCTTTACTAGGGTTATATATAGTCACAGTAGTAATGGTATCATAAATTTGTGTATATACAAATTTGGTTCAACAATCCCCCTATTGGAAATTTCTGCTTGCCCATTTAACTGAGGGTGATAAGCCAATCCCATTACATGTCTAATTCCATATCTTCTCATGAGTTGTGCAAAAACTTTATTTGCAAAATGGCTTCCCTCATCACTAATGATTGTTTTGGGTGCTCCAAATCTACTAAAAATATTTCTTTGTATAAACCCAACAACTGTATTAGCATCATTTATGCGAGAATATATTGCTTCCACCCATTTGATACATAATCCACAACTAGGAGAATGTATAGATTTTCAAATGATGTTGGGAAAGGTCTCATGAAGTCTATTCCCCAAACATCAAAAATCTGCACCACCAGGATTCCTTGTAGGGCATCTCATTTCTTCTACTCATGTTTCCCATTCTTTGACATTTATCACAATGTTTTACCTATTCAAAATAGTCTTTGAATAGAGTAGGCCAATAAAAACCTAATTGGAGAATTTTTTGGGTTATTCTATCTCCTGCAAAATGTCCTCCATATGGTGATGCATGACATTTATCAATAATTTCACCTTGTTATGTTTCTGGTACACATCTCCTGATAATCATATCTGCTCCTCTTCTAAAAAGTAAAGGATCATCCTAAATATAGAATTTGCTATAAGTTCTCAACTTTCTTTTCTATTGGCTGTTGAATTCATATGGCATAATTCCACAAGCTAAGTAATTCACAATATTAGCATACCAGGGTGTTTGAACTGATAACATAAACAACTGCTCATCAGGAAAGTTTTCTGCTATTTCACTTCCTTTTTCTTCTTCAATGGTTTTTTCCAATCTAGACAAGTGATCAGCTATCACATTGTCACTACCATTCTTGTCTTTAATTTCTAGATCAAATTCTTACAGCTATAATACCCATCTGACCAGTCTTGGCTTGGCATCTTTCTTAGCCATCAGATATCTAATTGCAGCATGATTAGTGTGTATTGTAACATGGGACCCCAATATGTAAGGCTTGAATTTTTCACAAGAAAACACCTTGTCAACATCTCTTTTTCAGTTGTAGAGTAGTTCTCTTGTGCCTCATTGAAGGTTTTCCTTGCATAGTATATGGCCTTGAACATCTTCTTAGTTCTTTATCCCAATACAGCTCCCATTGCATAGTCACTAGCATCACACATAATTTCAAACTCCTTATTCCAATCAGGTGTTACCATGATGGGGGTGTAACTAATCTAGATTTAATTTCATCAAATGCAGCTTTGCATGATTCAACAAATCAAAATTTGCATCTTTTTCCAAAAGTCTACATAATGGTCTAGAGATTTTTGAGAAGTACTTTATAAACCTCCTGTAAAAACCAGCATGCCCTAGGAAACTTCTTATCCCACTTTGTGGTATGCGGCATGAGAGTTTTATGATGGAAGCTGCTTGGTCTACTTCCTAACTTGACCTCTGAATCTTGTGCCCCGAGACAATACCACATGTTACAGTGTTGACGGTATTGTATGACCAAATTTATGACACTATCACCGGAAGGGTAACTAGAGTCCCAAGAAAGCAGTGTAGCTTGTTAGCAATATGTTGTGATGTTCAAATTATTAGTACCATTACTAGAAGACTAAAGTACTCCCGGATGATGGCACCGAAACTTGATACAGACCCCGAAATACATTATATGCTCACTTGAAAAGAAAATAATTTTGTCACTAACTTCGGTGAAAATTTACTTTGGTCTTAAAAGCAGGAGTGCAGATGACTAAGTAATAAAGTGGACTTATATTAAAGTGGGATATCGTTCCCACGAAGATTGAAAGGAATCTAAACTTCAACTACCCCAACTACTCAAAAGGTTCTACACTATTTGAGCGTCTAGTTTGAATGAAAATTTATTAACCTAATAAAATTTTAAAAGCTAGAATCTTTACATTTAATATAAAAATAAAGAGAGTTAAATCCTAAATATGCTATTAAATGAACGGATCATTGCTGGAAGTAAACAACGGGATTTCCTTTGGCACGTAGGAAATTATCAATTTACGCATCCTATTCTCATTCTATTTTTCCTTAGTGAAATCTGAATTTGTCAAGTGAGTAGTATAGTTTCGGATTCCTCCTCTAACCATACTTTTCAGCGAGTAGAGGTTCATGTTCATTCTGAAACATGATTCTAATCATTTACTTGGCAAATATAATTTCTCTGTGAATCTGGGTCTTTTCTTTTCCACGATGGCACTAATACCCATTTCTTGTATTCTTGATTTACGTACTTCCCGAGGCAGGGCAGCGCAATATCTCTGACATGAGTGATGTCTCATCCTTAAGGAATCTGAAAGTTTTCTCTTTCCTTGATTAGATCTCATGCGTACTAACAGGATCAAGATCATTCTTCCGGACCAAGGAGAGATCTCTAATTGATTAAATTGATATATCACTCAACCTATTCTCAAACCATGAGCAAATTGAGGATTTATCTAAGTAACCTTTCAGAGCTCATTAGTTCATTAATATTAGTCTAACATACCCTCAAGGAACTAGTCTAAACTCTTAGGAATCTCCATTTCTGTGTCACTTAGAGGGCCTCTTGGAAATCAGAGCTAAATAATAGTCCTTTCATAGGTATAAGCTACTAAGGTAGAACTGATGTCTCAGAGCAACACCATTCAAATAATCTCAAGTTTTGACTCGGGAAATTTTCGCTGGTGAAAATATAACTAACATCAGTCTTTCTGAGTGGAAGTTGAGTTCTCGAAAATTGGATTACAGTAAACATTGAAATACTGATAGGAAAATTCCATTGTAAGTGTAATCTACTGAAGAAACAACTTCCAGCGTTTGTTTGGAGTTCATTGCATTCAAACAATAATCGTAAATGAATTTCAACTTCAAAACTTCTGAACAAATCACTATTTCAGATCTAGTGACAAATTAAAATATCCAGCTACGCTAATCTGCGAAGAAAATGAAAAATAAGAAAAAGAAAAATATAATACAAAGAGTCTTTGACTCAGTACTACGGTTAGATCGTTGTTAGTGACTTCCTCGTTTTCCTTGATGCGTTTCTATTTATAGAGCCACTAAAGTTTGAATACAACTGATAACTTCTTTTTATGAATCCACCAACTTTTAAGCCTAGGTTGTCTTCTCGATGCGACACCAGAGTTATGACATAGTTTTGAATTTTTTGTTGCGAGGTTTGTTGCTTAGTAGTGGTCGCTCGCGACCTAGAAGATCTTGTGCTCATTCTTGCTTGAGTTGCGACAGCAGATTCTTGTTGTGACATTCTTCTTTCCTTCAGTATGATAACTCTATTGTGACAGAGTTTCCTTTGTCGAGACAATATTCTGTTCATTCCTCAAACACGAATGTCTCAACATCGATACTCATGTCGCAACACAGTTTCAGTGCAGCTTCTGCAAGTTGGTGTCTCGACCAAAGTTTTCATGTCGCGATAATGATGCTAATCTGCTTTTTCAAATTGATGTCGCAACCCATCTTTTCTTGTCGCTATAGCATTTATGTTCTGGTTCTTGTTGCAACACTGTCTTGCATTATTGTCATCTTGGTCGCGACCCAAAAAGTCTATCGCAACAAAGTTTTGTCGCCACTTAGTATGTTTCCTTGTTGCAGCTTCATTTTTTTATGTTGCGACCTAGAATTTTGTGTTGGGGATGTTTTACATGTCGCGACCCCAATATGTTAAGTCACGACAACACGTTTATGCATGCAGCATATTTTCATGCCAGCGGTGGTTTTGGTCTGGCGACATAATTTCGCTGCGCGCTGCTTGTCTTTGTGTCGCGACGGCGATTTTCCACGTAGCGGCGAGTTTTCTTATTCATTGACACAATCACATGGCGACGGCTTTTTTTATGTCGTGACATGAATTCTTTGCATTTGTGTTGAAACTTCTGTCTTGACTTAGAAGCTGTGTCGCGACCTCGTTTCTCTGATTCGGCTCATTCTGCTGTGTTCGACACAGAAGATCTACATCACGATAATCAAAACATCTTTTAAGCTTGAATTATGTCCGCAGCATTGACTCTCGCGCATTGCAGCTAGGTCAGTTCATCCGTAAGTACTCTTTGTGGCGACCTAGTTTTCTTATCGCGGCGAACTTCTTCTTACGTATCTATTACGTCTCAGCAAATTTTTCCATCATTGCAAAAGTCGGTGTCCACGTAATTAATGCGCCTTTAGTTGTGATATGTAGCGACACAAACTTGTTCAGTGGCTTGTATATGTTTTCCCGTTCTCATCGCGACACCGCTGTTTTTGTCGTGACTAACTCAGTGTTAATCAATCGGGAAATGTTGTTGCGACACGTTTTCTTGTGGTGTTGGAAGTTTGTCGCGACACACAAATTTCAGGTGCGACATGGACTGCTGTAATTGTTGTTTTTCTCTTCTTTCTTATTGGAAATCTCTTCTTTTTAAGTTAATACCTGCAAAACACAAAGTTTGTAAATACTCCATAATTTGGCATTAAAATAGCTCTGAAAATACTGAAAACAAGCCAAAAAAATGGATTAAAATAATATGAGTTTCAAGGCCTCATAAACCGTAAAGTAAACAATTTTTCCCAATTAAAATAAATTCTTCTCTCAGCACCTGTCTTGTTTCCAAATTTTCTAGACATTTCTCAAAACTGGATCCATATACTAAGAAATCATCCATGAAGATTTCCATAGCCTCTTCCACAAAATCTAAAAACATAGACATCATACATCTTTGGAAGGTGGCAGGAGCATTACATAATCCAAATGGCATTATTCTGAAATCAAAAGTGCCATAAGGACATGTAAATGTGGTCTTCTCTTGATCCAGGGCTCACGAGAAATCTAGTTATAGCAGAATATCGAAGTAGAAAGCATTAATGGGGGTGTCGCCTTTAACCTATCCGACGTTGGTCAATGAAGGTGAAAGATAATGATCCTTTTCACGGTAGTAGTGTTTTTGTTTTAAAGTAGTCTATACACCTCATCTGTCACATTTTTTGTAGGAATCAATTTATTCTTCTCATTTCTGATAATAGTGAATCCACCCTTCTTGCGAACCACATGAACTGGGCTCACACAAGGGTTATCTGAGATTGCATATATAAAGCATGCATTTAACCATTTCAGTACTTATTTTCTGACAACTTCTTTTATCACTGGATTCAGTCTTCTTTGATGTTCAATAAAGGTTTTTGCATTATCCTATAAAAGGATCTTGTGCATACAAAAGGAAGGACTGATTCCTTTCAAATCTTCTATAGACCAAGCAATTGCTTCCTTGTATTTTTAGAGTTTGACGGTTTTGTTCTTGAGGCTTAGTGTCCGGTGAAATAATAACGGGTTTGCTTTTACGGTTCTAGAAAGCATACTTGAAATATTTAGGTAATTCCTTCAAAGTTAACCCTTCGCTTGATTCTATTTATTCTATTCATTGCTGCATTTTTTACTGTACTTTTTCATCAATCACGATCTTGTCTCTTTGATTCAAAATTAGGGATTCGAGAAATTCAACATCGAGAACATCGAATCTTTGGATATTCATCTCATTTTCATTCATTGAACTCTGAATCTTACAATCATTTATCAATTCAGAACCGATGGGTACTTTTGTTTCTATAATCTTACGATCAACATTATCAAATTAAAATTTGTTCAAACATGATTGAGATTGATGCCTTGCCTCATCTCCGACCATGAGGTAAGTTTAATACATAGCAGGAAAGGCCTTCCTAGCAGTAATGGGACTTGTTTGTCTTCTTCAATATCAATAACCACAAAGTCCACTGGAAAAATAAACTTTTCCACTTTGATAAGCACATCCTCAAGAATGCCCTCAGGTTGAGTTAAGGTTCTGTCTGCCATCTGTAGGGTCATGGTTATGGGAGTAAGCTCCCCCAAACTTAGTTTCTTGACTATAGATAAGGGCATCAAGTTGATGGTAGCTCCAGAATCACACAATGCTTTTCCCATCTCGGAAATTCCATGAATAGGAATGAGTGAAATTTGCTGGATCTGCGTTTTCTGCAGCGAAGACCTGCAGAGTAGCCACACTCTGAGTTGTTGAACCACTGCTCCCTTCAACAATTTTCTTTTACGCTCAATAATATACCCTTATAAATTTATAGTGAGGCATTTAGTCAATACCTCTAAGGATATTAACCTCTATTTTTCTTGAACATGTTCAGAATCTAAGTGCTCTTCTAACAGCCTTGCGGCCCTCGGAAATGGGGACTTGAAGCATGAAGCTCAGATCTCTTCCTTCTTCCTTAGATCTCCCTCTTCAGCTTGCTGCTTTTGTTGTATTTTTGTTGTTCTCTCTTCTTCAACAACCTCTGAAATGTATTGCATCATTTCCCCTCAAATTTCTTCTTTTTCTTCCTCAATTTTCTTCTCTTTTTCTTTTCTGCTCTCTATCTCTCTTTCACTTTTTAGAGTTACCACAATACAATCCTTCGGATTCTTCCTTGTGTCACTTGGGAAGGCATCCTTGGACTGATTCTGCATAGTTAGGGCCAGCTACCCTACTTGTGTCTCTAGATTCTTCAGAGAGGCATTCGTATTGGCCTAAAACACAGTTGTGTTTGCCTGAAATGATGCTAAATCAGCAACTTTCTGCTCATGAATGTTCAACAACCTCTTATTTTCTCCCATGAAAGCCAGCATATGTTCTTCAAAGGAAGGAGATCTCCTTTGTCCTTGATTTTCTGCCCCTCTGACTTCCTTGTTGCTACTATTGTTATTGTCGTTGGAACCTAGGTAAGGCATAATGTTGTTGAAAATTCTGCCCATGTCTTTTACCTTGCTGTGCTCCTCCCCCATATGAGAAATTCTCATGGTTCCTGAGTGCTGGTGTGTAATGAGTTGGCAAGTTAAGGTTAGGCTTAAAGTTGTAGCTTCTATTAGCATTGAGATATTATGCCTCCTCAACTTGATAAGGACCCTCATAGGCTAGTCTCTCTTTAACACTATTCATCTTCTCATTTTCATCAATTGTTCCCACTTCATTTGCTAAGTGCATTCTTCTCTCATGGTTCCCCATTTTTCTCATCAATGCATCTAATTTTACTTCTATGGAAGTCATCCGGTTCAGCTCTATCACACCACTTGTTTTGGTCTGGCTGGCACATCCCTAAAGTTCCAGGATGGAACTATAATTACATTGGCGGGTCTTCTATCAAGCTGGCACACGCCTCTTCCAGCAATTTTTACGATTTAAGAAAGCTCCTGATGAGCTACATCAATTATACCTTTGGAGGTATAATTCATAGAATGATAAAAAAATTATCCATCTAAGTAGTCAGATCTATTCCATGCATCGGACATCTTTTCAGTAGTCTTTTGTATCTTTCTCATGCATTATAGAGACTTTCATCCTCTCCTTGCTTGAACACTATGATTTCCCCTCTCCTTTCAAAAGTGAGGGTAGGAGGGAAGAATATGTTCATGTAAGCCTCCACCAACTCTTCCCAATTTCTCATTGATCCAACAGGCAGTGACTCAAACCAAGTTGTTGTCACATATCTCAGTGAAAATGGAAATAGTCGTAGCTTGATCACTTCAGGTCCCACCCCATTCGACTTGACTATATTTTCCATCCTCATAAATCTTCCCATGCTCGTTGGTCTTTACTAAGATACCCGATAAATTGGTGCTCTTTACCATTGTGATGAAAAGATGGCTTAAGTTCAAAATTGTTGGCCTTATGTAGTAGACCACACATCAAAGTATTCGCTCTCTTTGGGTCTTGGCCTTTAAAAGTCCTCCTGTAGTCATTTGCCTCACAGGAGTCTCTTTATACACTTCTTGGAATGGTTGCATTCTTTATATACGATGCACACCATAGTTGTTGATTGCTTTTTAATCTTTCTCGATTCCTCGTGTTCTTTCCAATTATGTATCCAAAGACAACGATTTTGCTTACGGTTTTAATGCATGTGAAATCTTCGATAGAAACCTGATGAGATCCAAATTAAATATGTGGAAAACAACTATACCGATTTAAAAGCTCATAAATGTTTTCTTGTTTGTTATGTTTTGATGGCAGTTGCCTTCTGCGTTAAAAAACTATTTTTGTGATTTTCTGAAATTTATGATAGAATAAAGAAATGTTTAAGAACTCAACATTATCTCTTTGGGTTTGAACTATTGATATTTACAGGGCTGAAATCTTTATTATTGGGTGGCGACAGCAGCTTTACTCGACTGCGGTTTTGTGCAACGTAGCAAAAATCATAGATCACTTAAAATTCTCAGCTTAGCTTGCCACCCAAGAGAATTAGATAGTCCCACAGACTGGAGGACTTTAAAAGTTGTTTGTGATGTTTGTGATATCATTGTTTTGATCAGAAGACTGATGAAAATCATCATTTAAATACAGATCATTTTGAGTGGAACCAGACAATTTATTAATAAGATGGATTTGAATCCAGATGCTCAGTTTTGAAGACGATGAAAAATATAAACATCAGTGCCCATCTACTTAAGATCCTTGCTATTTGAACTCCAAAATTAAAAGTGGTTTGGTTTTAAACTAAAAGAAAGTAAAAACTAAATAAAACTCTATAACTTATGTATAAATAATTTAAAATAATTGGACTGGAAAGTTCACTGGGTAAGTAACACTGGGATTAAGTTCAATGTATAATAATCAATTTCTGCATCATTTTACATAACATTAGTTTCATCCATGAGTTGAAATCTAAACTTATAGAAGATCACAGTATTATAGCTTGGATTTCTCCACACACCATACATTTCACTAATTAGAGATCCATGTTCCTTTCAAACTCATGAGTATAATCAGTTACTTATAGACCGGATAATGCAAGCCTTCCCAATTTAATTGGCATCTCATCCATTGAATCTGACAAAATTCTTTGTCTACTTTATTAGATCTCAGCTAACACGGGAACAAGATCCTTTCATCAGATAGAGGAGAAACCTTTGATCAACTAAATTGATATGTCATCCGACTAATCCTCCCACCATGAGTAAATCAGTGATTTATCGAAGTAATCCTTCAAAATTCATTAGTTCCATAATATTAGTCTAACATACCCCCAAACAAGCGCTCCCGTACTCTCGGGAATCTCCATCTTTGTGTCATTGGAGGGCTTCACGGAAATCGAGCAAGATATAGTCATTTTACGGGTACATGCTTACTAATATTTTGGATAAGCAACCCGAGAACAATACCACTTAAATAAATTCAGGATTTAGACTGTGACATTCTTTCTGGTTTAGCGAGAAAACAATAATTAGCATCGATCAATCCCGAGATGGAGCTCGGTCTTTCAAAGCGGTTTACAAATAACAGGACTAATGAGGTGGGTAACTTCAGAAATTGAAAACGACTGAAATAGATGAACTCGAGGAGAAAATTCCAATTCATTAAATCAGACAGGTAATGAAAAACATAATTTCTGAGAGAAAATTCATCTGACACTTGAATAAATGTTTCAAGAGGAAAAAACTATATGTTATTTACTAAAAAAACCTAAATGAAAGAAAAGAAAAAATAAAATAAAAATAATATCTGAAATGAGTTCCAAACTACCTAAAGTTCACGGTTTTTTACGGAAGCTGCGCACAGTGCCCTAGATGCTTCTATTTATAGATTTTTAAATGATGAGCTGCACTTCAAGGCTGAAATTATGGATCCCCAAAAATTATGGCCCAATGGGTTGTTGTATCTCGACATAGAAAATTCTGTAGCGACATAGTTTTCATCTTTGTTCCCCAACCCTTGTCGTGGCTTGCAGTTTCTGTAACGACATCATTTTGTGCTTTCTTCTTGGATTCTATCGCGACATAATTTGACAATGTCGCAACATAGTTCTATTGAAGCTGGCTAATACTTATTGAGAAATGAGTGTCTTGTGTTGCGACACAAAAACTTTGTTCCAACCAACTTATCACTCTTTGGTGCTCCTAAAAATCGTCGCGACATGAAATCTCTTTTTCGTGACAAAACTTCTTGTCTTTGACCTTTCTTTTTATGTTGCGACATAAGTTGAAATGTCGCAACATAAAATACGACAATGTCGTGACATTCTTTTGTTTTCTCCTTTCGCTTTGTACATAACATAGTTTTCTTTTTCGTGATAAATTCTACTGCCTCACGGCCGCCGACTTTGTTGCAACATTCTTTGCTACGTTATGATATTCTTTTGTGGTTCTTTTAACCTTTTTTCACGACATAGTTGTCTTTTGTCACGACAGAGTTTCTCTCCATTGCATATTGTTGTTGTAGTGACATAGTCTTGTTGTCTTGCATTGCTAAGACTGAACTTTGTGTCGCGACAGACTCTGACGATGTCGCAACATATTTCCTTCTTTAATCTTTGTTGTTGGCTAAACTGTTTGTTGCAACATTGAAATCTTTTTCGTGACAAACTTTTCTTGGCTTGTCTCATTTCTCTTCCATTTTCTGTCGCGACATAATTTTCTTTTATCGCGACAGAAATTTCTTATTGTACAGCTTTTATTATTGTGACATATATTTGATTATTGAGACAAAACTCTATTGCCATTGCTTGATCATTGTGTGACAGAGGTTTCGGCCTTCAGTTCTTCATTATGTCACGACATACTTTTCTACGTTGCAACATTTGTCTTTTAATTCTTCTCAGCTTTTGTCGCGATAATAGATGTCTTTGTCGGGACAAAATTCACCTCAACCTTATGTTGTTTTTATCGCTACATAAAACTTCTCTATCTCGACAAAGTTGTCTTGTCTTTCAATGCTGACTCTGAATGTTGTGTCGCAACATAGTTGTCTTCTGTCGTGACAAAGCTTTCCTACTATCTTTAGTTCTTTATGTCGCAACATAGTTGAAAAATGTCACGACAAGTGTAAACATACTCAACCCGAGTCTAGGTGTGGAAAGGGAGAACACGACTGCTTGGACTTGGACCTTTACTTGAGTTATTTACATTAGTGGGCCCATTTCGAAATATACCTGAATGTATCATAATATAACTTAAACTTAATCCATAAGGAAATAAAACTTTTAACACTATCACCATAATGGTGTTCATAATGTCCTCTACAAATATCTGAGTCTCATTGACTTATACATATACAAGTCCTATTATAAAAAAAAAACTTTACATGTACATAGTCAAAATCAGAGGTAGCGACCTATAGATGTTGACTCCTATTGCTGTGTTGGCCCTCCTATATGTCGTACGGCTGGGATGTCCTCTTCATTACATACACGGATGAAACACCCTTGCTAAGCTTATAGCTTAGTGGGAAACATATAACATATATGACCACTTGTAGTGGTCCTCAATGACAATATAAAATTAACACAATTCCTATTTGCACATTAGCTGTTCATATTTCCGACTACTTGTACACTATGTCATTTATTAGAGTTCTCAAGTTCATTCTTCATAATACATAGTCCTTTTTATTTTATTGTAGCTCTATCACATTTTTCAATTCAAATCATTGTTTTCATGTTACATGATTCTTATAACTATTTCAATCATTTCATCTCATCTTGTGTCTTGCACATATTCAGTTAAATACGGTATAAAGCGTATGTACTCGAATCTTATCAGCATGCGAGGCAAATGATCTTATGCGTATTATTGACCCCGAAGCGAGGCTACTTTAATGACCCAAACGAGGCCAACTATATCATGTAATCCCTAATAGGCATGCCTACCTATCCATCTACTCGAGGACATATGCGGACAAACGTCTTATTACATTTTTATTCGTTTTCAAGCTATGCATCTCATATATGCTGGATAATGTCAATCACATGTATTCACATGAGATACTTTTCGAGACGATATTCCTTTATATATATACTATAATTATTACTTTATCATAACATGTATGATGCATGTTCTCGATATTGCTCCTATTTTCATGTAATCATATTCATATAGCAATCACTTTTATTATTCTTTACAATTTCATTTATTCACTTGAATCTCACATGCCAAATATTTCCTTTCTGGCAGGCTCCTTTAGGCGATTTCTGGAATCTGATAGGTCGGAATTTGAATACACTTATTTCAAGGTGTTTTGTTCTCCTAGAAGTCTAATTTACCCAAAAATTTGAATCACTCCATTTGAATAAGAGATAGACAAGTTATGGCCTAAACACTAAACTTGTACCAAAATAGACTAGAAACTGCCCGAAAACAGAGCTTCACTTTGACGAATTTTATGGGGTCCAAATTTGAATACACTTATTTCAAGCAGATTTGTTCTCCTAGAAGTCTAGTTTACCCAAAACATTTAATCACTCAATTTAGATCAATGAAGGCCAAGTTATGGCCTAAACACTAAAACTATACCAAATGGAGCCGAAACTACCGAAAACAAAGCCGCTGGCTGAACATCTAGGTCGATGGGATCCAAATTTGAATACACTTATTTCAAAGGTGATTTGTTCTCTAGAAGTCTGGATTTACCCGAAATTTGAATCACTCAATTTGGATGAGTGATGGCCAAGACAAAAACGTGGGTTTTGGAAAAAATTTGACAGCATCTCCCCTAAATCCCAACATCTTCTTTATACAAACATTCCTCGATTGAGGACCATAACCAACTCAAACAACCATATAACTGAGCTAAGACCAACAACCATCATTATCATGCAAAGTTAGGGTTTTCCCAGGCATGAACATCATCAAAAAGGGTTTTAGGTTTAGTTTTCATACCTTAATCTTTTTTTTTTTCTCTTAATTCTTCTTCCTTCTTCTTCTTGATCACCAAAATTCTTGATCACATGGAGAAAAATCACCAACTCTTCTCTTCTTCTCTCAACCATAACCCTAAGCTCTCAAACCCAAAGGAGAAATGTTCCCTTACAAGACCAAATTTGGTCTTATATCTATTCTTTCATAAGTATGCTGGCTTGTCATTTATTAAGTTTTCCATTTTTGCATTAAGTCCTTCCTTTCTCTTTCCATTTTCTCTCTTAATCAAATATTCTACAATAGCATATAAACTTATTCTCTTATGACCCTTCGGAGTCCTTAATGTGACATTTTTACTATTTTACCCTTGACTCTTGTATTAATTCGGCTTTATCATTTTTCGTTTCTTATAATATAAGTGCGGAAAAATACAATTTTATATTTTATCTCGGCATGATATAAAACTACTATGGTATATTTTGGGGTTTTACAACAAGGTTCTACTACCATTTGCCTTGATCAATGTCGCGACAGAGTTGTCTTTTGTCGTGACAAAGTTTTGTCTTCTAACTTCCTTTATGTCTCAACACTCACTTCTTTGTTGCAACATTTCCCAGTCAATCTCTCTCATATTATGTCGCGATAGAGTTGTGAGATGCCGCAACAATCTTCATTTCTGGCTTGAGTTCAGCTTGATCTTTGTTGCGACATAAAACTGCCTGTTGTGACATAGCTTCTACTAGTTCTATTGAGGTTATGTCGCGACGTGCAGCTTTATGTCGCAGCCAATGAGATTTCTTAAGTGTCGATAATTATTTTTTTTTCTTCTTGGAATTTTCTCTTTTTTTCAATTCATGCTAAAAACCTAAAGTTGGTGAATATTCCATAATTCAGCATTAAAATTACTCATAACTTCTAGAAATATGCTAGAAAAATGGATTAAAAATAGATGAGTTTAGGACTCATCAAATAACTATAATTTCAAAAAGAAAAAAAAACAAAATGGGGAAATAAGAGGGGTTAATTTGAAATTTCTCAAAGTTGGAAGGGGCTCCCAACAAATATAGAAATGTTTTGCTATACAAGGGGGTTTTCTTACACAATCCTAACCTTCTTCATTCTTCTTCTTTTTTTCTCTCAAGGAGAAGAGAGATGAGCTAAGGTTCCAAAGAGAGTGGCTTCAAGCTTAAAGAAACTTCAACCCCAAGTAAGTATTCTTTTCCCCTCTTGATTCTTAGTAGTTAGGGGTTTCAAATGTTTAGATTTACAAGCCTAGGGCCTTCTAAAACTTGTAAATACGAAACCCCTATAAATGATTAGAAGGCATAGAGTAAAGAAACTTGATTAGGGTTTGATGTTTGATGTATTTGGGAAAATTCTCACTCTTGGAATCTTAGATTTGAAAACCTAAGGTTACCTAAACTTTCAAGTATGAAACCCTAGAAATATAAGAAAGACATAATGTTGAGGAATTTGTTTGGGAATTGACATTTGATGTATTTTGGTGATTCTTGGACTACCAAACCTTACATTTGAAACCCTAGAGGATTACCTACAACACAAGAACCACTTTTCATAAAGATTCGGAATTTTAACCAAAAACATGTTTTTATGGAAAAAAAATCCTAATTTTAAGTTTAAGGAATTGATAGAATTGGAAATTGGTGTTGAGGCTCTTGTGGAAAAGAGCATAATTTATTTAAAATTTTCAAGCTAAAGAGCATTTGAGATTTTAGGTTTAAATATTTTGATTCCTAGAAAAAACAAAAAAAAAACAAAAAAGAAGATTATTTTGTCTAATATGATGTTATTCATATTATTCAAGTGATTTGTGACTCTTTGAAGCTTCTTGGTTTTTGCTAGTACCTTGAAATACTAGGTAAGGAAGATTAATGGAGTTTTCTTATGAAACAATATATTTTCTTTATTATATGTATGATTATGAGTTTTGAAAAGATTTACTTGTTTGAATCATATGCCGGATCAAATACATGTATGGTATGAAAAATTAATTTGTGAATGTCTATGGTAGAATTACAGAGAGATTATGGAGATATACTTTTTGCATTTTTATGAATTTTGGAACATAAAGAAATATTTGAGTTTGGTTTCTACGGGCCCCCATCAATGGGTTATAATAGTTAGCGAAAATACGCGTCATGGGTTATAATAATTGACCATCCCGACCCTGTTACCGAGTTATAATAGTTGACAAAAATCACCGAAACACATCGATGGGCTATAGTAATTAACAAATATGGCCCCTTCAATGGGTTATAGTGATTGCGAATACAAGCCCGTTAATGGGTTATGGTAGTTGACAAATACGGCCCATCAATGGAGTTATAGTAATTGACAAAATACGGTCCCGATCAATAGGTTATAATAATTGACAACGACCGTCAGCAGTTAGAATAGTTGACATTCTATTTTGAAACAAATATTTTTTTGGAATCCATGGGGTATAATGTGTTTTGAGAAACATTAGTGGATTTGATTAAGATATATGGAATTATTTTAAGGAATAAGTATGATGAACATTGGTTTTGGAATATATTTATTGTCTTATTTTCTTATACTCAAAGATTTTATGAGATTTATGAGGAAAAGATAAATATATTAAATCTTCGGTTTATGAAAAAAAAAAAAAACTTGATCCATGAAACTACATTAAAAATTCCTTATTGGGCTTTTAGCTCACTCTTTATTATTGATCATTTTCAGGTACCTTAGACATTGGCGATGAGGGATGCTAGGGTAGGTAATGATAAAAGTTGAGAACTAATTGAATTGGTGTTTTGTTAGAAAGACGTAGGATTGCTGGACTACTTTGTTACTTTGGGTTTGAAAGTTTGTAAACTTCATTTGAAGAATTTATGTTGCTTGAATCATTATGTTTGAATTGCTGGCTTTGAAGAATTTATCTTGTTGGATGATGTTAGTTTAATGACATGTTATTCTTTGGGGAGAATTTTTCATTGAAAAGTACATTGTTTCTGAGAAATTAGTTTAAATTTTGTGAGCATATTCAAGACGACAGGATTTAAAGCAAAGATTTTTAATGTGTCATTTACAAGTGGAGTTTTAGTGCCTTATATGGTGTCATGCACCTCTTAGTTGGGAGTTAGGGTGTTACATGCGATGTCGAAATGAGCAATGCTTCCCAATCAAAGGAATGATGGAGCTCTATCCACAACGCAGCGACAATGGTGGTGGAGGAGGGAAGAAGAGGAGGAGGAGAAGGCATCATAGCGGAGAAGGAGAGAGATGAGAGGTGTAAGACTCGAGAAAATTCCAATTTTCGGAAAAATGGAAAAATCGTAATTTCGGTAAAAATCCGAAATTTTTTTAGATCTCGAATGATGAAGCATACTTCACCGTTGGAATCGTCTCGCAAAATCTAGCTACCACGTCGAATTTAGATCAAGTCAGAAGACAATTGAATTCACCGTTTTCGAGCGCGAGTATCGGGTGCGGTAAGCACGACATGTGTGATGTAACAAAAGTCACCTATAACATGTACTCATGTCACACATGTTGCATGAGTAGAGAGATGATGGAAATGGATGGCCGAGATAGTGCCAAGTGTCAAAAATCCCAGACTTGAGAACATGGATGGTATTAAATGAAAGTTTAATGAGAGTAAGGACAAAAGAGTCAATAGTGGTCATCTTCTCCAAAAGAGAAAAGATGCAGTGGCTGGACCAAAAACGAGAGTGAGCGTGAGATGAGGTTTTTAGTGAGAGAGGGAGTGCCTTCTCTCTAGGTTTTTTAAAACGATCGGATAGTCGATTTTCGGCAGATGAGAAAGAGGATTGCTGCGGCGAGGACTACGCGTGGACACCAATTTGGTGGAGTTTCGACAACTCCAAGAGGTAGGGATCTTTTCCTACTTGTGTTAATCCTTGTTTAAGAACCATGTAAATGGTTAGGAACGTTCTGAGGCTTGTTTAACGTGGCTTCGGTCTCAAAAGCTTTGAGGCGAGGTGGGAAGAATTACAGTATTTTTGGGGGTCGTGAACGGTAAGCCCGAGGTTTCGCATTCACGTAGATGTGATGTGAATATTTTTTTGTGAATTTTTATGATATTGAGTGATTCAAAATGAATTGCTTGCGTTTGTTAATTAGCCCATGTGAGCTAATTTTGGTGTGATTGATTGTGAAATTGCATAACATGTTTGTGTGATTAATTATGTTAATATATATGCATGTGAATATATTAGCATGAATTTTTTGGAATTGGCATCATGCATTCCATATGCCTTTGGGAGCTTACAAGATATTAGGAGTAAGTGCATGACATGAAATGAAACAAAAATGAAAATGTTTGTGAAAGGAATTTCGACGGAAGATTTTTCGGAGAATTGTGTTGGGAGACGGTCTAACAGATCACTTCGAATGAGGACCATGGCGTTTTGGAAGTTACTCGGCCGGTCGACTCGGAGGGTAGTCGATATTTTACGAAATAGGGTAGTGAGTTTTCGAGAATAAAAAGCTTTTGTTTTGAAAACTGGATATTTTACTCGCATTCAGCTTAGGCATATGTGAGGGAGTCGGTGGGGACTCGAGACATGAATTGGGCATATAGACATTTGAGTAGGTTCATGAAATTGCTTGAATGTGATTATTTTCCATGCATGTGCACTTAGGTGGGGAGTAACCCGGAGTGAGGAGAATTATCTGCGGGCTTTGCTACATGCTGTCGAGGATCGTAATTTCGGGCTGACGGGGAGCGATCGGGAGCGACACTCACTGGGGCTGTAACGTTAGAAGAAAGCTGGAGCTTGTGGCTGGCATTTTTGATACGTATATGTATTAGAGTTTATAATTTTAATATATGTTGAAGTAAAGTAATTTAAAAACTCTTGGACTTATGCATAATATATCGGTTGGGATATATATTTTGTGAGTATTGATGCAGGGACAGTGGTAGTTATTTCTTCGCATGTGAACTGTGTGGCCATATTGAGCTGTTTGGGACCGGGTTTTGTATTTGGTAGAGCTCCCCCGCGTACAAGGAGACTCTACCGGAATTTTTAAAATGGTGGTGTCGGGTTACCTGGCATCCACGAGGACTCCGTGGGTTGACGGGTTGTCAACGAACCCCGGGGTTTTGGGGCGTCACAAGAGGAGAGAGGGGGTGAAGGATAAAATTGATTTTTTTTTTAAATTAAAAATTTTGAGATTGATTATATAGTACCGCGTGGTGGAGATATGGATGGAATCAAATTGTTTATACCACATAGGATATAAGTTTACCTTCTAAGCAGGTCGCTCCTGATTCGTGCCACGGTAGGGTGAGCAGAATCAACAATATTTGTTTCCTATGTTCTGCCCTCTTTGCCAGTAAGTCAAGCTCACTGTTATAGCGATCTAGGGTCGAGCAACGGGGATGGGTTTTAACGTCTGAAATGATTTGAGTGAAGTCAAAATTGGTGAATTAAATTTGGATTTTTAAGGTTTTGTAACCGATGGAGTGTGGTTGGTTGCAAGCGAAAATAAATAAAATAAAATGTAAAATAGAACTCCTTGAAGCATTAGGCCCTTTGGTTTAGGGGTTCTAAGGCATTCAACATGTCCTGGTCTTTTACTCGCATTAAGGAAGATGACATATAGTCATTTCCGGAACCGGATGATCTTCGTTTAGCTTTTAAAAAGAAACTAAACCCTATGATTTTCCTTTTGAAAAGCAACATTTGGCTGATCATTAATGTTCCTGAAAGAAAATGAAAACGTGCCTCCCGATCTACCTCACGTGACAAATGAAAGCAACTAATGAATCTCGGTGGATCTAGCAATAAGCATCAACGAACCCCTAAGATTGCTAAATACTGATCAATGAGAGGCATATCAAATGAGTTCTAACCTAAGAGTGAGAAATAGGAACATAAATAACCAAAAATCGTGCGTTAAAGCAGAGAGGACCGTTACCTCCAAACCGTTGCCCGGTAGTGGAGTCCTCTTCCAAGGAAAAGAGGCCTAGCCAACCATCCTGAGTTTGTCATCCTGAGAGGAGTGTTTATTAGCCCAGAAAGGAAGAAAATGAGAGAAAACGGGAGAAATGGAACCCTAACTTTATTTACGGCAAATCCGTTTTTCTCCACGTGTATACAAATGAAACCTGTGTGGCCGCTACAAACTAAGTGAGAAGTACCATCGATCAAACATAAGTAGATAAAGCAAGGGTAGAAATGAGAAAAACCAAAAATTGTAGCAAAAACAAAAAATTACAGTGATCACGGAAACAGAATTTGCAAGGATGCACGATCTTTGGGGCGTGTCACCGTGCTCGCATGGCTTTCTACTGAGTGGTGTTTTTCTTCACATTTTTCCCTTCTTTCCTTCTTGATCTTTGATTTGAAATGCGTTGAGTTTGACTAGAATTCTTCGTGCTTGGATCGACTCGATAATTTCGGCATAATTAGCTCACAAAAACTGCAAAATTTGCCACAAAATGCGATCAATAAAATAGTAGGGACCTTAATGTGAAAACCGGGTTAATTAGAATGATTAGTATACAAAAAGCACTCAAAACCTACGTAAATAGGGTTGAAATCTTTTTGTAGGCGCAAATCACACCCCAACCTACACATTGCTAGTCCCTTAGCAATGAAAGAAATAAATAAAGAGAGAGCATACAAAACGATAGCAAAATTATGTTACAAAAAGGTTGCAGTTCAAAAAGGTTGTGAAGAAGTAATGCCTAACCTAAGTAAAAATCATCAAAGCCTTGTCAATAATGTTTCCATTTCGAGAGAATGAATGCCGCTCAAAATTGAGTGTCAAAGAGCTTCCTTCTCGATGACTCAACCGAGAAACTTCCACGAATTCCAAGTGTTTGTTTTATCGGCTCTCAACAATAGCGCTAAAGCGCACTCTCCCCGACCTAGCTGCTACCACGACCTAGCGAGGATACCCGACCTAAATAAATCGGGACCCACTTCTTATTCCACAATTCCTTTTTGTGTTGTAGGTGATCTTCGAGGAATCGACCTCACCCAGAGATCCATGCTTGAGGGATCTGCAGGTGACTCCCGACGGTGATTAAGGCTTAGGTCACGAGTCATGAGGATCTTTGACCACTAACTCTTCGGGTTTCACCGGACCCCGAGATGATTTGAGACTCGGCGCTACAACTTGCTCCAGCTCCACCTATCCACCCGTGGCGGTAAGTCGGTGGCTCCTGACCCCGAGTGAAGGTTTAGAACCTTAGGGCTTTAAAAACTTTAGCTATACCTCTCGGACCGTGCTCGGGTTTCAAAGTAACATTACGATATTTATTCTTTTCTTTTCTTTTTCTCTTTTTTTCTTTTCTTTTTTTTTTTTTCGAAGACGCATTGGCCTTCTTTCCACATGGGTCCTTAACCTATTAAAGGCGGTCAATGAAACTAGGGTAGAGTTATACAGTAAATGAGGTTGCAGTTTTCGGCTATCATTGAAACTGTCTTGCTATAAGTGTGTGGTTAGCTAAGGTGGAAAGCGTGGCGACAAGAATTCAACTAATCATCCACTCAATTAGGCATGGAACCAATCTAACATCAATAGAATTGGACAAATTTTCAATTTTTTCAAGCTATGAGCTAAGCGAAAACACCTGAAAGTACAGTTTGCAAAAACGGGTCAAATTTTAAAAAGTATTTGTATAGTATAACGACTTTATAGAAAGGAACCCAACAAGCCACTGAACATCACAAAATGGGCTTGCACAAATAACAAAACATAAATACAAAAGCCACATCCTTAGCTAACTCTCCCCGACCCAAAATCTCGATTATTAGAAATGGGGCTCGGATGAAAATTAGAGAAGGAAGTGTTACACTCCTGATGAGATGTGATCATTGCTGGATAGGAGACCATGACTTTCCATGAACACCTTATTCACTCCGTTTGGGCTTCAAATAAACAAGTTAGGAGAAGAAAAGAGAGGAAAAAAGTGACCAGTTTGAGCATTTTTAAAATTACACTTTCATAATAATCTCAAAAATGTTCTTTCTGGTCATATTTGGATTCTACACTCTCTAAGCTTGCCAACGGTACCAAGAACACCTAAAACGGAGTTTTGATGAAAAAGTTATGAGCGAAACAAAATTTGGAGGCAAAAGTGGAGCCCATAGCGAAAAAATTTCGCTAGCTAGCGAAATTTTCACAGCAAGAATAAAGTACTAGCAATTTTTTTTTTTTTAGATTTTTTTCAAAAATCAAATAAAATAATTAATAAATAAAAATAAAATATAATAATATAATAATAAAAAAATAAAAATAAAAACATTTTTTTAAAAAAAAGTTTTTATTTATTTATATATTTTTTTTTAGAGACAAAAAAAATTTTGTTTTTTTTGAAATAAAATAATATATATAAAAATAAAATAAAAATAAAAAATAATTTTTTTGGAAATAAAAATAAAATATATAAAAAAACAAACGTTTTTTTAAATAAAGAACCTTTGTTGCAATTTTGTCTGTGCGAAGCTTCTAAGATTTTTAAGCTCTGAATTTTTGGCCCAGCTAGCGAAATTTGCTAATTTTCGCTATATAGCGAATTTTTCATTCACTACAATTGCGAGAAATTTTAAGCTATTGTTCTGCCTCTGTGCTCTATTTGTGATTTAACTACGTTACGATTTCAAAATTTGCGCACAAGCGCAAAAATTAACACAAGAAAATTAAGAACAATTCTTGAGCAAAAAGGCCAATTTAAAAACATAAATTAACTAAATTAGATAAAACCTAAGAAGAAAATTACTTGAAATCAAAATAAAAATACGATAAAATAAAACAAACAAAACAAGAAAAATTAAAACAAAAAGTGGGGGAAGCAGAAATCATAGGGTCGGTGCTGCAAGCCGTACGGCACGAACCAGCCGTGGTGCGTGAATGCGCGGGAGAGCAGTGCAACGAGGATGCACAGTCTTTGGAATTTGTGTGCGGTGCTCGCATGAGAAGCTTTCTGCGGTGGTTTCTTCACATTTTGCTTACTTAACATTACGACTTTGATTTGAAATGCTGAGTTTGACTAAATTGTAGTCTTTGGATGCGACTCGACAATTTCGGCATAATTAGCTCACAAAAGCGCAAAATTTGTATAAATGCAATCAATAAAATAGTAGGGACATGTGAAAATCAGTTAATTAAGATGAATTAGTATACAAAAAGCACTGGCACTTGTAATAAATAGAGTTCGAAATATGCTCGGCTTTTTGGGCGCAATCGGCTCCGATAGCGAGACTAATAGGATCTGGGACCCCCGTATCTTCTTTTATTTTAATATCGTGTGAATCTATGGATTGTGTACATATAACAATAGTAGCGAAGCGTCTAACTTTTACTATTTATCTCTTATCTACATATAAGTTATCTCTTGCCTGATAAAATTCATCTCTTTTTTTTTCTTGGTTTAATCCGTTGTCTACCCTTTATGAGATTAGAGCTTAACAACTAATGGTATCAAAGCCATAGGTTTTTAATATAATAAAGAAAATAATAAATTAATAATGATAAAATATCACTTGTTTGAGAAGCAAGGGATAGTAAATTTAAAAGAAATTAGAAGAATAGTATTATTTTATTTAAAAAATACATATAAAAATAAATTATCAAAGAACCTTATAATAATATTGAAGTTTATGACTTAGAACAATTTGATACAGAATTTTGGTTTAGTGATGAATAATAAAAATTTATCTGAGAAAAATGTTTGTTATAATATAATAATGATAAATTTAACTGAAAAAAATAAGATAGAAGAATTTAAAGCGAAATAACAAAGCAATTTATTATTAATTTAACAAAAATCATGACCAATATCATATAGGGAATAATTTGAATATTGCAATAGTGAGAAACTTATAGAATGATAAGATTATTAAATAATATAAGAACATTTTTAGAATCTTTATGATAGGATTATCAAAGAAAAGAAGCCAAGATTATAATAAAGATCAATTAATAATAAGTGATAAGATAATAAGAGATAATATTAAAAGAATAGTTATATCAAAACGTGTTAACAATAAAATTCATGATAGGAAGTAAAAAGTCCTTGTGAATTAAATGCAATAGTAGTCATATTAAATGAGAGAAGGTACACCTTGATAGTATCACACTTAAAAAACGTATAGATAAAAATTATACAAAAGTCATGATGTTTTCAATAAATGAAAGTGGTTAGAGTGATAGATTCATAGAACTATAAGTGATAGGAAAATACGGATGGATATTTGTGGAATCACAAATCCATATTAATTTCATGACAATAAATTCATGACGTAAATATTTGTGTTAAAGCTTTTGAAATTATGAAAATAATGGAAGAATGTGAAACCCTAGAAAATTAGAATTTTGAAAAGGTAAAGCGATGATTTCGGTTGGTGTTGGAAATTTTTGGGTCTTAATGACAAAGCGGATTACGTTAAATTCGATGCCGTGAAATCTAGAGAGGTGTGTTTTGGTGACGAACCGTGAAGGGACTAAGAGGTGTTGTATATGGGTCTAAGATTTCGGCCATTTTGTATATTATTGTTGCAAAAATAAATAATATGTTGTTATATGTAAAATTCATGTTAATATGTGCTTGCCATATGTATTAACATGGAAATGGTGATGAATGGAAATTATATGTCGAAAATATAATTATCCGGAATTTATAAATGTTTACGTGTAGTTAACATTGACCCGCATGTAGTATGATATCGCATGAAAATGCGGTGCGTTTTCATATGCACGATCACATCGTGTCGAGTTGAGTGTGTGTGCATGGAGTAGCATTATTCACCATTCTTGGTGAATGTGTGATGTCGAGAGAAATGGATAACGTCGAAAATTGAGACTCACGGTTCGTCAAAACAATAATAATAATAAATCGCGTGTGTTTGGGTGAGCAGATGGAAATGGTCTCCACCCACCAGCATACTCGCCTGCAGAGGTGAAAGACAGAAATTTTGTGCTTGGTTAGATATATGCATCAGGCGATGAAAGTGTTGGAAGGTGTTCGCGGCTTGTGGTGAACCGGAAGTGCGGCCGAATAAACACAGATTTGAGAAATTAAAATTGGAGGGTTGTCGATGGGTTAAGTCATTGGGTGAAAGCCTGTGGCCCGGTTTTTCACACTTGGCGTTGCAAGTGTGAGGTCGGTCGGGACTTGGGTTGTGGGCGTGAAGATGCAAATCTCATCGTGACCACGGAACATTCTAGATAGGATTACATTATTTACTTATATGGAATATGGTTTGATGTTTTATGTACTTCATTTCATGTGTATTTAGGCGGGGAGTAGCCCTTGTGGAGAATTTTTATAGCAGGCGTTCTTCAGCCGTTGTGGGACCCACTTCCCGGTGCAGTTATAGAGAGGCGGCATTAGACGGTAGTGATTATAAAGAAGGTCGACATGTGGCCTTGAAAATACTTTTGTAAAAAGTATTTTATGTGAAAAGAATTGTAATTAAATTCTTTTAGACTATTTTATAAATAGTTGGGTATGTAATTATAGTAAGAGGACCATGATCGGACTCTTATGGTATCATTAACTATTAATTTTCATATTTTGATTTAAATATGAATGAATTGAGATCTAAATAAATGGGCGTATTGAGGTGGTGCTTAGGGTAAACTATATTAGAACATTCTTTTTAATATATAATTGCGTATAAGAATGTTGAAATAAACTCTTATAGATTCTTGTTATCTGAGGGTTGTAAGTTGGGTAGAGCTCCCCGAATAAAGGAGACTCTGCCCGATTTTTTTGTGAAAATATGGATCCCGATAAATGGGACACAACCATATGGTATCGGGTAACCCGAAATCCACAGGAATTCCACAGGTTGAAGGGTTGTCAACGGAACCCCGGGATTTAGGGTGTCATAGCATGGTATCAGAGCATAGGTCTACGACTACCTAGGGCTTGAGGGACATGGGCTTAGGCCATGGCTATTGCGGTGAAATTGATACCAGCGTCATAGCTTGGTATCGGGTTTGATACCACGAATACCTAGGAGTTCCATGGAACGGGGTTTGAACCACTTGCATGCAGTGTTTCATGTTGTGTTCGGATATGTGTTCTATGTTTGTGATTCAGTGATTATGCATTTACACATTGCGTGGAAAACTTATACACGATATGATGTATATAGGAAATGTGATTGCGTGGTTGTGCGGAAAATTATAAGCATGGCATAATGTATATAGGAAAAAGTGGAATGCTAAGGTTAGGAGTATAATATGGGATTGAGAAGATATATAAACCTTGGGTTCAGAATGAAATAAACGAAAGTGTTGAATTTTATTGAAATAAATAAAGGAGTGGTTGGCGAGGTAGCACCACTTAAGAGTGAGTGAGATTCGATTCATGGTTGTTAAATTACATTAATAGTGGCGTGTTCATTCTTAGTTAGGCGAAATGGGATTAAATAAAGTTTGTTGTCATTTTGGCGTGTGTAGATGTAAGTCGAGGCGAGGCGTAGAAGTGATCCACGAGGTGTAATGGCTTCCACCAATATTTGACCAACAGGCCTTTGATGAGGTTGTTGGGGTTGCAACTGTTGCCATTGCACAGGCTAGTGCAGCTGGTAGTCAGGGAGGTCCGAGTAACCTCTAGAGATTTAAGGCACATCATCCTCCGACATTTACAAGGGGAGAGGGGATCTGTGAGTGGCGATCATTGGTTAGGCGACGGATAGAGAGGATTCTGGAGGCAATGGAGATTACCTCCAACGCTATGAGGATCAAGCTAGCTGCGTTCCAGCTAGAAGGCGAGTCCCAAGTGTGGTGGGACTGGGCTAAGACCTCTCGGGACGTAGAGGCAATGACTTGGGAAGAGTCCATGGCCTCTTTATGAGCAAGTATTTTCTAGCCACTACTAGACATCTGAGGCTGGGAGTTCACTAGGGCGAAGCGAGAGCGATGGCCGGTGATGGAATGCGTGAAATGATTCGCGGAGTTGGCAAATTTTGGTGATGACGCCAGCCTCGGCCCGCGAAACATGGCCAATGTCGAGATTGAGAATGAATTTGAAGTTGTCCATTCGGGGCAGATTGTGGGCCTCGCTATGGGATCATGGACTTTATGGTCGGAACTGACTCACAGCCGTAGAAAGTGATGGAGAACACCGCGGGGCATTCGGGATGCGAGTGGGTGGGAAGAGGAAAGGAGGCGGCCTTGCGAGTTTGAGAAGAGGCCAGAGGACCTACGTCCACGGCGCCCAGTGCAGGGGGCGGCCAGGGCCAGATGACATGCTTCTATTGCCATCGGCTTCGCGTGGACATATGAAGCGGGGCGCCTCACGAAGGCATGGATCGGGGTTTTGAGCTAGCGCGGTTAGGTCGTGGTGGGACGGGGCGTGGACTCGGTTGTTCCTTCTCACTACGGTATGGGTAAGAGGAACCCGGCTTGATCGTAGAGTGCTCTGTGAGCACCTTCGGTATGCGGATGGGCCCAGGGGCGGAGTATGGGTCGAGTCGGGTATATGGCTCACGGGCTAGGATTTCGGGACCCGAGGGCGATGTCACGCCATTGTACCTGGTTTGGCGTGCAAATCAGCGGATATCTGAGATGCGTTTTCATACCTGCTTTTGTTGTATGATGCATCATGTTCATTATTGCATCTTGTGTGATAGGTTTGGGCTTGGAGGTTGAGGCCTCTGGAAAAGTCATTGTATGGAAAAATTCTCCCCTAGGATCTAGGGTGAGAGTTGGTCGAATATCGAGGATTATTAGTCAAAGATCTGCGGGGATTACGCTCATGGTGGACCTTCGAGTGGTAGACATATCGGGTTTTGATGTCCTTGCGACATGGATGAGTTTGTGACCCATCGGGTTGTTAATGATTGTGACCTTAGGCGGGTTATCATACTTGACACGGTCTTGGAGTTGTGTAAGAATGCATATGCATGTGAGTGATGCGTATGTGTGTAGAATTTCGAGACGAAATTCTTTTAAGGGAGGGAGAGTGTGAAACCCCAGAAAATTCGAATTTTCGAAAAAGGGTAAAACAATCATTTCGAATGAAAATCGGAAATTTTCTATATCTCGGATGACGAAACAGACTGTGCCGTTAAATTCGTCTCGCGAAATCTAATGACTCAAAAAAGTTTCGTCAAATTCTGAGACAATCGGAAATTTTTCGATTTTTACGGTTAAATCGGTTATTCGGTGACTCAAGGGCGAGATTTTCACGAAAATCTCGAGAAGTCGAAATAAACTTCAGGCTAAGTTCATTTAAAATAAAGTGAGCCGAAAAATATCGGTGTTTAGGAATTAAACGGATGCGAATGGTAATATGAACCATGTATCGAAAATAAAAATAAAAATAATAATAATAATAATAATAATAATAAATGAAAAGGATAAAAACAAAAAAACAAAAGAAAAGTAAAAAAAAAAAAAAAGAGATTCGAATTGAGAAGGAAATTTTATTTTTTCTTCGCTTTCTCTCCTAAGATCTACAATCGGTATAAGTTTCGTCGGGCATAAGGTAAAGTGATCCACACACAATGAATGCTGCACGTGGTGCCGAAAATCTTGGAGTTTCGTCAAACACCACGAGGTAGGGAATTTTCCTACTTAGGTTATTTCTAGCCTAAAGGTCATTTAATGGCTTGGGATTTGCTTAGAGGTCGTGAGAGGTCGTAAATTTCAGTCCCAAATTTTTAGGGTTAAGTGTAGGAATTTTTAGGAATTTTCGGGACTGCTTTTAGACAGTCCGGGCTGAATTTCGGGATTGTTTTCAAACAGTCCAGGCTGAATTTTCAGAACTGTTTTCGGACAGTCCGGACAGGATTTTCAAGACTATTTTCACGCAAAAATGGGACAACGTTCAAAATTGAGACTCATGGTTGGGTAAAACAATAATAATAATAAATCACGTGTGTTTGGGTGAACCAAGATGGGTAGATTCCCCCACCCCATTCTTTAAGATCTGAAAAGACCGAAAATTTTATTTTTGGTTTAAACATATACATCCAGCAATGAAAGTTCGCGAAAGTGTCGGAAGCGTTAACGGCTTCTTGGTAAGACCCGGAAGTCGCGACTCGAGAATAAACACACGTGATTTGATAAATTAAAATTGGAGGGTTGTCAAATGGGTTAAGTCATTGGGTGAGAAACACCAATGACTGGTTTTTTCACTTTCTTAGCGTTGCAAGTGTGAAGTCGATTGGGCTCGGGTTGTGGGCATGAGAATCTCATCTCATGCATGTACGAAACACTCTAGATAGGATTGCATTATTTATATGCATGGAATATGGTTTGATGTTTTATGTACCATTTCATGTGCATTTAAGGCGGGGAAGTAGCCATGTAGGAGAATTTTTCTCTTTGGGCATTGCTCGCCCCAGTTGTGGGACCCCCGCCCCGGTGCGGGGGTGTACGGGGAGGCATTTCAGGCAGTAGTGATTATAAGAAAGTCGACATGTGGCTTGACGATACTTTTGTAAAAAATATTTATGTAAAAAGAATTGTAATTAAATTCTTTTGGACTATTGTATAAATAGTCGGGTATGTAATTATAGTAAGAGGGTTGTGATCAGACTCTTATGGTACATCATTAACTAATGAATTTTCATATTTTTATTTAAATATGAATGGTGTTGGGTTACGAGTGAGAATATCAATACCGGTTGGAACATAAATGCGCGGAATTTATAATTTTATCCCTTAACCCACATGAGGATCACATACGTTTCATAAAAACCGAAGGAAGAATGCGAGAGCTTACCTCTTGTAGATCGATTAGTCAAGCGTTCAAGGATCTACGTCTTGGTTTTATTCGGATCTTGAAGCGTCTTGCTACGAAAAAGCGACCACCCTACACCAAGTATCCACACACGAGCAAAATAATAGAGCGATCTTGTTGAATCTTGGATTCGAGGTTCGTCTTCTCAACAGAAATTAGGAGTCTCTGTTTTGGTTTGTTCTTAGAAGTAAAGCGACTACAACTAAAATATATATGTCTCACATGTATATATCTATATAAGTACGCTAGGGTTTTTATTCAGCAATTTTTATTATTATATATTTAAAACTCTTTTAAATAATAACAATTTAAATTCAAATCATTATCGAATAAGAGGAAGCAATTTATATTATTATATGATTTTAAAACTTAAAAAAACCCTTCTGATTATTTCCTTATCCAATAAGAAAACACAACAAATTAATTATTTGTTATAATTTAAATCAATTTAAACTTTCTCAATTAAATTCGAATTTAAATAACAACTGATTGTTATATGTAATTTAAATAATCTCATCATTTTAGAAATTTTCTGATGAAAACCATAGCAGATTGTGTCGTTCTTAATGTGCGACCCTATAGGTTCAATTAACATTGGTAGTATGCCTAAATCACATTTTGATCCTACAAGTCATAAGTGGTCTCTAGCAAGACATTATGACTACTCAAGTTAAATGAAAAGCTCGTGATCCGAGACAACCTTAATATAGCTAATGACATAATCCTTTTTGTCTTGATATGTGATAGAATATAAGGCATGGACAAAGTCAACGTTCTATCTTTGATTACTCGAAACCCGATTAGGCGACTAAACAAATGACATTGATCTCCATCGATTCATTTGATACTGTGTGCATTTCTCAGTCTCCCGATTGTCGAGGGGACCAGACATATCTCATAATAAGAGGGACAAATTCCATCTTAATCGCTCATATCTCACTACATAATTCTTATTATGTTCCAAGTATAACCTTTATAGTCATCCAGATTAAAGACAACGTTTGATTATATCAAACACGATATTCCTTGTATTTGAGAATTATAGTGATCTCAGGTCAAAGGATTAAATGACACAACTATTAGAATTAACTTATGACTTTGATCCATGTATTAATCTCAAGGCAGATTACGTCCAATATTTGTTCTCAACAAATAGATATAAATGATTTGTATCTCGTACACATATTCATCCCATGAATATCAATCAAACTTTCATACTAATCTAATTAAATTATTATTCCCATAGCAATAGCGGTCAAGGGACACATTTAGGAGATAATTTAATAATTCAAGGACATTATATATAATAGACATGCAAATCATCATAATAATAAATTCTCATAAATAGTCAAAATACCATGTCCATACAATAGGCCTAGAGCACTATTACTAACATGAATGAGTTCCAGTAAATGGACGTATTGAGGTGGTGTCGGGTAAACTATATTAGAACAAGCTAGTTTTAATATATGTTCTGTATAAGAGTGTTGAAATAAACTCTTATGGATTACTGTTATACAGGTTGTAAGTTGGGTAGAGCTCCCCGAACAAAGGAGACTCTGACCGATTTTTTGGTGGAAATATGGATCCCGATAAATGGAACACAACCATGTGGTATCGGGTAACCCGAAATCCAAAGGAATTCCGGTTGTGGGTTGTCAGCGGGATCCCGGAGTTTGGGGTGTCCTGAGGCTTATGATGATTATGATCCGAATGATATTGTGATATTAGAATCCCTAAATTATTATAAGCTAAAATTCTTAACAAATGATTGGATATTAAGAACCTTAAGCCTCAAATATTTTTACAAGAATCAATAACAATTATATAGTTAAGTCTTTGTCAAGAATGAGAAAAGAAATATCAGACTAGGCTAAGATAGAAAATTTAAGAACAAAAATATAATTGATGATTATAACTTTAGATTTAAATCCCAGCCAGAAGTGTCTTTGAAGAAGCTTACCTTGAGATGAGGAATCTTAGTGAAATGTTTTATTATAATTTGAATAAAATGGAAAATCAGTAGAAGATTATGAAAATTTTGAAAACTAAGATAATATAGTGAATAATTAAGAATCATTTATTAATGAAAACTCTAGACAAATACATGGAAAGAAAATCTATAACGCCCCCATTTTCCCGGGGTCCCGTTGACTAGCCATCAACTTGCGGGAATTTGTGCATAGATCAATTTTTGAAGTCGATGCTTTGGTGATGCAGTGCTCGTGGACAACGGAGTTACTCGACACCACCTCGATATGTCCCTTAACCGGAACCCATTCATTCATATTTAAATCTAAAATATGAGGAATTAGGCAGCCGCAACGGTTCGCAAGAGTCGATCAAAGCCCTCTTACCATTATTACACACATTATTTTGGCGATGCTAAAAAGAATTTAATTACAATTCTTTTATACAAGCTTTCATGTTGAACTAGTTTGTCCTTAAAAATCACAAAAGATTTCTCAAGGCCACATATCGAAGCCTCTTACACCAAATCTGACTCAATGGGATAGATATTGAATGCCATTTTTAAAGGGTTGTCCATGAAGAAAATTGAAACCCATGTCATTATAGAATACCTCCTTGATGGTGGTGAATCGTGTATCACATTTCCATTGAATTCTCGATTGTTCTTTTTATAGTTCCAATTGCATGATTCCACGATCATTTTCATTAATATTACGTAATCCCTCATATTATATTGTTCTATAGAATATGGCGATGTTGAAACAAGCGAGCGACTAAAAGACGAGAGAAAAACAAAAACGAAGAAGAAGTGACAAAAGTGGGACGCGAAGTCTTCTTGATGCATGACAGCGAATCTACCTTCACACGCAACATAGCTCTTGTAGCGAAAAACCCCTTTCCCTTTACGACAAACCGGGAGCTTAAAATTTTAGGGCCACCGGTTCGCCGCGTAACCGTCCCTTTTCCCGAAAGCGAGAACTTCGTAAAGCATAATTTTTTTGGGCCATTGATAGGCCCACTTCATAAGTATAAAATGGTACACCGAAAATTTGGAGGGGATTGGATCAAATGAAGAAGAGCGATACAAGAAGGGGAGATCGATAGAGGCAGTTCGGAAGATCGAAGAGCCAGTTTTTCTATAGTTCTTCCCTCGACCTACTTCATGATTCGAAGATTCTTCAATCTATAATAGATAACAATTGAACCTAATTCTTTTCTCTAGGGTTTGTCAACCTAACCATAGTTTGATGGATTGATTTTCGGTTTGACTTATTTTAATATTATTATGAGTTCATATGTTTGCTTTGTAGTGCAGTTTAATTACATGTTATTGTCATGTAAGTGACATGTCAAAGCTAAGGAGTTTGAGATCGAGAAGATGACTTCTAGGGACATGGTTAAAAGCAACGCCTTGGGTAGTCGAAAGAATAAGTATTCGGGTTGCAAGTGTGGCACTAGGATTTGGGTTAGGCGTTTAAGTCGAGGGTTGAGGCAAAGTCTGATACATCCCGGCGAGATAGGCAAATATATCTAAAGAGAATATCTTGTAGAAAAGATCCAACCCGCCAACATAACTCATATGAATACTTGTCAAGTCATGGTGAATTGACATCCATCAAGTGTGGTAGGAGACGGTAAAACCCTAGGTTTCTCATCATCGATATAATTCAATACATCCAATTTTAAGTTTTGGTTAATTCTAGTAATTTAGTAGTAATTCGCTTTAGGATTAGATCCAAATATCGTCGAAGTCATTCGTCGATGATCGACAGCTACTGGAATGACATGACTAACCGCTACACTCGTCAACTCAACGCACTGTACTTGGCACGCGGTTGCATTTCCGCTAATTTTACACTCACGCTAGCGGCACAATCGAAATTTTTAGGTACATTCTTGGGAGCCCCAGCGTTGATGATGACAGCGGGTGCCATAGATAGTACTTTTGGATCGATGTTTTTTTTTTTTTGTTTTTTTTTTTTTTTTTAAACTACCACTTCTTGATAATTTCTTTTTACTTTTATTCCTGGTTTACGTGTTCTCCTTTATTGCATCCATGTTGTGATTTGGTTTCGATCTCATCCTGTGATTTCAGGAAAGTATTTAGAGTGTATGCAAAGACAAGATCACGGGGAACTGCTTCCATTTGATCTGGGGAACGAGCGGACCTTGCATAAATTACGTAGAAAGCCCACGTAACTACGGCTGAAATCATGCGACATTAAGTAGACGCAAAACTGATTCATGAGAGGATGAACCCGAGGTGAGGCCGGGATGGACGAGAACCATAGAGAATTGGCGGCCACACCCTTAGGTGCGCTTGGAGTAATCCCAGCTGCTTATGCTCCTTGAGGAGTTACCTTGCCACTAACAGGTTGTTCGGAGTTAACCTCAGGCATTTTTATACAAGCGAACATCTTTGAGTTAAAAGGAGTAACTTTGTAGATGCTTAATAATATACAATTCCATGGGCTACCTAGTGAGAATCCAAATGCACATTTGACCAACTTTATTGAAATATGTGATACTGTCAAGTATAATGGAATAACGGAAGAAGCTCTCATACTGCGGCTATTCCCATTGTCACTTAGTGACCGGGCTAAGCATTGGTTGACCAACTAGCCTCTAGACTCCATCACCTCATGGAATGACTTTGTGCATAAATTTCTAACCAAATTTTTCCCATCCTCAAAAATAGCTCAATTGGTGCAAGAAATTAATACATTTAGACAATTTGAGGGGGAGAACCTAGCCGAGGCTTGGGAGAGATTTCATGAGCTATTAAGGATATGTCCACATCAAAAATTAACTAAGTGGATGCAAGTGCATACATTCTACAACGGTCTAAGCGACTCAGCTAGGACAATCATTGATGCTTCAACAGGAGGTGCTCTGATGAAGAAAACCACATATCAAGCCTATGAGATCTTGGAGGATACAGCTACTAATACTAATCACTAGCCTAGAGATAGATCGGCACCTAGGAAACCCACAGCGGGAGGCCGGAACCTGAATGTTATCGGCAACCCTGACCCAAGCCATGTCGCCGCAGTTAACTACACAACTACATAAGCAACAGGGTATAGTAAATGCTATTCAGAATAATCCATGGGAAATTTGTGAATCTTTACGGTGGGCTGACCCACCGATCTTATAGAGTGTCGGTCGGGGCGGATAATGATGAAGCGGGTAATATGTGAATCAGCCCGGAATCAACTCTGAGGCGAGTATGGAGGCAATGCATATCAGAACATATACCAAAATCAAAATCAAGGCCAAGAATGGAGAGGCAATCAGAATAATCAGAACAATCAGAACTATGGATGGAGGAATAATCATAATAACATGCCACTACCCCGAGTGAATGAACCACCCCCTAAGAAGAAAGTAGACTTGGAGCAAGCACTTGCACAAATGCTCACTTCGCACACCGCCTTTATGAATGAGACCAAGGCTAATTTGCAGAACCAGACCACCCAATTGAACAAGCCAAATGGCTCTAATGCGTTGTGGAGCGGCGAGGCATTAAGTATTTAGAGTAGGCAGAAGCGAAGGTAATGAACATGTAAAAGCACCGCATTAAGGGTGGTAAAGAACTAAAGTAGTACCGGAGGCTGACCACCGGTGATGAGGGAGGTGAGAATAGGAAGAGTAATCGGCCTTTAACCGGTGACAAGGCGTGTGGGAACGACCCACCGAGAAAAGTTAGGTGGAAAAGCGAGTGAGTGTGAGCCACACGGCCAGACCCACTATCAATTCCATACCTCAGCGCCTTAAGAAGAGTAAATTGAATGATGATTCACGAGTTTAGGGTGTTCAAGCTACGCATATAAACATTTTGTTTGCCAATGCATTAGAGGCGAGATGCTGACTACGTGAAATTCATGAGGAAATATTGTCGAGAAATGAAAATGTGGGACTTTGGGCAGGTAAACCTGCTTGAGGAGTGTAGTGCCCATCACATGCAAAGCGCCACAAAAGTATAGACCAGGCAGTTTTATTATACCATCACCTGATTAGAAATTCGAATACGAGAAGGCGCGTGTGATCACGGGAGCAAGTATCAACCTCGTCGCAGCTATCTATATTGACCGGTTAGGATTAGGTGA